>JZKD02S0155789.1:77621-159285 GCA_000966675.3 Picea glauca | reverse complement strand
GTGCAACTCTCGAACAGTTGAGATTAATTCACCTTGATCAACGGTGCTCAGGTGAATTCCAGACCCCCCTTTCCATTCTGCCTTTAATGGGGGGGGTCCGGAATAGTGTGGCGTGTGAAGTGAGGCCCCCTCCTGTCCTACCGACTACCGTGTCGCAATTCCCCCTCTGCCACCTGTACTCCACTTAACTGTGTGACGGGGCCTGTTCTCATTGGCTATTCTCTAGCCCTATTGGGATTCATCCCTATTGGTCGGTCGCTAGCCCTGTCAGGGTTCGGAGGTTGCAGAGTCGAACGATTCGACATTCCTGTGGCGCCAAGTCGCGAAATACAAAGAGGCGCCATGATTATTGGAACTATGATCATGACCCGTGATCACATGGGAACAAAGAGAGAGAGAGAGAAAGAGCTAGCTTGCGCTAGGCCTCCGTAGGTATTTCCGGGGCTCTAATTCAGCAGAAATCAACGAAAAATTTGATTGAGGTAGTGGGTATGTGACAGAGGTTAATATCTCCCGCAACTACCATAATATCAACACTCCCTCCTAGCTAGGGAGGTATTAAAGGAAATGGTATTGATCAAAAAAATACCATTCAATTGGTAGCATCATCATAGCCATACAAGTTATCTCGTGATCAAATCATGAGCACCATCATCACTATAAATGTCATTTGATAGCATCAACTGCATCACCTCTCGAGGCCATACTCCATCTGGGTAATCAGACATGATGTTCAATAAGTCACTCACTTCACAAAGTGATACAAGAACCATTCTTCTAATTCGGACATATGTCCTAGAAGAATAATTGTTCCAACAGATGTTGGAAACCATGCTATGGGATAAAGGAATATTATTCTAATCCAGACATACATCCTAGAAGAATGATTGTCCTGGACCATTTTCCATAGGGAGAATGTCTTTCCATCAGCATACTGACTATCTGTCTAGTTGGTAATCATCTCTAACACTAGTGATAGTCTCCATGGAAATCAGAACAATGTCATTAAATAGAACACAACTGTGTCTATCCATAGTAGTACACAACTACTATCCAGTGGTACACAACCACACCTAGTATCACACAGCTACTAACCAGTGACAGATAGTCACAATCAATGGAATGCATCCACCACAGTGGAATATAGCTATTTTCCATAGACATACAGTCTCCACAACAATCATATCATCTGATATCAACCTGCATAACAATATCATGATACAAACTGAGTCATCTGGGCCATTCTCCCACTCGCATCTGTGAGATCTGGAAGAGCATATTCCCCCAGAAGTAAAACATTAGCCATGGGTTATCTGGACTACTATTCCATAGCATAGAAGAATAATTGTCCCTAATTTTTGAGCCAGGACCATTCACCTAACTGGGTCATTCCTCCAGCACTAATCATAGTGCAACCTAGAGAGAATGAGTCTGCCCTAGAGAATGCATGTCCCTTATTATTGAACCTAGACCATTCACCTAAATGGGCCATTCCTCTGGCACTAATCACAGTGAAACCTAGAGAAAATGAGTCTTCCCTAGGGAATGACTGTTCGGACCATTTCCTATGGAAATGATTGTCCTGCACCAACCTCCAAAACAAAATATTCTTCGAAACTTCTTACAACTATGAACTTCGAAAGAATGATTTCCTATCGAGGATGACGATTCTACTTGACCACTACTCAGAGTGACTGCCAAGAATAATGATTGTCCTAAACCATTCCCCCACACTAGCCACAAAGGGAATCATTTTCTATGGTACATCAGCAATCTATTTGACCATTTTCATTAAGAAAATGACTATCCGATCTGGACCATTTTCCAAAATAGAAAATGCATGTCCATCAAAAATATCGAACCACTTTCTGAAATGGAAAGGAACATCCCATCTTGGACCATTTTCCGAACTAGAAAATGATTGTCCATAAATAAATAGCATATCAGTGCTCCCTCCCAACCTAGGAGTAATCACTTCCTTTTCCAATAAAAAAGTCGTCTCCACGAGCCCCAGCTTGTCTCTTAAGTACACAAACTTTTTATCATGTACAAAGGCCTTACCAAAATATCTACTATCTGCTCATCTGTGGAGATATACTGGAGAACTACTTCTCTCTTATGGAATTTATCACGAAGAATATAATGCTTGATCTCAATGTATTTTATCCTATCATGGAACACTAGTTTCTCTAAAAGATTCACATGGCTCTGATCATTACAATATATCATGGTCGAATTTAGTACCTGATCAGATGGTCCAGGAACCAACTTATGGAGACACATTGATTCTGTACAAGCATCACAAGATGCAATATGCTCTACTTCTATAGTGTTGAGTGCAACAGACTTATGTTTCCTGCTAGCCCATGACATCATGGCAAAGCTCAAACTAAAACATATCCAAGTAGCACTTCTTCTGCCATAGGAAGTTCTCGCCACGCTTATGTTGTATATGAGATACTCTGCATCAAGTTGCTTGAATCCATACAGGGTATTCTTCCATTTGCATTTATGGGTATCTTTCTGGTATACCTCAAAACCTTTAGATTGCTCTACATAAGCTTCTTTCTCAATTTTTTTTGTTGGGAAGAACAGTCTTTTACATGTAAATTTCAATCCATGGATATAGCAAGAGGTATATCTAGTTTACTGGAACAAGTTGTCGTAATAGTCTTCTCCATCCTTATGGAAGAACCTCTAGTTCTGAATCTCACGATTCTTTCCAATCATAGGTATTTTTCACATTTTCTTGCATACATTATTCTTCATCACAACTTCCATTTCTTATGCTTGATTGCTTCTAGTGGGTTCAAACCAAGCTAGTAGTCTTATGATTCTTGGTAAAATAACTAGTTGTTCTGGATTTTCTTTCTTTATTGGAATCTTCATGGTCTTCCCCATGTTCCTCCTTAGCTTTTGGGTCCATGGAATCTTTTATAGATTCCATGCCCTTTCTTCCTGAAGATTCCAACTTCTTCCTTTCATCATAGGAACATGGATGTAGATGGACAACCAAGGATACTTAAGGCTTCTTTTTGAAGAAAATTTCTTCTAGAGTAAAACTAAACACGTGTTGCTTATCATTGTTGCTACTTTCAATGGGGAACATGGATAGATACTTTATAATATTCACGGATTATTCAATGGATCATATCATTTAGGATTAGATCCCTCCTAATCTTGGCTTCATGCACGAATACATGCTCTTCTTTTGGAATTTTGTAACCAGCTCCCTCAATCTAAGAGAGTTCATACTTTTGTCTACATCCTTATTGCCCTTCTACAAAGTGTCACAAGTCTTATTCTAATTTCCTCTTGATTACTGACTTCTTTTTTATTTGACTCCTTCTGGGTCTCTTCAAGTTTGATTCTGATTTCGACCTATCTGGCAGTTGTTACTTATATAATAGATTCCTTAGGAATTGTTCAACATGCTTCATCTTCTTGTAGTCATCATAATAGAAATCCTTATATTGTTATTCTTCCATAAGTATTGTTTCACTGACCATATTTTCTTTTAATAAAAAGATATGCATGATATGTACAGGAATTATGTAAACATGGTATGTACAAGAACTATGTTATAGAAAAATATTGTTACTTTGACTAGAAGAAGAAGTATGTTTTAGCGTGCTTGGATTTCTTTGAGGGTTCCCTTTCTTCAGCAACTGTTGTTTCATCTTCTTCCTTTCTTTTTTTTAACTTGGGACAGTGGTTCTTGTAGTGACCATATTTTCGACAGTTGAAGCATTGTATTTTTGACATATCATTTTCTCGATTTGGTTTCTTCCCTAAACCAAACTTCCTCTTATTCCTAAAATTCTTGAATTTTTGTTGTGAAGGCTTGATCATCGTATTTCTTTTGGGATTTATATTTTGCGTTAATCCTTGATTCTTCTTGTGAACAACAAGTCCAAAGTTCTTCAAATGTGGGTTACTCCTTTCTAGTGTTCATGCTTGCAGAAAATGCATCCCATGTCTTCGGAAGGCCATTGAGTACTATATTTACTAGTTCATTTTCTGAAATGATTTCTTCAATAGCTTGTAGTTGATCTCTTAACTGAGATATTCTTACAAAGTATGATGTTATGTTGTCATCATCATTCAATTTCATGTCATGAATCTCATTCTTCAAACTCATTACTTATCCAAAGTTTCTGACTGAGAAGAGGTTAGTTAGGGCATCGTACATCTTCTTAGATGAGTCAAGATGATATGTGTAGGGTATCAAGTGGTCTTTTATAGACTCCACTATGATACTCATAGCATTGATGTCATTGTCCTTGAACTTCTCCACAACTACAATGTTCTGAGGTTCCTTCTATTTTCCTGCTTCAAATTGTGGTTCCATGATCTTGCCTTTCATGATATCTGACACTTTATTCTTGGAAAGGATGAGTTCAATCCTTGTCTTCCATGCTCTGAAGTTAGAAGCCCCTTCTAACTTGTTTTTTTATTTAATAGAGTAGGTCGTGACTGCTTTAACTTGGTCAACATTTGACTTTGACTTGGTCAACCTTTGAATTTGACTTGGTCAACCTTTGACTTTGACCAAAACTCAAACTTGGCATCTTGCCTTGCTGAGAGTACAAGGAGATGTGCTAGGCTAGGGCGCACTAGGCCATCCAGGAATTAGGTCAAGCTCTTCACTTAAGGTGCCTTAACAAGAGGTTTAGGGTTTTGTTGTTGCAACAAAACTTTGACTGCAATTGAAACTGTAACTGAGCAAATACTCCAAATCTATCTTTCAGCAGTTAGACTGTATGAAGATAGTGTGGCCCCATAACTTGTTAGAAAATAGGTGTGCTCGTTTCACCATAGACAATATAGCAATATTTTCACCCAACCATAGGCACAAAGGCCACCTCCAAGCACCTTAACCTTGAAAGATAGAATCATTCTGGAAGAAAACCAATAGTCAACCAAGGTAGCACACATTTCTCCAAGGCTAGCACACCAAGCAAGAATAACCAAATACCAAGCAAAAAGTCTAAACCATAACCAAGAGAAAGTCCAAGACAAAACTGAAATTTCAGTTGCAGCAACTACAGCTGCAGCTGTAGTCACTAATCCATATGGATGTTGGTGGCCTCCCACATATTCCAACTAGCTCATTTTGGCAGTTTTCCAGTTTGGCAGTTTTTTCCTAGTTTTTGGGTCCCTGACTTTCAAGGCCATTTTGAGGCCCTAAACAGCGTTTTTAGGGCTCGCCACAAAAATAGTATAGACAAAGTCATAGTCTAAAAGCAACATGTGTATTCCTCATATAGACCTTTCCAACGGGCTATTGTGCGCCTAAAATGGAGATCGTATGAAAAAGTTATGACCACGGGAAGTTGATGTACTAACTTACCCAAACGGGGCCCACATGACTTTTGGCACTTCATCTCCTAGGGTTAGGATTTTGGATGTCTATGGTTTTTGACATTCTTGTTTATTGTAAAAAGGCCTTCAGATCCTCATTATAATCATCTTCTTGCGAATGAGCGCAACAGTCACATCTCTTCTCAGAGATAATCCGCCACCACTCTAGCAAGCTTGTTTTTCGTTGCATTTTACAGTTTCAACTTATTTCCTTATTGAATAGAAACCAGTTTACTGTATATATGTTATTCTATGTTAAGCATATTTTGATAATAATCTGTATTCATTTCATTCTACTCATAAAATCTGGATCAGTGGTATCAGAGAGGTCTACTCCTTGTCGTTCTTAATGCATGTCCCCAACAAGGTCAGGGTACAAAGAATTAGGTCTCGAGCTTGTTTCTCTTGAGGAAAAAATATCTTACACACCCAAGCGACCTCTCATGGCGGGAGAAAATAAAGACAACGGTACAAGATATCCCTTCAAAAATTTTCTCGAGGAAGCCCTCACACAACAGAGGAACGAGATGATGGATAGTTTTGAACAAATCCTTTGACAGCTACCAATAGGTGACGCATCTTCCTCAAGCAGAGGCGCCACCCCCTTCATGGTATAAATCAACTTCGATGTTCCTATAATTGAAGGTTAGATACAAGCAGATGTTGTTGAAAAATGGTTGAATCTGCTAGAAGGGTATTTCTCTGTCCATAACTTCTCGAATATAGAAAATATTACTTTTTTTCTCCTCAAAGTAGTTCCCCAAGTCAAATAATGGTGGGAAAATTTATGTGAGCAGAAGGAAATAGAGGAACTCTCATTATTTACAGTCGCAGTCACCTCGGAATCCTTTAGGGATTCTATTAAGGAAAAATACTACCATGTTATAAGTTATGACGAGTTGTACACAAAATAGAGGACATTGTTGCAGGAAATAGACCAAGCAGTGCCTGAGTTCACAAATATCTTCCATACCTTGTGCACCAAGCGTGATATCAAGGATTCTGAGCAATATCTAGTGCTCAAGTATCGCGGCGGTCTGCATAGATAAATCCAAGATGAAATGGAATTTCTGGACATCTCATCCTTGGGCACAGCCTACCGATATTCTGTCAAAATCGAGCAGAAGCTCAAACAAAAGACGCGGAAATTTGGTCCTAGGAACCCCTCACAGCAAAATCTAGGAAAGGGCGACCCCAACTTGCAGAACAAAGCACAGGGAAAATATGGACCGCCTGAGGAAAACTAGTCCAGGACGTAAGCAAAGGACACTGGAAAGATAAAGAAAGATACATGGAATTGTGTGACTTCCATAAGATCCCTTGGCATAACACTGTTGATTTCCGCTCAAAGGAGTCACTGGTGGCTGAGGTGAAAGCCTCTGAATCAGACGTGGGTTTTGAATCTGAGTCAAAACTAGAAAGGGGGAGATGGATCATTGACGTAGAACCCAGTGCTACTGTTGCTACCACCAAGCTCCATCCCGGTGAAACAGAAGAGCGAGAGGAAGGCAAGCACATTTTTCATTCACGGATGTGGGTGAAGGTTACCCTGCTGCACTTCATCGTTGATAGCGATAGCCAAAAGAACCTCATCTTAGTAGATTTTTTCAAGCGACACACCCTACAGACAACACCGCACCCGCATCCCTACACCATCGAATGGCCCCGCCAATGAAGCGACATTCACATCAGCCAACAATGTCACCTGTCATACGGCATCAAGCCCTTCAAAGACAAGTTATTTTGTGATGTTTACCCTCTCGAAGTTTCTAATGTTCTTTTGGGCCAACCATATTTATGGAAACGCCATGTTGTATGTAATTCTATGCCTCGCAGTGTTATTATTACTTTAAACAAGAAATTGTACAGGATGCCTGAGGCAGTCCCACCTAGTGTTATTTCCTTGATCTCTACCAAGAAATGTAGGAAGGTCATCTCTCAATAGGGGAAGTTCATATTTTTCGTAATACGCTCTCAGAATGAGCAAAATATCATAGCCACATCTAGGGTCTCCACGACCGACCTCTCTACACAGCAAAAGCAAGTGGATAAGGTCGTGGAAGAATAATCGGATATCTTCTCCTCACCGACCGGGGTACCTCTGCACTGCCAGGTCAATCACCCCATCGATATGAAACCCAGTGCATCGCTGCCCAATGGGCCAGTATACCACTGCTCTCTGTTAGAGAATGAGGAGATCAAGTGGTAACTCCAAGAAATTCTCCACAAAGGGCACATCTGTCCCATCTCATCGCCTTGAGGGAGCCCAATCATGTTGGTACAAAAGAAATATGGAACCTAGAAACTCTACATTGGTTATTGGGCCCTGAATAAAATCACAATCGAAAACCGGTACTCGATTCCCTAAATTGACGACCTCCTTGATCAGCTCACAGAGGCGAAATACTTCAATAATATTGATCTAAAGTTTGGCTACCACCAGGTCCCGATAGAACATATAGATGTATGGAAGACTTCCTTCAAGTCAAAGGAAGGTATTTTTTAATGGTTGGTCATGCCCTTTGGTTTGACAAATGCTCCAGCCACTTTCATGAGGATGATCGACAATATCCTGAGACCATTCACCTATACTTTTGTAGTGGTGTATCTAGATGACATTCTCATTTACAGAAAGACTTGCGCAGAACACTTGTAGCATATTCAGTAGGTTATGCACACCCTGCAGCAGCACAAGCTATACACCAATTTTGAAAAATGCTCCTTCGGCATGGACAGGGTCCATTACCTAGGCTACACCATTGATCAGCATGGCGTACATGTGGATCTAGCCAAGATCCAAGTCATCTGTGACTAGCCAGCCCAAACCATGCTCACTGAGCTTCGGAATTTCTTAGGCCTTGCCAATTTCTACCACAGGTTCATGTTGGGATTCTCCCATATTGCATGGGCCCTCAGCCAAGTAACCATGGGTGGTGGTAAGGCGAAATTTTTGTGGGGTCAATCCCAACAACAATTGTTTGATGATTTGGAGCAGTGCTTGTGCTCAGCCCTAGTACTTTCACTACTGGACCTACAGCAACCCTTTGAGATCGAGGTAGATGCTTCAGACTATGTTGTGGGCGTTGTTATCACTCAGCACAACCCCCCGTGGCCTCTCATAGTGAGAGATTAACAGACTCTCTCTGTAAGTACACTACTTATAAAAAATAAATGTACTCCATTTTTCAAGCCTGCCGCCAGTGGAGACATTACATTCTTGGAAAGGAGACAGTCATCCACACTGATCATAAGCCATTGTATTTCATGCAGACACAAGGAAAATTTCAGAATGACCGCCATAAGAAGTGGTCCACATACTTGCAGAAATTCCACCTCAACATCAAGTATAAAATAGGAAGCACCAACTGTGTTGTTGATTTCCTCAGCAAACCACCAGTCGCGACACTCACCATGTTGTTAGAATATTGTAGCCATGATACCTATGGATGTCCCCAACTCTATGAAACAGACCCAGACTTCGCCACCACCTACCAAATGTTGTGTGCAAACATAGTTGTCACTGATTTCCATCATCAGGATGGGATGTTGTGTTGTCTGGGCCATATCTTTGTTCCATCAAGTGAGTGAGCGAAGATGATCTAGGAATCCCACTACAATTAGGTGGCAGGACACTTTGGCGTCGAAAAGATAGTGGCAATGTTGCATAAAAAAAATTATTGGTTGAAACTTTGACAGGAGGTCAGCAAGTATATCAGGTCCTGCACTACCTCCGTTATTTCCAAACCGACCACTAAGAAATAGGTCTTGTACACCCCTCAGTCTACTCCTGACATGCCATGGGAATCCATCTCAATAGACTACATGTCGGGCCTCCCATCCACCAAGTGGGGAAATGACTTTTTTTTGTGGTTGTTGATCATTTTTCTAAGATGGTGATTTTGGTTGCTAGCAAGAAGAGCATCACAACTTAGGCCACTACCAAGCTCTTCTTTGAATGACTCTGGGTACATTTTGGAATCCCACAAACCATTGTCTCATATCAATATAGTTGATTTCTCAGCACATTTTGGTCGAGCCTCTGGTCACTTCTGAACACCAAGCTCACCAAATCCACGGCCTTCAACCCCCAAACAAATGGCCAAACTGAGGTCCTAAATCGAATGATCATGCATATCCTTCGCATATAGTTCCAAGCACCCTCTCACATTGGATGGGAGTCTTCCCTATGTCCAGCATAGCTACAACTAAGCCCTACATAGCTCAACTGGCCACAACCCCTTTCAAGTGGGGTTGGGATTCCAACCATTGGGTCCCATAGATGTTGCACTACCCCTTGCAGTCACCTTAGTCGACTCATCTCCTTCTCCAAATGAAGTTGACTAAGAAACACAGTTCACTGAGTGGATCAAGCACATCCGCCAACAGGTTCAGGATATCCTACAGAAGTCTAATGACAAGTACAAGTAGCGCCATAATCAACATCGGGTTCCACATAAGTTTCAGGTGGGCGGAATATTTTGGTTGCACTTGTAGAAAGAGTGCCTTACATGACCCCATCGGAAGCTTTGCCCATTCTATTATGGGTCATACACCATCACCAAGGATATGTGTAATACCCCAAGGACGAGCCCCAGTTGTAAGATTAGTTGTAAACATGTTTTGTAGGCTGGTAAGCCAAACAATTATAAGTTGGTAGGCTTATGTTTTAGTAGGCTAGAGATCTTAGGTGTTAATGTCCAAGAGCTTGTTTTTCACATGTAAATATTCATATTATTAATATAAAAACATCTCTACGTGTAGATTGACCATGAAGAAAGAGTGATGAGGGACTAAGCTCTACTAGGCTGGGTAAGGGAGAGGAGGCTAAGAGGTTGGAAAGAGGGGCTAAGTCTAGGGGCTTAAGTCCAAGAGAATAATAAATTATTATTATTCCAAAAGTTGTTGAGTGGGATATGTTTTTATCCTAATTTTTTGGGAAAGGGAATGAATGCTAAATGGAGTGCATGCGGCTCCAGGAAGACAAGTGTCAAACTGGGTGCATGCAGTTAAAGATGAAGAGTCAACTCATGTTGGGGGTTTCCTCCCCATTCTTCCATCATCCTTCTACTCATTTTGGTCTCTGTGGACGACCTCTGCACCTTCACGCATCTTTGAAAGCGCGGACTGGGGAAAAGTTGACCTGTGTGTTTTCCTTTGAACCCAGTCTACTTGCACTTGGCCAAATCCAATTTCATACCTTAACCATTTTAGGTTGTTGCCTTATGTTTTCCTGAGCCATACTGAACCATTGCTAATGTCCTCACCTTGCTGGAACTGAGTCAAAGAGTGGTCAAAGAAGCAGGTTGTCAGGCCTGTGAGCAACACTCTCTCCAGGTGAAAGAGGTGGTTGTGGATTGAAGAACCAAGTTGCCAGGCCTGTGAGAAACTCTCTCCAGGTGAGAGAGTGTGCTGAGGAGATGAGTCTCCTGAAAGGAGTCCCATAGTTGCTATAGAGCTCTAAGAATTCTGGTCCATCCTGTTGCTGAAGCCCAAGGTAAGGGAGGTGGAGCAACCGATGGAATGTGTGATAGTAAAAGTGTATACTCCTGGGGTGAGACATGAATGTGGGGAATGAGATTTTGTGAGAAGTGGGCATAAGTGGATCCTGGGAGAGAATCCTTCCTCTTAAACTGTGTGACTTTCCTATAGAACTTGCCTAACCTAGGAATCCCTTTCCCGGTGGATTTTAGTCCCAGCTTGAGGGTGACCCACTGCTGAGAGTGATGAGCAGTGTGGTTTAAAGATGGGAGGTTCGTGGAAGGTCTTCACACATTTGGTGTTTTTACTCCAGTTAAAAGATAAGTATCATTTTCGTTCTTAATTATTTGTGTTATGCATGTCTTTGATTCTTTAATGTTATCATGTATTCCATTGCATGTTTGAATTACCGTAATTCCATTTGAATCTGTATGGTAGCAGTAACTTTGTGTTAATTGTTTTAAATTCATATAAATGCATGTTATATAGATATGTATGTCAGAGATAGTTTGTAGAAGATAGGGTATTCCACAATGGTGTTTCCTAGCCTGTTGGTGGTTGGGGACGTTACAGATTGGTATCAGAGCTAGTGGAGCTAAGTGAAGCATTTGAGTAGTGGCATTGCCCGACCTGTTGGTGGCTGGAAACGATACAGATTGGTATCAGAGCCAAGGTTTCAACACTGAGCCTGGATGGGCCATGTTAGTGGAAGTTGAAGCAAAATTTTCAGAAAATAATTGTTGTCAAAATGGGAAAAATTTAAGTTCAGAGCCAAGGTTTCAACATTGAACCTGTATGGGCCAGATAAGTGGTCATGAGAACCAAGGTTTCAGGTGGAAATTGTGTCAAGAGGAACCAATTTTGAACCTCAGAGCATTCTGAGTGACAAGAAGTTACCTTGGTCGTGTTACAAATCTCACGAGGTGTAGCGGTATTATAAAACCACGATAGACGTGGTATTGAGCTGCAGAGTAATGTGGGCCTTAGGATCTATTCAGAAGAAGGAGAATCCTTCACGACCGTCAGAACTGGTAATGTTGTGAGGCAGTTAACTGTGAATTCCTTTGGAAATCCACAGAGTAATAGAGTCTGTCTGTACCATGGATCTGAGGAAAAGAGCTCGACCGTAATATCAAGTAAAAGAGCATATCGTAACTTTGGAATTTGATGATCGGAAGAAGTGGGATGTGCTGATGCACAAACTTCTGAAACCTGAAGTTCCGAAGCAAAAGAGAAATCGTAATTTCAAATTTTAGGATAATTAACGTATGCTGAGGGGAGAACTTATGAAGTCCAAAGTTTTGAAGTGAAAGAGTATATGTGGTGGGGTCGGATGACATCGCCAGGATTGACATGGACCTTTCTAGGCATGCCATGTTCCACCACCTAAGTTGGTGACATTTGTACTATGTGGACCCGGAGGGTAAAGAAGTGCGAAAATTCAGAATTCAACAGATTGGAAGGAAGCAAGCATGAAAACATCCAGAACATGAAGCTCCAAAGTTTTGAATATCTAAATCTTCTAAGTCCCAAATCTCCGATCATAGAAGTTTCACAGTGGGTATCAGTCGTTGTATGTTGACTAGTCATGGATTGTTGATCCACCCTATTTCGTGAGTTCGTTAGTTTGGAACTCTGGGAGTTTGTTGTATTGTGTTTGGGAGACTCCCGAAGTCTCGAGTAAGCGCCTATCAATAAAGCACTTGGCCACGGCCCGTGGTCGCATGGCTTGGGGGATAAGAGAAAGTGGCTAGTGCCCAAAAATTGTTGGAGAAAAGAGCAGAACTCAGAAAGAAGAGATATGTGAGGGTTCTTGATTGAGCAAGAATCACAAAGAATGAAATATGAACGTTTTCCTGAACCAGAATAGTTTATGAATACTGTGTTTTTGTTAAGGATTGATGGCCTGACAAATTTTGGTTGACTGCACATTGTGTTTGCAGAGTCAACGATTGTTGGAACTGAACCGAATTTCCACTTAGTGCAGAGAAATGGAGGAGGCACAGAACGCTTCCAGCTCAGAGAAAGAAGCTAGAGGGATGGATGTTCATTTGGGAGTTGAAGGATCGAACTCCAATGGGCATGGATAAGAGATAGATAAGGAATGAAACATGATGAAAATCATTGAAATATTGCAGAAATATGTTCAGACTCACCAAGAAGATAACAGAAAGCTCATGAAAGCCAGGAACCAACAGGGAGAATTCAACCTAAAGTTGATGCTGAGTATGGAAAGGATAGAAAGGAAATTAGATAAGGAGAGTGACTCCGGTAAATTAGGAAGTCGCAGGTCCTCTGATGAGAAGATAAAATCGAGTGTTGACAGACACCATCATCACTCCCAAGGCCACTCCAAGAGGAGGGCACACAGTAGTTCAAGCCCATCCTCTACTAGAAAGCATAGGAGATTTGGAGTGGATGAACTGAAGGGAAAAATGAACAAGATTAAGCCTCCTACATTTGATGGAGAGCAGAAGAAGGAGGAAGATGTCGAGACATGGCTACTTGGCATGAGGAAATATTTCCAACTACAGAATTATTCCTCTCATGCAAAAGGAAGAATTGCAATGTATCAATAGGAAGCAAAGGCATCCATGTGGGGGGATCAACTTATGAAGGTGCAGCACATTAAAGAGAAAAATGTTACTTGGATGAAATTCAAGAAGTATTTTGAAAAGAAATACTTGACTAAGAGATACTATGACAGAAAGATGAAAGATTTCTTCGAACTTAAGCTGGGTAGCATGACCATTGATGAATATGAACGAAGGTTTTTGGACTGCCATATTCCATCGGTGAAAAAAATCTAGTATGATGATCCTAAAACTATGGAAGAAACTATAAGGAGAGAAAAATAATTATATGAGAAGCAAAGTGAAAATCCCACTTTCCAAAAGGCTTGGGAAGATAAGAAGAAATTCAAGATGGATCATAGAAAGAAGGGAACTAAGCCACCCTTTTTCAGAAATAGTCCTCAAGGACAGCCATCTTTTAGAGAGCCTAGGAAGGTTGAAGTAGGTTGACAAATGCCAAGACAACCACCTATGGAATGTTGGGTTTGTAAAGGGAATCATAGGTAGAGAGATTGCCCCCACTGAAGTGACAAAGTGAGAGTTGTCCACAATGTTCAACAGGCAGAAACAGTGGAAGATATGGGCAGTAGAATACCAAGAATCTATGCATCCCTGGACAGCAAGCAATCAGAATATCAGTCACATATGATTGAAATTGAAGGTATGATCAACAACCATGCCTTTACTATTCTAATTGATTCAGGAGATAGTCATAGTTATATAAATCCTAGAATGGTGGAAAGTTTCCATTTATCAAGAAGTAAGCATGGAAAATCTTGGTTAGTATAGTTGGCTATAAGAGCCAAGCGAAAGGTTGTTGAGTTGGTTAAGTCCTATCCGGTGGACATGAATGGACTGAGCACAAGGGCTGAATTGAACATCTTACATTTAGGCTCTTATGATTGTCTAATTGGGATGGATTGGTTGGAACAGCACCATGCCATCTTAGACTGTCGTAACAAGGCATTCACTTATCTAGATGAGGGAGGGAATCAGAGAACAGTCCAAGGAATTCCCAGAGCCATTTTTGTCAGAGAAATCTCAGCAATGCAGCTGAAGAAGTGTTACAGGAAAGGCTGCCAATTATTTGCAGCTCATATGGATGAAGCACCTAAGGATAAGGTGTCAAATATTGAAGACCATGCAGTATTAAATATTTTTAAGATGTATTCCAGGAGGTACCCGAACTACCCTCGAAGAGAGATTGATTTCTCTATAAACCTAATGCCTAGAGCAGCTCCAGTGTCAAAAACTCCTTACATAATGAGTACACCAGAGCTGAAAGAATTGCAATTGCAGCTTGAAGAGATTCTAAAGAAGGGGTATATACACCCAAGTGTGTCACCTTGGGGTGCCTCGGTCCTGTTCGTAAAGAAGAAATATGGGATGTTGATATTGTGCATCGATTTCAGACAATTGAACAAAGTGACTATTGAGAACAAGTATCCTTTGCCAAGGATAGATGATCTCTTTGATCAGTTGAAGGATGCCAATTTATTTTCAAAAATAGATCTCAGGTCGGGATACCACCAGGTAAGGATCAAGGATGAATACATCAGCAAGACCACCTTCAGAACAAGGTATGGTCATTATGAATTCACAGTGGTGCCCTTTGGGTTGTCAAATGCACCCGTTGTTTTCATGTGCCTAATGAATGGTGTATTCAGGGAATATCTAGACAAGTTTGTCATAGTCTTTTTGGATGAAATTTTGGTGTATTCCAAGTCAGAGGAAGAGCATGAAAATAATCTAGGGATGGTGTTGCAAGTGCTAAGAGAGAACCAACTATATGCCAAATTGAGAAAGTGCTCATTTTATAAAAAGAAAATCCATTATTTGGGGCATATCATTTCAAAAGACGGGATAGTTGTGGATCCTGAAAAGGTAGAGGCCATTAGAGAATAGTCAGCGCCAAGGAATGTGTCAAATTTTGGATCCTTTATGGTTCTAGTTGGCTATTACAAAAGGTTCATTGTAGGGTTCTCAAGGATAGCTCACCCCATCACTTCCTTGCAAAGGAAGGAGAAGAAATTTCAATGGACGGAAGAATGTGAGAGAAGCTTCCAGCAATTGAAGAATATGTTAACTAGTGCCCCAATATTGAGGATTGTAGATTAGAAGGAATATTTGGTAGTGTGCAAAGATGCATGCAAATAAGGACTAGGGGGATTCCTCAGTCAGAATGGATTTGTAATATGTTATGAGTCCAGAAAATTGAAAGAGCATGAAAAGAACTATGCAACTCACGATTTAG
This sequence comes from Picea glauca, assembly GCA_000966675.3. Classification (NCBI taxonomy): domain Eukaryota; kingdom Viridiplantae; phylum Streptophyta; class Pinopsida; order Pinales; family Pinaceae; genus Picea; species Picea glauca. Next base: position 143,616 of record JZKD02S0155789.1, on the reverse strand, counting down.
AGTTGGAAACCATTGTTCACGCTCTAAAGAAGTGGATACATTACCTCATGGGGAGAAGGTTTGAACTAAGGACAGGCCATAATGGTCTGAAGTACTTGTTTGATCATCCAACCTTAAATGCTAGGCAAAGAAGGTGGTTGGATTTTCTTTGTGAGTATGACTTTGATATTAAACATATCAAAGGAAAGGAAAACAAAGTGGTTGATGCACTTATCAAAAGAGTACATGAACTACATGATACAGCCATTATCATATATCAAATCGATATTAAAGGAATAATCTCGAAAGCTGCAAATGCATATTTTCAGTACATGGAATTGGTAGCAAAGCTACGACAATGTGAGACACCACAGAAAGTGGAAAATTATAAATTGGGAACCAATGGGAAACTCATGTACAAAAGTAGAATTTATGTACCTAATTCCTAGGGACTGAGAAGTATGATTTTGAAAGAAATGCATAATGTGCCTTATGTTGGGCACCCTGGATATCAGAAAACAATGGGAGTAGTAAAGAGCCATTACTTTTGGCCAGGTAGGAAGAAGGAAATTACAGAATACATCGCCAGATGTATGGAATGCCATAAGGTCAAGGCTGAGCATAGGCACCCAGCTGGGTTGCTACATCCATTGCCCATTCCTGAGTGGAAGTGGGAGGTAGTGACAATGGATTTCATCACAGGATTTCCCAGATCTGGCAAGCAACATGATTCCATCGTGGTGGTGGTGGATAAGCTTACGAAAGCTGCCCATTTTATTCCATTGAAGACTACTCACAAGGAAGCTCATGTTGTCGATATATATATGAGGGAAGTAGCACGATTGTAGGGTATTCCCAAGACAATTGTGTTTGACAGAGACCCAAAATTTACCTCAAAATTATGGAAGGGATTATTCACAGGATTCGGATTGAATCTGAACTTCAGCACTACTTATCATCCTGAGTCTGATGGGCAGACAGAGAGGGTGAACCAAGTGATAGAAGATATGCTAAGGATGTATGTGATGGACAAACCATCCCAATGGGAAAACTACCTACACTTGGTAGAATTTTCCTACAACAATGGGTATCAAGCATCACTGAATATGATCCCATTTGAAGCACTTTATGGCAGAAAGTGCAACACCCCAGTAAGCTGGGATAACCCAGCCGATAGAGTAATAGTTGGGCCAGAGTTTCTCAAGGAAATGGAAGAGAAAATGCTGAAGATTAAGAAGAATTTAAAGGTTGCCCAAGACAGGTAGAAGAGTTATGCTGATAAGAACAGAACCCATGTGGGATTTTAAAGTTGGCGATCATGTTTTCTTGAAAGTGAAAGCCAACAGAAGTTCCCTGAAGTTGGGAAACTGTTCCAATTTGGCAGCCAGATATTGTGGGCCATTTGAAATCCTAGAAAGGATTGGACCAAATGCATATAATCTTGCATTGCCTACATCCATGACTATACATAATGTGTTTCATGTTTCATTGCTTAAGAAATATATACCTGATGCTAATCATGTTATTGATTGGAATGTGATTCAGGTGGAGCAAGAAGGCATCTTACAAGTGCATTTGGTGCGCATATTGGACCAGGATAGCAAACATCTCTGGAATCGAGCCATAGGGATTGTAAAGGTCTAGTGGACCTGGTACGGTCCTGAGGACGGGACATGGGAGCATGAGGATGCTATGCAGGAAGAATACCCACATCTTTTTGAATATTTTGAAAATCTTGTTGGTGTTATGTAAATGAGTTGCACTGAGGACAGTGCAAAAATAAGGGGAGGAGCTTGTAATACCCCAAGGATGAGCCCTATTTGTATTATGAGTTGTAAACATGTTTTGTAGGCTAGTGAGTCGAGAAATTATAAGCTGGTAGACTTATGTTTTAGTAGGCCGGAGAGCCTAAGTGTTAAAGGCCAGGAGCTTGTTTCGCACATGTAAATATTCATATTATTAATATAAAAACATCGTTGTGTGTAGACCGACCACGAAGAAAGAGTGATGGGGGACTAAGCTCCACTAGGTTGGGTAAAGGAGAGGGGGATGAGAGGTTGGAAAGAGGGACTAATTCTAGGGGCTTAAGTCCAAGACAATAATAAATTATTATTATTCCAAAAGTTGTTGAGTGGGATATGTTTTTATCATAAGTTCCTGGGAAAGGGAATGAATTCTAAATGGAACGCATACAGCTCCAAGAAGACAAGTGTCGACCTAGGTGCATGCAGCTAAATATGAAGAGTCAACTCATGTTGGGGGTTCACTCCCCATTCTTCCATCATCTGTCTACCTATTTTGGCCTCTGTGGATGACCTCAGCACCTTCACACATCTCTGAAAACGCGGACTGGGGAAAAGCCGACCTGTGTGTTTTCCTGTGAACCCAGTCTACCTACACTTGCCCAAATCCGAGTTCGTACCTTAACTGTTTTGGGTTGTTACCTTCTGTTTTCTTGAGCCGTACTAAACCGTTTCTAATTTCCTCACCTTCCTGGAACTGAGTCAAAGAGTGGTCGAAGAAACAGGTTGTCAGGCATGTGAGCAGTGGTCATAATTGGATCCTGGGAGAGAATCCTTCCTCGTAAACTGTGTGACTTTCCTATTGACCTTGCCTAGCCTAGGAATCCCTTTCCTGGTGGAATTTAATCCCAGCTCGGGGGTGACCCACTGCTGAGAGTGATGAGTAGTTTGGTCTAAGGCTGGGAGGTTTGTGGAAGATCTACACGCAGTTGGTGGTTTTAATCAAGTTAAAAGATAAGTATCACTTACGTGCTTAATTATTTATGTTATGCATGTCTGTGATTCTTGAATGTTATCATGTATTCCGTTGCATGTTTGAATTATCGTAATTCCATTTGAATCTGTATGGTAGCAGTAACTATGTGTTAATTGTTTTAAATTCATATAAATTCATGTTATATATATATGTATGTCATAGCTAGTTTGTAGAAGATATTGTATTCCATAGTGGCATTGTCCAGCCTGTTGGTGGCTGGGGACATTACAGATTGGTATTAGAGCTAGTGGAGCTAAGAGAAGCATCCGAGTAGTGTTGTTTCTTGGCCTATTGGTGGTTGGTAATGTTACACTATCGTTGATAATTCTTTTGAGCTCAACATTCCTCCTTTCCTTGGCCTGCACCCAATGTTCAACGTGGATCTCGTTCGACCTTATTTCCCACCATTATTGGACACCTCATAGGTAGCAGACCAGCTGACACCAATAGAGCTCAACCCCGATTACATACAACAAGAATCCTATGATCAGATTGTGGAAAAATAGGTCAAGGGCACTCACCAGCAAAGGATCCATATTTATTGAGTTGTCAAAGCAGGGCATCTCCTGCACCAAGGCAAGTGGCTCACCCGGGGCCAAATTCAGCATAAATTTCATCATTTGATGGGGGCACTCAACGCAATGGAGACCATTGCTTCCTAAGGGGGGAGGATTGATCCAGATGGATTTCAGTGGCCTCCCACATATTCCAACTAGATCATTTTGGCAGTTTTCCAGTTTGGCAGTTTTTTCCTAGTTTTTGGGTCTCTGACTTTCGGGGTCGTTTTAAGGCCCTAAACAACATTTTTAGGGCTCACCATAGTCAAACTATGCTTTAACTTCAACTTTGATGGCAACATGTGTATTCCTTGGATATACCAGCTTTCCAATAGGCTATCGTGCGCCTAAAAAAGAGATCGTATGCAAAAGTTACGACCCCGGGAAGTTGATGTACTAACTTACCCAAATGGGGCCCACATGATTTTTGGCGCTTCATCTTCTAGGGTTACGTTTTTGGATGTTTAGGTTTTTTGAAATTCCTGTTTACTATAAAAAGTCCTTCAGAGCCTCATTATAATCATCTTCTTGCGAATGAGTGCAGTTGTCGCATCTCTTCTCAAAGATAAGCCACCACCATTCTAGCAAGCTTGTTTTCTGCTACATTTTACAATTTTAGCTTATTTCCTTATTGAATAGAAACTAGATTACTGTATATATGTTATTTTGTGTTAAGCATCTTCTAATAATAATCTTTATTCATTTTTTTCTTCTCATAAAATCCGGATCAGTGGTATCGGAGTGGTCTTCTCCTTGTCGTTCTTAATGCATGTCCCCAATGAGGTCAGGGTACAAATAATTGGGTCTCGAGCTTGTTTCTCTTGAGGAAAGAATCTCTCGCATGCCCAAGCGACCTCTCATGGAGGAAGAAAAGAAAGATGACGGGACAGGAGATCCCTTCAAAATGTTGCTTGAGGAATCCCTCACGCAATAGAGGAACGATATGATGGATAGTTTTGCGCAAATCCTTCGATGGCTAGCAACAGGCAACGCATCTTCCTCAAATGGACATGCTACCCCCTTCAATATACAAATCAACTTCGATATTCCTATATTTGAAGGTTAGATAGACGCATATGTTGTCGAAAAATGGTTGAATCTTCTAGAAGGGTATTTCTCTTTCCATAACTTCTCGAATAGAGAAAAGATTACTTTTGTGCTCCTCAAAGTCGTTCCCCATGTCAAATATTGGTGGGAAGCTTTCTGTGAGCAGAAGGAAACAGAGGAACCCTCATTATTTATAGTCATAGTCACATAGGAATCCTTCATGGATACTATTAAGGAACAATACTACCATGTTGGAAGTTATGACAACATGTACACAAAATGGACGACATTGTGGCAGGAAAGAGACCAAGCAGTGCCCGAGTTCACAAATATTTTCCATACCTTGCGCACCAAGCTAGTATCAAGGATTATGAGCGACATTTGGTGCTCAAGTATCACAGCAATTTGCATAGATACATAAAGTCCAAAATGGAGTTTTTGGACATCTCATCCTTGTGCGCGGCCTATCGATATGTCATCAAAATCGAGCAGAAGCTCAAACAAAGGATGCGACAATTTGGGCATGGGAACCCCTCACAACAAAATCTAGGAAAGGGTGGCCCCAACCCATAGAAAAAAGGACAGGGAAAAGATGGACCGCCTCAAGAAAACAAGTGTAGGATGCAAGAAAAGAAGGACACCGGAAATAGAAAGAAAGATATCGGGAAGTGGTGTGACTTCCATGAGATCCCCTGGCATAACACTATTGATTTCCGCTCAAAGAAGTCACTTGTGGCTGAGGTGAAAGCCTTTGAATCATATGCAGGTTTCCACTCTGAGTCAGAACTAGAAAGGGGGAGACAGATCATTGACGTTGAACCCAGTGCTACCGTTGCTACCACCAAGCTCCATCCCAGTGAACCAGATGAGCCAAGGGAAGGTGAGGACCTTTTTCATTCACAAATGTGGGTGAAGGGTACCCTACTATAGTTCATCATTGATAGAGGTAGCCAGAAGAACCTCATCTCAGCAGAGGTTGCAAGCAACTCGCCCTATCGACAATGTCACACACGCAGCCCTACACCATCGGATGGCTCTACCAAGGAAGCGACATTCGCGTTAGCCAACAATGTCACTTGTCATACAGCATCAAGCCCTTCAAAGACAAGGTATTGTGTGATGCTTCCCCTCTCAAATTTTGTAATATTATTTTGGTCCAACCATATTTATGGAAATGACATGTTGTATATGAGTCTAGGCCTCGCAGTGTTATTATTACTTTGAACAAGAAATTGTACAGGATACCCAAAGCAGTCCCACCTAGTGTTATTTCCTTTATCTCTGCCAAGCAATGTAGGAAGGTCATCTATCAGATGGGGAAGTTTGTCTTCTTCATGATTCTCTCTCGGAATGAGCGAAATATCACAACCACATCCAGGTTCTTTGTGGACAATGTCTCCACACAGTAGAAGCAAGTGGATAAGGTCGTGGAAGAATACTCAGATAATTTCTCCTCACCGACCGGGGTACCTCTACACTATCAGGTCAAGCACCCCATCGATATGACCCCCAGTGCACCTCTTCCCAATGGGCCAGTATACCGCCACTCTATGTTAGAGAATGAGGAGATCAAGCGACATATCCAAGAACTTCTCCACAAGTGGCACATTCATCCCAGCTCATCGCCTTGTGGGAGCCCAATCATTTTGGTACAGAATAAATATGGAACCTAGCGACTCTGCATTGATTATCAGGCCCTGAATAAAGTCACAGTCAGAAACCTGTACCCAATTCCCCGAATCAACGACCTCCTTGATCAGCTCACAGGGGCCAAATATTCAGTAAGATTGATCTGAAGTCTGGCTACCACCAGGTCTCAATAGAATAGACAGATGTATGTAAGACCACCTTCAAGTCAAAGGAAGGTCTTTTTGAATGGTTGGTCATGACCTTTGGTTTGACAAATTCTCTAGCCACTTTCATGAGGATGATGGACGATATATTGCGACCATTCACCAATACTTTTGTAGTGGTGTATCTGGATGATATTCTCATTTACAGCAAGACTTGGGCATAACACTTGCAGCATATTCAATAGGTTTTTCACACCCTACGATAGCACAAGCTATACACCAACTTGGAAAAATGCTCCTTCAGCATGGACAAGGTCCATTACCTAGGATACATCATTGATCAGCATGGTGTGCATGTGGATCCATCCAAGATCCAAGCCATCCGCGATTAGCCAACCCAACCACACTCACTGAGCTTCAGAGCTTCTTCGGCCTTGCCAATTTCTACCACAGGTTCATGTTGGGATTCTCCCATATTGCATGGGACCTCAACCCAGTAACTAGGGGTGGTGGTAATGTGAAATTTGTGTGGTGTCGGTCCCAACAACAAGAGTTCGTTGAGTTGAAGCAGTTCTTGTGCTCAGCCCCAGTACTTTCACTATCGGACCTGCAGCAGCCCTTTAAGATAGAGATAGATGCTTCAAACTATGTTGTGGGCATCATTCTCACTCAACACAGCCACCCCATGGCCTATCATAGTGATACACTATCATACATTGTCCGTAAGTACCTTACTTATGACAAAGAAATGTACTCCATTATGCAATCCTGCTTCTAGTGGAGAAATTACATTCTTGGGAAGGAGACAACCATCCACACCGATCATAAGCCACTTCAGTTCATGCAGACACAAGGAAAATTGGAAAATGACTGCCATCAGAATTGGTCCAGATACTTGCAGCAATTCCACCTCAACATCAAGTATAAAACAGGAAGCACCAACCGTGTCATTGATTTCCTCAGAAGACCACCAGTTGCATCACTCACCATGGTGCTAGACTCTTGCATACATGATACCTCTGGATGGCCCCAACTCTATGAGACAGACCCGGACTTCGCCACCACCTACCAAATGTTGGGCGTAAACGTAGTTGTCGCTAATTTCCATCTTTAGGATGGGTTGTTGTGTTGTTTGGGACATATCTAGGCTCCATCAAGCAAGCGAGTGAAGCTGGTCTAGGATGCCCACTACAGTCAGGTGGCAGGATACTTCGATGTCAAAAAGACAGTGGCAATGTTGCAGAAACATTTTTACTAGCTGAAACTTCGACAGGAGGTCAAAAAGTATATTAGGTCCTACACTGCCTCCGCTATTGCCAAACCGTCCACTAATAAATAGGGCCTATGCACACCTCTTCCTACTCCTAACAAGCCATGTGAATCCATCTCAATGGACTACATGTCGGGCCTCCCGTCCACCAAGCGGGGAAATCAATGTGTTTTTGTGGTTGTTGATTGCTTTTCTAAGATGGCAATTATGGTCGCCTACAAGAAGAGCATCACAGTAGAGGCCACTACCAAGCTCTTCTTTGAACAATTCTGGGTACATTTTGTAATCCCACAAACCATTGTCTCACATAGGGAAAGTCGATTTCTCATCACATCTTGGTCGAGCTTCTCGTCACTGTTGGACACCAATCTCACCAAATCCACGACCCTCCACCCCCAGATAGATGGCCAAATCAATGTCATAAATCGAAGTGCATATCCTCCGCATGTATAATTCCAAGCACCCTCGCATGTGGGATGAGATTCTTCCCTATTTCCATCATAGCTACAACCAAGCCATGCATAGCTCAACCGGCCACAACCCCTTTCAGGTGGGGTTGGGAAACCATTGGGTCCCATAGATGTTTCACTACCCCTTACGGTCACCTCGACCGACTCATCTCCTGCTCCAACTAAAGCTGAAAAAGCCACCCGGTTCATTGAGAGGATCCAGCACATCTGCCAATAGGTTCAATATATCCTACAGAAGTTCAATGACAAGTACAAGCAGCGCCATGATCAACATCGGGTGCCACATAAGTTTCAGGTGGGCGACAAAGTTTGGTTGCACTTTCAGAAAGAATGCCTTACAAGACCCCATCAGAAGCTTTGCCCACTTTGTTATGGGTCATACACCATCACCAAGGTTGTGGGTGATAATGATTTTGAGTTCAACATTCCTCATTTCCTATGTTTGCACCCAGTGTTCAATGTGGATCTCCTTCAACCTTATTTCCCACCATTATTCGACACCTCATAGATAGAAAAACAACTAACACCAACAAATCTCAACCTTGACTGCATACAATAGGAATCCAATGATCATATTGTGGACAAACAAGTCAAGGGAACTCACCAATAAAGGATCCAACTTTATCGAGTTGTCAAAACAGGGAAGCTCCTGCACCAAGGCAAGTGGCTCACTAGGGGAAAAATTTAGCAGAAATTTCATCATTTGATGGGGGAACTCAACGCAATGGAGACCATTTATTCCTAAGGGGGGGGGATTGATCTAGATGTATTTCAGTGGCCTCCCACCTATTCCAACTAGCTCATTTTGGCAGTGTTCCAGTTTGACAGTTTTTTCCTAGTTTTCAGGTCCCTGGCTTCTGGGGCCATTTTGAGGCCCTAAACAACGTTTTTAGGGCTCGCCATAGACAAACTACAATTAAAATTACAATATGATGGAAACATGTGTATTCCTCGGATAGACCTTTCCAACGGGATATCGTGCGCCTAAAACGGATATCGTATGTAAAAGTTGTGTCCCCGGAAAGTTGATGTACTAACTTTACCAAACGAGGCCCACATGACTTTTGGCGCTTCATCTCCTAGGGTTAAGTTTTTGGATTCTAAGGTTTTTGACATTCCTGTTTATTGTAAAAATTCCTTCAGAGCCTCATTGTAATCATCTTCTTGTGAATGAGCACATTCGTCACATCTCTTCTCATAGATAAGCCGACGCCATTCTAGCAAGCTTGTTTTCCGCAGCATTTTAGAGTTTCGACTTATTTCCTTATTGAATAGAAACCAATTTACTGTATATATGTTATTCTATGTTAAGAATCTTTTGATAATAATATGTTTTCATTTCATCCTGCTCATAAAATATGGATCAGTTTCTCTCCAAACTTGTGCACCACTGGTCTTATGCAGTTGTGAGAGTGTGTATAACAAATGAGCTCTAGTGCCCTCTATTTATACTAGTCTATCTCACTTTATTGGGCCGACTTCTCTTTCTGGAGGCTAATAATTGAATATTAACTATTCTCTTGAGTCGAATTATCTCCTAGGGTTATTATCCAACGTTTTAGGGTTTCTCTTACTTCCCGAGATATTCCAGTCTTGTCAAAGGTTACATGTAGAGGTTAATACCTCCCGCAGCTACCATAATATCAACACAAGGTACAAATTAACTTTGATATCCCCTTATTTGAAGGCCATGTTACCCTCCCATGCCTAGGGGTAACTAGAGTATATCATGTCTCATGGACATGGAGACAATGATCCCAACCATGATGATGATCAACATGTCCACATATGGAAAACCAGTAGGCCCCCTCATTTATGTTTACAACTATAGGTGTTGGCACAGGGGAAAACCCAGGGTTCAATGCTACAGCAGCACACCAACAAAACCCTAACTATCAGCCCTTTCAGCAACAACTTCGAAGTAGATGAAGTCTCACCCGAGGTAGAGGCAGGAGTGGTTGCAAGACTCAGGTGTCTACAACCTTAGCTGGGACACAAATCTATGATTATAACACTTAGCAATCACCTAGCATAGATTATTCATCAATATTCAACCCTAATAATACTTCACAGATAGCACAGAGCATCGCAGTATGTACTTAGATCTAAGATAATTCATCACTTAGCCACAACAAGATAGATTAGATTCGGCAAATTAAGCACTAAGCATCTTACATACCAAATCTAACATTCATTCATATCTCAGAAGAACAAAGAATAAATAGATCTATCTAAACACATCAAAGCACTTATCAAAGGAAGAGACAAACACATCAACTTGAGGCACAGAGAACAACACATAGATTTACCGTGGTTCACCCCCACCCTGGGGCTACATCCATAAAGTCTTCTTCTTTATTAGCTTCAGTTAATTAGGTTACAGCACAGATCCATCCAAATCCCTCTTCGCATACGATAGAAGATCTGTGCAGCTCACTAGATCCTTCTTCCTTATGTTACAACACTTAGTTTCCTATAGCAACCTCACACTAACTTGCACTTAGCCTTGCAAGCCTTACACAGTTCGCACAGAGCACTTATTCAACATCACATAGATGCACTACCAATTTCACTAAGAAATCACACCTACTTCACATCCTTTTCATATCTATTTATGCATACAAAAGTGGGCCTAAGCGTGGGTAAATCCACGGGCCGACATCCCTTTCCCATTACATTATCCCCAAAAACCCAAAAATGACCCAAAAAGGGGTCTAGCTTCCATGATTTCCACTTCGCGTTGCGCTCCATCTTTGAAAAGCTGTCGAAGTCCCAAAAACGGTCAAATATGACCAAGTGTTCCTCAAAACTTGGTCAGGGCCAACAGGCCCCCAACACTCACCTGTGACTCGTCCCGAGTCACTCAGGTCTGGGTAACTTTTCCTCAAAGGTCTCGACCTTGGCTCGAGATGCTTCGACTTGTCTCTGTGCTACTGCTTCTTGCTCAGCGAATTCCTGAAAAACCACTTTGTTGATAGGTCCTTCCAGTTGTTGCTCGAATGTAACAACTACTTGTTCTAGTAGTGTTCCTTGGCCTTCAATTTCTTCAAATAGTAGGTAGGCCGCCTCCTGGCTTTGCTGGAGTTTCTGGGTGACTTCCATCACTCTGTTCTGCGTGGTAAGAATGATTTGTTCGGCAGTGCATTATTCCTGGGATATCTTCATCTTCTCGATGGGTGACAGGAGCTTGAGTTACGCCTGTATTGTATCTGCGTGTTTCTTTGCTTCCTGGAGTTCGGACTCCAGTTTCTTCAACTCTGGGTCTTCATATAGTTGTTCATATATCTACGCGCTTCTGTTACTTAGTTGTTTACATTCTGCAACAAGTGTTTTAATCCGCTAGACTGCGCTCTGAGCATTCAATTCTTGTTGGTCACACACTTCTTATGGAGTCTGTGGTATGGTTTGAAGCTCTAATATCATGAGGCTTTGTTGAAGTTGTTGAATAACTTCTGCTAGCTTCATCACTTGGTGCTCTATGGGCTCTTTGGCCTTCTTCTCTAAGATGGTTACAGAGCGAAGTGCTCTGTTGACTGCTTCTTCAATTCCTATCTGCTTTGCGAGCAGCTGCTCTTTCTCTTTTTGGATCTTTGCTCTGTCTTCTTCAAATTTTTCTTGGAAAGCATTCTTCTCTTGATTTCCACCTATGCTTTCTTTAGGGCCTGGGTGGCCTGCACTTTTTCTTCCTAAGCATGTCGAAGGCGTACTTCGACTGTTTCAGCAATCTTGCGGAGCTGAACTAATTCATCTCCCACTTCTGTTGTTCCTTCTGGCAGAGGTGCAATAGAGATTGCTCGGCTAGACTGGAGTTCTTGTTGTACTCCTTGGAGCATGATCTCAATTGGCTATACATTTGTTCCTACTTCGCCTCCTACTTCTCTATGATTTCCTTCGAAGCATCATTGACCGCCGCAACAATGAAATCAAAGTCATCCAACGTGAGGGTAGTTTGCATCTTGGTTACAGGGGTTCCTAGTTTCTTTCTGGAGGAAGACTTCAGAGGTGAGACCTTCCTTTTCTTTGATGAGTCTTCTTTGTCCCTAGGCAGTGGCACTTTGACTTTCTATTGTTCAGTTTCTGTATCTTCTTTGTCATCACCTTCTTCATCTAGTGTAATGGAAGCTGTCCTTACAGATACATTGTCAACATCCTGGAATTCTTCAATCTTCTTCGTCATATTTTCTTTCTTTGTCTTACTGGGCCCAGGTGTATCCTACGTAGTTCTGGGGTTGTCGATGTCAGACATTCTATGGGGTCTGCTAAAACAAGGAGGTTCATCGACCATTCCTTGGTGATATCTTTCAGGTCTTCTTCTGTCAGCTTATAATAGGACTAAAGTTGTTCCTGGTGCTCATCAGCACATGGGGTTAGGTATATAAACTGGCGGTCCATGTTGAACTTTATCATAGGTCAGAATATCTGTAAAGTGTTTGGGGCTATGCGAGGTTCACTCCTTATGGTTGCTTTCAATTGGTTATAGTACGTGTGGAAAATGGCATTCGATTTCCATTTCTTTCTCATGTCATTCGAGTACCATAATGTACTGAACTTCGCGGCTAGTGGCTCAAAGGGGTCAAGGTCCGGGAAGGTTGCGCCTTCCAGTAGCTCCCATGAAACAAAAGCGATTAGTATCAGGAGCCAGCTAAAATGGAATTCAAGCCCCTGATCCTAGGCTTCTCTGTAGTCAATCTCCAGTTGATTCACCATGTACTTCACCCATTTCATTTGTAGTCCCTCTGCGCATTTTCCTGCGAGGTCAACTACAAATCCAGATACTTGTGTTTGTTGATTCTTGCGTACCAACTTCCCTGCGATCAGTTGGCATGCGAGGAACACTATGCTACTTTAAATAGAAGCTACCTTGTAGCCTCTCATGCCTTTCTCAACATCGCCATAGGCTTCTTTGATCTTATGTGCAAGAGCACGGTCTACGGTCTTTCTAGTATAGTACTCATGGGGATCAGGGCCATGCATGCTAAGCCCGGTGATCCTATTGATCAACGTTGGATCAACAATTATGCTATGATCTAACCACAGGTATCCTCCATGGTAGCTTGCTAGCAGCAATTTTACACAAGCATTCACCTCCTGGTGTCTGCCGAAGTGTGGTATTTTCATAACGTTGAGAAAAGTAGACTACATGAGGTTCATCATCCATTGCTGAGGGATGAGCTTTGAATTCTTTCCCTTAGATCTTGTCAAGTACTTATACGGGGTGAGCATGCTGTAAACTTTACGGTCCCCCAGGTTGAAGTTGCAAAACTTCAATGATGTAACCTTGTCTTGATCTACGCGGTAGGTGCGTACTCCTTTCGGTAGATATGCAGTGACTAGGGTGTATTCAAAGTCTCTAGGGACACTGTCCCTATTGATCTCACCGCTCAGAGGGGGTATGTAAGCTAGTAGGATGGATGGCACTAACTTTGCATTGGCTATGCCATCCTTATGCTTAGTTCCTCTCTCTACGTCGGCTTGAGATGTTCCTGCTTGAGTAGTCGACGAGGAGGCTTTCACTCCTCTCGTTGATGATGCTTGGACTCCGGTGGACATTATTCTTTCCGACATGGCTCTCTCAGTCATTAAATCAAGAAGGACCTCTGTGATGGATTCCTCAAGTGCAGTGAGCTCGTCAGACATACGCACTCGGGAAAGATAATCGAGGTCACGATGATCTCAAAATACTACACTAGGATGAACAATATGCTTGCAATGATTACTGTATACAATCACTAGTTCTACGGGCTTCGATTTTTCAGTTGGCAAATGTGTTCTTCGGGCATGGTGTGACGAGCTAAATAGGAAATTTGTCAACGGTCTGCTTGCAATGGGTATGAAGCTTCCATGAACGTTGATCCATCCGTTACGGCATGTTCCAATGGTTTGGTGGTGATTCTTTAATGTTTTTCTGTCCATTCGGGGCGGAAGTCGAACGGGTATATCGGTCCAACGGCTATATTGCTTCACCACAGTGAAGTGCCATATGTCGTTGTTCTGATATCCCAGTGAAGCTCAATTCCTATAATTTTTCCTTCTACGAAGTTTTCTATGGAATCTTCTGTAACTTTTCGATCTTGTCTCTCTTCTTACTTATCTGCCTAGCCTTCTTCCCAGTGAGCTCCGTCTCGGTCATCTGATTCTTATCTTCTCTCGACATAGTCACTTCATGATGCTAAGTTTCTTTCTTCAGATCCAAGGTTAATACTCCTTCATCATATGGATTAGGTATTTCAGTCTTTTGTGGTTCCTCTAATGCTCTTATAGCTTCGACATCCAAGTCTCTGGTGTTTAATAGCTTAGATTTGTTCTCTTGTTCTTCCATCAAGTAGGTGATCCTTCTAGTCATAAATTCCATGAGTTCTTGCTTCTTATGTTCTAAGGCTTCCTTTTCTTATTTTCTCTGGATCTGGTCTTTTTTAATCCATATCTTGCCTAACAAAGATGGAAATGGGGCATGGTCCTCAATAAATTTAATAACTTTGAATTCTTCCTCTATCGAATCTCCATGGGTACTCATAGCTATCTGGGTAATCCTGCCACATAAGGTTACCATTTTTCCTTTAAACAACCCTATCTTTCCTAGTGAAGGAACCATAGCAGGACTTCCTAGGGTTTCCCAAGTACTTTCTGTCATAATTTTCATCTGTGTTCCCTCATCTAGAGCACAGTCAATGTCAAAGTCTCCTATTCTTACTTCGATTTTCTCCTTTTCTTTGAAGATCTCTGACAAACTGACATCTTTATGTTCATCCAGGGTTTCTTTCATTTTCAGTAACATAATCTCTTATTCTTATGGAGTTCTTATATAATCTTATTCTCTTGATCTCCTTCAGAGTTTGCTTGCTCCATATTCAGATTTTCAAGTCTAGCAATCATTCTAGGGAAATCCAATACTTCATGGTCCATAGCCTTACAACAGAGGCAACTAGGGTTTCTCCCAGGGCATTCCTTAGCAAGATGTCCTGGTCTTTTGCAACTGTAACAAAGAGTCAATCCTCTCTTTCTCTTCAATGATCCCCAAATTTTCTTGTACTGTGCGCTAGGGTCATAATGGCTAGCCTGAAAAAATTTCTTTCTAGGATCCTGCATCCATTGGTTAGTCCAAAAATTCTTTCTATTCATAGGTATAACATACCTTTCATTATTCTTATCAGATCTATTCATATCAAACGTTCTTTCATCTAACAATGCCCTAGTTTTCAAGCTAGGACAAAATCTATCAAGCATACCTAAATCCATACTTTAGAAACAAAAATTCCCACTTCTTTTACTTCTACAGGGCACAAAGCTTCCATATCTAAGAACTTTTAACTATTCTTACCTTTATCAGAGCATAGAGCTTACAGATCTTACTTATTTTCTTCAGTATCAACCTTTTTTCTTGCAAATATGACTTATTTCCTTCAGAACTAACCTTCCTTCTTCTGCACAGAGCTTTTTAGATCAAGTGGATCACTACGCACTAGGGCATAGATCCACTCACAGAGCTTTCACAATTTCAGGATGAATCTTTGCAAAAATATTCTTCTGCTCAGTTCCCAGCAATCATAGTTTCAGGTCCCAGCAACGGAACCATTTGTTGGCATAGGGACAGACCCAGGGTTAAACGCTACAGCATTGCACCAAAAAAAACCCTAACTATCGGCCCTTTCAGCAACACTTGCGAAGCAAATGAAGTCTCACCCGAGGTAGAGGCAAGGGTGGTTGCAAGACTCAGGTGTCTACAACCTTAACCGGGACATAGATCTGTGATTATAACACTTAGCAATCACCTAGCATATATTATTCATCAATATTCAACCCTTATGATACTTCGCAGATAGCACGGAGCATCGTAGTATGTACTTAGATCTAAGATAATTCAGCACTTAGCCACAACAATATAGATTAGATTCGGAAAATCAAGAACTAAGAATCTTATGTACCAAATCTAACATTAATTCATATCTCAGAAGCACAAAGCATAAATAGATCTATCTAAACACTTCAAAGCACTTAGCAAAGGAAGAGACAAACACATCAGGTCGAGGCATAGAGCACAACACACAGATTTACCATGGTTCACCCCCACCATGGGGCTACGTCCACAAAGTCTTCTTCTTTATTAGCTTCAGTTAATCAGGTTACAGCACAGAGACATCCAAAATCCTCTTCGCATAGGACAGAAGATCTGCACAGCTTGCTAGATCCTTCTTCCTTGATTTACAACACTTATCTTCCTATAGCAACCTCACACTAACTTGCACTTAGCCTTGCAAGCCTTACACAGTTTGCACGGAGCACTTATTCAACATCGCATAGATGCACTACCAATTGCACTAAGCAATTTCACCTACTTCACATCTACTTCATATCTATTTATACATACAAAAGTGGGCCTAAGCGTGGGTAAACCCACGAGCTGACATCCCTTTCCCATTACATTATCCCCAAAAACCCAAAAAAGGGGTCTAGCTTCCATGATTTCCGCTTCGCATTGCGCACCATCTTTGACAAGCTGTCGAAGTCCCAAAAACGGTCAAAGATGACAAAGTGTTCCTCAAAACTTGGTCAGGGCCAACAACAGGTCAACCAATGCTCATCACATCCAAGTGACCCAGTGTATGGGAGATGGAAATCCAATTTCACCATGAGGTATGTTAGTCCTTCTTTCATGCAAATTGTTTTTCTTAATTTGTTGGACATGTCGATGAGGATCTTTGGCTGAAGTCAGATAATGGATCACTAGATTGGGAAATTGTGTTAGTTTCCTCGTTTCACCTTGGTGGTAAAATTCTATTCCCTATTCCCATGTTTTCATCACCTAGGGAAAAGGAAAAGTATTGGGGGGGGCTCACAAGGGTAATTTTCTATTCCCCACCATAATTAACACTTTCCATCGTGGATCCTCTTATAGTGTATTGAACTTCGATAATGGGTCATGGTCCATTATCTCATGAGAAGAAGGGGCTGAAGGCCCAAAGGTTAATGCAATTGATCCATATATACATGTTATGCTATAATGATAAGGCCACCATAAAATCCTCGGGCTAGCTTGAGCTCTACCCCCTCTAATGGTAATCACCCTTGTCCTGATGTGAATGAATGCACAAATTATAAAGAACTATATCCTAGTAAAAAATAAAGGAATGAAGCTTGAAACATTTTAAAGGGTACTTATAAATGATAATTGGGTATCAAAAGGAAAATTAATGGGTTTAGAATAAAAAAAGTATCAAGGAAAGGGTATCTCAAGAAGCAAGTGCTCCCTCTACAAAGACACTCATAGAAATGGATTTAATGACACCATAAGCCATGAAGTAAGCCCTAATCCATATCACTATCACACTTGCTCTTGAAGGGTTTTTTAATTTCATGCTTCCCTCAGGACCTATCCCTCTACCTGGGTATTTTATTTCCTGACAAATTTGGCACACCTAATAGGGTTGGATGAAGGCCCTCCCATACTTAAACTTTCCAACTCACATGAGGTCTTGGGATAGTGTGACAATTGAAGTGGATAATGAGGTAAATTGTTCACATGGATTACATCTTAAGTGACAGCTTACTTTGCATGTTTTAAGGAATAACATCTCTTATGAACATTGGTTTACCTTGTCTTATACCTTGATTTGTTTCATATTGCCCTGAAATGGTTATTTGAGGGACATCCTGGGCTTGTACCTAGGACGTTGTCCCTTTATTGTAGGACTTTGGCACGTGTGATGTAGAGCATTGACTCGCCATATTCATACATTATCTCTCACATCCTTGGAACATTGGATGATGTATAGATGGGCTTGGTTGGAGCATATTTGATGATGATGGCACACATATGGGTTGAAAGCCCATAGGCTAGGCAGAGTACCCCAGGGCTTATTATTCACTGGATCAGGGATGTTGCAGTATCAAATAGTGAGACACCATGGAGAGACAGGAAGCAACTCCCTCTAGCCTAGATATAGCACCTTGGATCCTTGACGTTAGCCCTCATTTGATGATGATCTCATATTTTAGGGTTTGATGGAGCTAGGTTTTGATGGACATATGGGGTACTAATGATGATTGGCATGACCTTGGGTGAGGAGTTACATAATTTTCCATCACTTCACTCTTGATTGGTGCCACATGGCCTTTGGAGGCCTCCTCTTTTCCCTAGAGGGCTTGACGTCACACACATGTGGCCTATTATGATGTATTTTTTGCATTTTTGTATTTTTTAAAGGACAAATGAGGAGTCGGCCCCACTTGAGTTAAATATTATGTTATGTTGGTGGAAAAATTTGCTAGGCTAGCCTAATATGAGAAGGCTATCACTAGCCTTTTATTTTCTTATCATCACTCCTCACCTTTGTGGGGTAACACTTCTAGCATGTTCTCTATTTCAACCATTCTTGGTCTTTTCTCTTGTGCACTATGATTGAAGGAGGTCTCTTGTGGATGATTTTGTTCATGTTGGATGGATATTTCTGCAATTAGTGTTTTATGCTCTTGGTTTCTTGGACAAAGTGAGTAATTTTTTGCAATTCTATGGTACTTTATCGATGTAAATGGTAAAATTGTTATTTTGTTGCAAGAAGTCTTGTTTTGTTGAAAGCCTAAGAGGGGAACATAAGTGCTTCTTCCCCTCATAAATTTTTATTTGTCCAAGTTAGCGAAACGTCCTTGCTAGGGTTAGAATCCTAAATACCAAAAGTGCTTGCACTTTAGGATTTTATCCCTAGACAATTGATCCTTGACCTAAGTGAAGCTACAAGAAGGGGAAAATGATATCTAAGGCCCAAATGTGTTTGCTCCCTAGATATCATTTTCCTAAAAGTCTATGGCCTTTGGCCCAAACGTGCTTGCACCTTAGGGTTTAGACTCTAAATCTTGGTTTTAATTAGATCAATATTCAAGTACATATGAATTTGCGACTTCATAGGCCCTAGCATGACAATGACATTGCTCTAGAAGCGATCTTGTGGTGAAGGTAGTTGTTAAAACCATTTTTCTAAATCTCTCAAGTGTCCTCCTAATTATACTAACCCTAACTCTAGCAAACTCACAATAATTATTGTAGATGTTACAAAAGTTTGCTATAGCCACTGGAAATTGTCTTAATTTGTTGCATACACCTAATTACAAGTGGCTTAAATTGTTCATAAATCATATCTAGTAATTGGATAATATTCTATTGGTTAAATGCTTACTTTTTATGGTCAATTGTGGTATTTCTTAGCATTAATTATTATTGTTGTTGCAAATCATTTATTATTGTTATATAACTATTTATTGTTGTAAATTTGTAACAACCAATGCAATTTGACTTATCTAGTGTCTAAAGAGGTCATTGTTCCATACTTTATATTGGTAATATATATATATATATATATATACAACAAATACAACGGAACTTTATCTTTATCTTGTTCCGGGCATGTACAACAAATCCCTTTACAACTTGTAACCTAACCACCCCTTAGGTTTGCTTAAAGGGGTGGGGTATCAAAAAAATTTCTTTCCTTATCCATCTCGAAGCCTCTTTTCGAGGGCACCATCATCTTATGCTCGTTAAGAGCTTTCCAATGTCTGTAACCAAGCTCAAATCCAAGATTTGGATCAAAAGTCATGGCCTCCTAAAGTTTCAGGCCTTATTTCCAAATCCCTCTCAATCCCACGTGGCATCAACGTGGTACATATGGCGCATACATGTTTTTTGATGTGGCTATTAACACAACACCCACGTGGTAATCCACCCATCGAGGCCCTTGACTCATCTACACTTAACACCACTTGACTTACATTCTACTCATACTCGATATGTCGATATCGACCTACTGGGTATCGGCCCATTCCGACACCACCACATCACAAAATTATCGATAGGAAATATGTCAGTAGTCCAGATAGCACCATGGACACGTGGACCAATTTGGACCTGCCACCTGGATTGACACGTAGCACATGTGGATCGGCACCCTCCACACCTTACAGTCTTATTAAGTTAATTTAAAGAACATTACATTAAAATCCCACGCCTTAAGATTTTATTTATTTAATCCACATTATTGTTAATTAATCCTTATTAATTCAATACTCCATGTAATGACATTTTTATTAATCCATTTCACCAGCTCGGTAAATGTCGAGAGTTTACTTTCCATTTTTCCTTTGGGGTAATGTTAACATTTTATTTAACCACCCCGGGTATATCAAATATGCATTTTTACCATTCCCAAGCTCCGTCATTCCATAGAATAATTAATAATAATATTTTAATAAATAATGCACCGAGGTTTATTATATTAATCTATATTATTCTTGTACTGACCCCCTAGTATCTCACTTATCAAACACACCTTCAAATTTCAATCTCCCTATGCTCGATAGCCCCATGGATTTCATAATATTATAATGTATCGTCCCTCAGATATATCACATTTATGCGCACCTTCAAATTTCAATCTCCCAGTGTAATACTATTATAATGTATCGGCCCTTGGATATACCACTCACCATGCACACCTTCCATTATAAGCCTCCCAGTACTCGATAACCCGGTGAGGTTTAATAATGCTATATTATATCATCCCCCAGGCACACCACTCATCATGCGCACCTTCTGTTCTCAATTCCCCGGTGCCCGATAACTTGGTGGGGTTTAAAAATTTTAAAAAGTTAAGGGAAAGATAAAATGATTCCTAGGCGTTGAAAAATAATAATAAATATACACTATCAGCCATTTCTTCAGTGTTACAAAGTAACCTCTATATAGTACGAATTCATATAACTGGTAATTTGGAGGATTAGAAACTTTTACACGGAGAGTAAAATGGAGGGGGTCTGCGGCTAGGGTTTCCTCAACCATAGACCCCCCTCCCTTTATGCAACGTATTTGTGACTACAATCCTCTTCTCGGTGGCAGTGGGGCAAAGGCAGCCTCGGTTTTGCTCTGGTTTTGATCGCTGGAGATTTTTTTTCAATAGTTTCGAAGGTGTCGGGGCTTCGTGCAACCACTTGCTAGGGGTTCTTTGGTGTTTTGAGAGTGGATCTATTGCTTCAGGAAGCTGGATGTGCTTTCTAGTGGGTGGACCTATTTATTTTGGAGCCCCTAGACCAATTTTTTTTCTCCTGGTTGGCTGCGTTATTTTTGGAGGTCACGAGTCGTGTTGTGGACTCCATTATAAGTTTCTTGATCCAGCCTCTTGACTGTTGAGGACTTGGTCTATATTCGGTTGAGTCGACTGGTGTGTTTGTGGTCTTTCTCTTCATATCTTCTCACTGACTCGATCACACCCTTTCTTGCTTGGTCTGTGGAGGCTAGATCTAGGTGTGGATATGGATCTGGTGAGTTGTAGTCCAGTTTTTTGGATACTCCTGATGGGTGTCTCATGGCGGCTTACTCTGGGCATGGATCTGGTATTCTCTTCAAATCTAGGTTTATGAGCACTGTGTTTGCTTTACTTCTCGGATTGTTTCTTCAGATCTGATACTTTGATACTTTTTTGTCGTCTGTGGGTTTATGGTCCTCTATCTCTTCAGCCTATAGTGTGTGTGGAGGTGTTTACTTAAATATTTATGAGGGTTTGGCCTTCATCAATCTATCCCTGTTGGTTTGTTCAGGGCTTGATGCAATGTCAGGGCCTTCTCGGTGGTCTTGGTGTCCGGGATCCCCTGTGTCCCCTTCTGGTCTGTGATGTGGAGTGGTTGCTTGGGTATTCTGCTTCTTTATGGTGGGGTCTGTTTCAGAGCTTTGAGGTCCATCTCACGGGTGTGCAGTGTTGATTTTGTGTTGTTGGGGTCAGCGCTTTGAGGTCCATCTTGGGCGTGCAGCTTATGGTTTTCCTCCTCTGTGGTTGAAGTCTCTCTTGTGGTCCATTTGGATTATGTTCTCGAAGGGGTTTTTTGTCGCTCTGGCCTGATCCCTCCAGGTTCTCTTCTATCTACGTTTTTTGTCGTGTTATAGGTTGTGCTTTCTTGAGGCCTCTTGGCTTTTTCTACCTTCATTTGGGTTTATTCCCAGCTCCTTATTTGGTACATCCTTTGTGGTTTTTTACTTTGGGCCAATTATGGCTACTAACACTTCTCTCAGTTTACCCAAGTATTGGGCATGTGCTTTCAGCACCTACGAAATGTAATTTGGTTCTCTACGGATGAATAGAATTATGATTTTTTCCGAGGAAAACATAAACTGGTAATTTGGAGAAAAAAAAATCCTAGCCTAAAAAAAAGGAATTTTTGAGCTTCTCCACTCATGTGCATAGACGTTGTTGATATTCATACTTATTAAGAAAATAAATGGTAATTTTGAATAATTACTAGGAGTTACCAGTCTCCTTTCACCATGCAAATTTTGCTCAGGTAATAAAATTAAATCTCTTGTAAATAAAACTTTCCACAGAAAAAAAAAATTGTTTTTACCAGAACTTACTGCCCACCTATATTCATGCAAATATTTACTAGTATTTAGGAAAAAGTCACATTTTCAAGTCTTTACCTTTGGACATGGTTTTACTAAGTAAATCATGGTAAGAATTACATTCTTACCATGTCTTAATAAAGAATAAATTAAACACAAGACACATAAATCTTGATTTCATGTTATTCCAAACATTTATCATATTAAATACCTTATCCTCTCAACTAGATAGCCTAGGTCACTTATGAGACCAAAATTATGGTCAATCTTTCATTCCAGGACTCCCCCTTATCTAGCTTATCATGTTGGCTGGAATTTAAAGGCTTTTACCCATGTTTCCATAGATTATTTAGCATTCAACTAAGCCTTCCATGAAGGTCTTAATACTTGACCATGAACCAGGGACAGGTCACCTCCCATAACTGATTTACAATTTCAATAATTATATTAAGCAACACCCATAATATAGAAATTAAACGTTCTTATCTTCAGATGCTTTGTGAAGACTTTAACAACTTAGTATTCACACTAACACATGAGATATAATCATACTAATTGGCTACAAATACCCAACCATCACTTTGTTCTTACTCAGAGTTACAAATAATTACTCACAACTTAAAAAAAAAAGACAATTAGAAGACAACCAACACAATATATTTTCCATGACTTATTTAATATTTTACAATCAACCAAACACATGGAGAAACAATTTCACTACTAGAAAAAAATATCAAATTCTTCACATAACCAAAACATAAATTCCATAGCATCGAGAAACTTATCATGACATATACAAAATACTGAAACAGTTATCTGATAATTTAAGATAGATTGAAAATTGTTGATGGGTGAGCCTCTTTCCACCCAACCATAGGCACCAGGGTCTTTTTTCTACCTCGCAGTTGGTCACCCCCTATCCAGAAGATGATTCCATGAGGGAAAACTCTCACTCAATAATAGAGGTATAAGGATGGTCCTTCATCAACATCAATTAGCAATATATATCTCCAATTCCACCAGGAAAGGGGGCATGTTCTTGACTCAGGGAATCACAACATTTAGCTTACATAGCTAAACACCCAAAATTCGCAACCTTGTTTTTCAACTTGATTTAGATATTCTTACTTGTTATTTCTCACTCAAAAACCCCAGAACTTGACTTCCTCTCTTTTTCTATGAACCATAAGTGTTTTTCTAAACATTCTCTTCTCAATTTCATGGTTCCCCTACCACCCTCCAACCTCTCTCATTTTTTGGGTCTATTTTTCCCCAAATTCACGGTCAGTTCATAAGTCTCTAGATGGGTACTTTACTTCCCATGCTTCTGAAGCAAGGAAGTTCTAGTACAACCCCCCATTATTTCCCATAATTGTGGGAAGTTGATAGTTCAACTACCAGCTTCCTTCATTAACTGAAATTATGGGGAAATGAGCAATTTGGGTTTTATTGAATATTAAATTGGCAAAGAAAATTTCCTCACCATTTCCCTCTCAGGGCATCATTTTAAGTCTAAGTGCTCCACCCATCAGCAATTTCTTTTCATTATCATCAAAATGCATTCTATCATTTTAATTGTTCATCATGGACCAAAAAATTAACCATACTAGCCAGGACTCATGGCGACATTTAGACATATATTTACATATTGGGGAAAACGAGGTGTTACATTCCCCTCCCCCTTAAAGGAACATCATCCTTGGTATTCTACCTACCGACGTAAATAGTATTTATAGCAGTGAACCAAAATGGGTATGCCTTTCTCATGCATCCTCTAACTCCCAAGTGGCGCCATCTACTCCAAAATGTTTCCACTACACCTTGACATGTGTGATAGCTCAGTTTCGAATAAGCGTCTCTTTCATGTGTATTATGCATTGAGGATCAGGTTGGAATTCTCCCTCAGGTTCCACCTAAATCACATACAAATCAATTGCATGATTAGCATCATGAACATATTTCTTAAGCAAAGATACATGGAAAACATTGTATGCTTTCATTGTGGGAGGTAAGGATAGCATGTAAGCAACCAATCCCACTCTCCCAAGAATGTCAAATGGCCCACAATATTGTGGTTCCAACTTGGCACAAGTTCCCATTCTTAGGGATATTATCTTAGGTTTGATCCGAAGATACACATGTTCTCCCACTTTGAACTCCCTTTGAGTTATGTTTTTCTCTACATAACTTTTCTACCTATCTTGAGCCACTTTCAAATTATGTTTTATCTTTACTATTTCCAGTTCCTTTTCCTTTAACATGTCTAGTCCAAGAGTGATCCATTCTACCGGATTATCCCATCTGATTAGTATTTTACACTTTCTACCATATAATGCCTCAAAACGGATCATCTTTAATTACTCTTGATAACCATTGTTGTAGGAAAATTCTACTAAGGGTAATTAGTCTTCCCACTTCCTGGGTTGATGCATTGCATACATCCTCAGCATGTCCTGTAACACCATGTTCACCTTCTTTGTTTTTCCATCAGTTTGAGGATGGTAAGTTGTGCTAAATGTTAATTGAGTCCCAAAACCTATGAACAAAGATTTCCAAAAACTTGAAGTGAACTTGGCATCCCGATATTATATGATCATCTTTGGAATGTCATGCAACTTGAAAATATACTTCATAAAAAATTTAGCAATGTCAATTTCTTTATGGATAGATTTCACCAAAATAAAGTGAGTTTCCTTGCTCAATTTATCCACAAACACCATGATTGAATCATTTTTTTTTGTCCTTGGCAGTCTGGTGATAAATTAAATTGATATGACTTCCCATTTCCATTATATAATTGGCAAGAGATGGCACAACCATGTTGGGTTCTTGTGTTCTACTATGACCCATTGACATTTCAAGCATTTGGAAATGTACTTATCTATGTCATTTTTCATTCCTTGCCAATAATACAACTTTCTTGTGGTTGTTATCATTTTTCGGTATCCAGGAGAACTAGAATATGGGCTTCTATGAATCTCATCCATTATGAGCCTCTTCAAGTCAGCTAAACAAGGGACATCAATCTGCCCTTCTAGGTCAATAAGTTGTTCTCTAGAAGTTGGTATCCATTGTACTTTGGCCCATTTGGCTCTTGTTCCAAGTACGCTTTTACACTCTTGAAGTGTTCATTTTCTTCTTTTTCTTTTATAATTATTTCCTTGATATCTAATTCACATGTTCTTATGGAATCCATGTGAATGATTTGCATACTTATGCTAAGTGCATCTGCTACTCGATTCTCCTTACCTTTAATGTGTTATATTTCAAAATCAAATTCATTGATAAGAGCCATCAATATAACTTGTCTAGGATTCAATTTGGGTTGGTCAAATAGATATCTCATCCCACTGTGGGCAGTCATGAGTACAAAATTTCTCCCCAACGGATAGTGTCTCCACATCTTTAGAGCATGCACTATGGCAGCAAGCTCTAATTCATGAGTCACATAATTAGTCTCATGTTCATTCAATTTTCTTGACTCGTAACCAATTACATGGCCATCTTGCATTAGAACCTCTCTCAGTCCCTCCTTGCAAGCATATGTACATACTAAGAAATATTTATTTGGATCAACAATATTTAGAATACGTGCATGGGTTATAAGAGACTTTAATTGTCGAAAACTAACTTCACAATCTATTGTCCAAACAAATTTCACTCAATTTTTTTGAAGTGAAGTGATTGGGTGACAAATCTTTGAGAACCCTTGTATGAATCTTCTGTAATACCCAACGAAGCCCATGAATGACCTCACTCATGTCACATATTTTGGTGTAGGCCAATTCATGATGGCTTTAATATTTTAAAGGTCCACTTCTACTCCCTTCTCGGAAATAACATGGCCCAAGTAATGGACCTATTTCTGAAAGAAATCACATTTACTAAATTTGGCATACAACTTGTGTTCCCTCAACACTTGTAGCACTAATTTTAGATGTTCCTCATTCTCCTCCTTGGTTTTGGAATAAATCAAGATGTCATCAATTGTTATTGGGTAAATCGGTAGATTCGGACATGAATTGATCCCCCTAAATCCACCTAGATCTAGAACAAAACAAGATGGCACAAGACGCTTTCCCTAAGTTGTAATAATTTAGTTTACTATCCAAAGAGGAATAGATAACATACCTTATGAATCGATTCCTTATATCTTTGTTGTTCCTGCTCCACTTCAATTCTCTTGTAGAATCAAATCTGTGATAACAGAAACCAACCAACATGAAAGAAGCAATAGTAGAATTCAATGACAACCTAAACATGTGATCAAGGAATCATGTAATAAAACACTAATCATTTTATGGGAAAGAGACGTGCCACCGTATTATATTAATGAAAAGTAGAAGATACAACCGAATTGCCTTGATGTCGCAAGTTCCTTTTTAGTAGTTCTTTTTCCCGACACACACATACACTTGCTCTGAAATTTGCATGAAGATAATCCACAAAATCTTGAAGGACAAATGGAGGCCTCAAGCATCGGTAAGAGCAGGATTCTTCACACAGTCTTCAGCTTATTCTTTCATCAATTCTCTGCTTAATCTTACTTCTTCTTGCTTAACTTTTTCCATGAGAATCCCATGATTATATAGGAGAAGGTGAAGTGGTTAAAAGGATGAGGATGATCCCACCAAATCAAAGAAACTAGTAGGATCGCAACTACACAAACACCACCTCACATTCTAGAAGATTCCCCTTCTAGAAACTTCATGAAACCTCTTTCCTCTTTTAGCTTTGGAATGTCGCCGCATCCTACCTATGTATCATCCTGTGGATATCCCGCAGGCCAGCCATAGAGTAGCCTGCGGAAATGATAGATTTCTGCACTGTGTAGTATGAGTAGCCTGTGGACCCTTTCTAAAAAACAGCCTTGTAGAGGAGGAAAGAAGTTGTTTTTCTCAGGAAAAAAGTCATGTTGGGAGATTGAACACATGTCTGTGATATCATCATTAGAATGACCAAAATAAGGTGTAATAGAATGCTCCCCAAAGTATGAGGTTGGAACTCGTGATAGCCTAAATACTTTGTAAAAATGTGTGTGTATGTCGAGAACAAGGAGCGCACCAATTGGGAACCTGCAAACAATCAAGCATCCACACAATATTATACCATGTCCAAAGAAGCATTCCCGTGTTCAGACTATAAATGATTGAAATCATAAGGATAAGTCATGGCCACCAATTATACATTGTGGATCCATGTTATCAAGATTCTACATAGCCACCAGGAATACACTGTGGATCTATGTATTTGAAAACTCAGACACAGACATAGCCACAAAATATACAAAGTGAATCTATGTGCCAATTCAAATCAAAAATACTCCATCGCAACCTGGACCAAAAATGACGAGGTCCAGGGTCTTCAATCTCGTCGTCTGTTAGTACGAATCTAGCCATGTGATTACAGGTGTTGAACTCGAACATGGTTCGAAACCACTTGATTACCGACCGTTAATTAAAACCGTTAACAAGTGCGAGGGAAATCACCATTGATGTCAATGACCCCCAAGGTATGATAGTACAATCCAATGAGTGTGAATAGATGAATTGAGGTCGAACACTCAATGGAATCTCTCGATCAGGGATCAATGACGTAAATCCACTGTTGAGAGCGAAGAAACCTGCCATTGAGGCATGCAGGCTCCAAGGCACTAAATAGTTTCTAAGTCTTGTTCCTGGATAATGAGTTGAAATCAACAGGAAAAGACTCGTCACAGGAGGGTCTTGATGTATCCCCCATCAAATGACATGAAACACGTAACAGATTTAGGGTAAATCAAAGTACGAATATGATTTGGAACGGACACAAGGAAGGCCGACAATGATAGGAATTGACAATTGCAGATGGCCGACTCAATAAAAGGCTTGGTTGAACTTCTCTTGAACATATGGATGGCACAACACTAGTCTTGGAAGCATTGACCGAAAGATGACCCAAGATATGAACTTGCAGAAAGTCAGATGAGAGGCAAATGGATTTCCCAACCCGGATTCAAATGATGAAGGGGGTGCCATGTTCAAGAGCGACGCTTACTACCAATAACACAAATATAGAGACACATCTCTTTCCCAAATTTTCCCCCACCATTTCTGGTGAGTACCTCTTTATTTTTACGCAAGCTTGAGGAGGATAACATATGCTTGTTGATGTAATCTCATCCTTCGGGTGAGTCCCTCAGAGTATTTTTAGCAAACCCTAAGAAGGAGTGGTTCGGTCTTGTATGGGTCTGTCAATGTTTGTTTAACGAGTCCAAAGATAGAAAACTCGAAGGTTTTTCATGTTTATAGAGTCTGGAAAAACACTTAAAAGAGAACTCTCTCAGTTCCTTTTTCATAAAATAGTTCGACAGGACCGAAAAAGTGATAAACTATCGCCCTTCGAATGTTTTATTCAAATACTTTTACGAGCATGAACAGAACAAGGTCGCTCGGCAATCTTTTCGTTTTTAAGGAGTGTGAAAAGAGCTTAAAGATTACTCTGTAAGTTTCGTTATTTTCGTGTTACCATGACGAGTATGAAAAGACGACAAAAGTATACTCGGTTATGTTCTCATCGTTTTTTGAGCACGAGAACAAACGAAGACTAAGCTTGAGGTTTTGCTAAAAACCCCTAAAAAGTAAGTGTGTATGCGACGAAAAAGACAAACAAATCGCAAAAACTGTCCATACTTCATTGTTCAGAACCCTAGTCTGCCCATCTGTGAGAAGCAACACTCACGAGACTATTAGGTTTTTGATAAAATATATTCAAATAATATAAGATATATTTAGAAAAAGTAAAAAATGAGATAAATAGGGATAAGAACTCATTTTCACTATTTCATTTGTATTCGACCAAAAACTTTGTCCAAAATCCATTTTTCACTTCGTATTTCGGCAGTCGATTGCGGAGAGCTCGAGCGATCATTCGGCGAACGGTATGCATATAAACAGTAAGTACCTCATCTCCTTCCTTTTAAATGGTTTAAAATTCATTTTAATCGGTTAAAAGATGAATTTTTGGGTGAATGTTTGGACCATAGGCACGCGCTGGGGCCGCCGCAGGTGCCCTATATCAGGGCCTGCAGAAATCAAGGATTTTCGCAGGCGCCTAACGGTTCACCTGTGGAAACCCCACTCTGTAACCAAAGTCCAGTCGCGGCAGCATAAAACCCAAAAGAAAAAGATACGGTGGACCAAAAAGAATTCTAAATTATGATAATTAAAGGTGTTAACTTCTTTCCTTCATCTCCATGCAGGTATTTTGGTTGCAAAGATGTTGGAGTGGAGAGAAAGAGAGCATGAAGACAATGATGCAATGGCTTTGAATGATCTTGGCACCATAAATTCCCTACGACAATGTGGTTTATTAAAATTCTTCAAGATCCAAGGCATGAGAGCCCAGCTGAGACTGTTGGAATATTTGGTCTGTATGTGGGACGTGGACCAACAAGTATTCCATGTGGGTGTTCATGTGTTCTCCTTGGAAATCAAAGACATATACTTCCTGACAGGTTTGTCCCGTCATGGGGCGCAAGTGACCTTAACAGGAGTTCGAGGTGGGGTTTTACTGATGAGTGAATACATCAGACTTTATTGCGAACCTCGGGCCGAGCGACGCAAGTGTAAGGTGGCTATCATAGGGGTTCATGATATAACATTGAGAACCATCCTTTTCACCATCACACGGATGGCATGGAGTGCTTCTCCACACATGACTCTGCAGAGATATTTCCAATATGCGATAGAATGCACGGAACCTCGTGTGTTCAACTGGTGTGATGGGCTTCTTCATAGTATGAAGAGCCAGTTGACCAAGAGAAAGAAAAGGGATCTAAAACAGTTTGGGTATGGATCCATTTTGGTATCTTTCGTCCTGGAAATATTCCCTCACTTTCACTTACAAATAGATTAGAATATACCAGCGCCACGAGATTCGCGGATGAAGCAGTGGTGTGATCTCATGTCCCGACATGTGGCAGGTCCCATTATTATATATAATGACACCTTTTTTGATTGGATGGATCCCTAGATCTTGATGATCGATGACTATGCATATGTAGGGATGGATTTTCTCAATGATCTTGACTTAGTGCTACCTGAGGGTTCTCAGTGGGGGGAACTAGGTAAGAAAGATATTTTTCTTTTATAGTGTTTTTGTAAATTTTCAAAATATTGAATATTTTTATGTGTTTTTCAATCCAATGACCAATCAAAAATATCATGACTATACAGATGTAGGGCCATTTCGGCCCCCAGGTACATCCCCTATCCAGAGGCGAGGGGAAGTAGCGGTAGTCGTAGGATGGGATGCGAATGACTACGAAGCAATCGAACAGAATCTGGAGGGTTTGACTGTAAGGATCCCAAATATGTCGATCGGCGAGGTCCCAAGGCATTTCCAGCGCCATACTATAGGTGTGGCTAGTCCATTGAGACGATTGCTCCATAGGGTAGCATGGGAAATAGTGTGTTACCGAGAGCAGCATCCATGATGCCATTTTTGTACAAGCTATGAGCTTCATTTTTGATATTTTGGTCTTCGGACAAAAAACAATCTTTTTGTAAAAAACTTTTGATCGTTATATATATATATATATATATATATATATATATACATGAGGCTTCTACCGGCTTATTTTTATTTGTATAATACATGTGATGTGTGATTGGATTTATAAATGTCTTAGATGTCTTTCTAACACATAATTAGCT
Source organism: Picea glauca (assembly GCA_000966675.3). Taxonomy (NCBI): domain Eukaryota; kingdom Viridiplantae; phylum Streptophyta; class Pinopsida; order Pinales; family Pinaceae; genus Picea; species Picea glauca. The sequence goes on along the minus strand of JZKD02S0155789.1, from coordinate 112,649 downwards.
AATGCATCAGTTAATGTATTTAGACATCTAGGAATGTGCTAATACTCGATATAATCAAAATAACGTTCCAAGAGGCGAGTTCGTAAATATACCCATAACAAAGTAGGAATTTGAATAGAATAGACATTACTTAACTTTATCACTACTAGCTATGAATCAAGGTGTATAACTAGATAATGAATCCCAAGTGAGATAGCATCAGTCAACAATTCAATGACAGTGTTATACTGTGCTATATTATTGGTTGCACGACTGAGGCAAACACCATGTAGACTGATAAGTTCATTCGTGGGTGCATAGATTTCCCATACAGTAGAAGCTAGGTTCTGAGTGCTATGGTTAGCGCCATCGGTGAAGCCAAGGTAGGGTAACGAAGACTCTGACATCTGAAAACCAAACATGACGCAAGATAAGTGGTCGAGGGTAGAAACCGAATAACGAAAAAAAAACACACAAACGTAGTACACTACAGTATAATACAATAAAATACAAGCACTCATGCAAAGATAGTCTAAGCATAGTACTTCTTTAACTAAAACCCATTTCTGGGCTCACTCAAAGGAACGTCATCATAATCTACTAACTCGTAGGCTCCCTTCTCCAACACTCGTTTGACGATGTAAGGGACTCACCACATAGCTTCAAATTTCCCGGCACCTAGAAAATCACGATCTTGTTCATAGAGGAGAACTAGATCGCCCTCAGAGAAAACACGTGGTTTGACATGTTTTTCGTGTTGGTCCTTAACGTATTTCTTCTGGGTTTCAATAACTAGGGTGGCATCTCGACGGGCTTCGTCCAATTACATAAGATACAACAGACGTTTTTCTTCAGCGGAGTTGTTTGGAAGAAGTTCAACAGCTATTTTTAACGATGGGATCTCACATTCAATCGGTAAGATAGCTTCTAAACCATACACTAATTGGAAAGGTGTAAACCCCATGGCAGACTTCACGGATGTCCGATAATCCCATAATGTTGAAAACAACATCGTGTGCCAACTCATTTTGTGAATTCCTATAATCCGTCGAAGCATGGTGATAAGAACCTTGTTGATTGCTTCAACTTGACCATTGGCCTGTGGGTAGTAGGGGGTTGAGTTTTCATGTCGAAGACCCAAATTTTCCGTGATCTTAGACATAATAAAGTTCTGAAAGTGGCTACCATGATCAGTGACGATAGACTGTGGGATTCCAAATCGTGCTATGATGTGATTGAATATGAATACAGCTACATATTTTCCTGTATTGTCGAATGTAGGCATCGCCTCAACCCATTTCATGAAATAATACACGGCTACAATAATGTATCCATGCCCCCCAGCCGAGTGAGGGTTACAAGTCATGAAATCTATACCCCATTTAGCGAAAGGTCCAACAGAAACTACAGGGTGTAAAGGAGCGGGATGAGATCGGATCTTATGGTTGTATGTTTGGCAAGCGTGGCATTTTTGGACGGCAGTTATACAATCTTTAAATAAAGAAGGCCAGAAGTACCCAGCTCGCAAGATATTTTGGGCAGTGGCATACCCGGACATATGAACCCCACATGCTCCAGAGTGGAAGTCATTCAAATCTTTCTCAGCCTCATCAAAAGTGAGATAGCGACATAAGATAGTGTCAACCCCCCAGCGATAAAGAGTGTCACCAAGAATGATGTATTGACGGGCTTGATAGCGGATGCGATGACGATCTGTACTAGAGAGGTTTGGCTGAAAATTTTGAGTCTGGAGATAAATGATAATATCTCCATACCAAGGATCATTAGAACTGATCAGAAAAAGGGATTCATCGGGTAAGGAATCCTCTACCACTTTTTCTGTCTCAACGGAGGGAAGGTCACATATTAGTTCGGAAAACACTAAGGGTTTCTTGGAATTAGCACGTTCGAATTCTAAGTCAAACTCCTGGAGAATCACTATCCACTTGGAGTATTTTCCCCCTAGCAATTGACGTGTAAGAATGTGTTGCATAGGGTTGCAATCCAAAATTGCAATGGTCTTGCATAATAGAACATAGTGACGGAAACGTTGGACAGCTTGAACAGCTTCCAAGGCCATTTTTCAACATGTAAGTACTTGGCTTCAGTAGTCGTGAGACTCCGACTCAAATAATAAATGACATGTTCGTCGTGTAAATCGCCTTCTTGGACCAGAACCATAGCGATGGTCGAGTCCGAAGCAGCGAGATAAAGGCAATAATCCAGACTATAATCGGGCGGGAAAGGTAGTGGGGTATAGGTTAAAGTCAATTTCAAAGCATCGAAGGCTTTGTTGGCAGTGGTGTCCCATACAAACTCAGAGCCTTTCTTAATAGTCGAGTAAATCTTATTGTTAACTCAGCGTAGTTTGGGATAAAACGACGTAGAAAGTTTTCCTTCCCTTGAAAACTTTGTAGATGGCGAAGTGAGGATGGAGGAGGGAGATTGAGGATCGCCTTGACCTTCAAAGGATATATCCTGATCCCCTGACGTGACACAATAAAGCCCAGGAGTTGGCCAGACTCCACACAAAAGACACATTTGTGTGGGTTTAAGCGTATACGATAGAACCGACAGCGAAGGAAAATGGCTCGGAGGTGGGCCAGATGATCACTACGATGCATGGAATGCGCTGGTAGGTCATCTAAATATGGTTGTACAATGTGCTTAATATCATGGAAAGCATAAGACATAGCACATTGAAACATGGCACCGGCATTCTTCAAACCAAAGGGCAGTTTTCGATAGGTAAAAGTGCCCCAAGGACAAATGAAAGCGATTTTGTGTTGATCTGCGGGTAATATATTGATTTGATTATATCCAAAGAAACCTTCCATCAAAGAGAAGATTTCACTTCTGGCGTAGTCGTCAATGATTTGGTCAATGAAGGGTGTAGGAAATTTGTCCTTAGGACAAGCTTTGTTGATATCCCTATAATCAACACAGACATGGATCGTACCTTGTTTCTTGTTAACTGGGACTAGATTGGATACCCAATCAGTCAAAGCCACTGGATAAATAAATCCAAATTTAAGAAGTTTTTCGACTTCAAGCTTGATAGCAGCTTCTTTACAGGGGTGGACCAGGCGGAGTCTCTGCCGGACGGGTTTAGCTCCCAGGTAGGTCTTAATTTCATGTACAACAATATCAAGGTCAATACCTGGCATCTCTTCACAGCTCCACACGAAGATGTCATGAAATTCTCGAAAAAGTGACTTATATGTAACAACCTCATTGGTGGAACATGAAGCTCCGATGTGGACATATTCGACAACTCCAGGTTTAATAGATATGTCGAGGGGGATGGTGGGAGAAATGTTACTTAAGTTCCCTTCATATAACACATCGTGTGTGGATTCGGGAACCGAAGAAATAACAACAACGGTCGACGGAGTCGAGACCCGTTGGTAACTCTTGATGGTGTTTTGTTCGAGAAAGAGAATGGAACGATGATGTCCATCATCCCAAGGGGTATCTTCCATCAACATAACCGACATAATCATCTCATCTGTGGGAAAAATAACGTGGAACGGATCAGGAGACGAATCACCGAGAGAGGGAGTAGAAGGTTCAGTCGATTGAATGGCTTGGTAGGTGGATTCAACTGGACATAAAGGCATCTGGTCACCATAGCGAAGATAATCATTGGGTGTGGGTACTATCCACAGGTCAGAAGACACGGGAGTTTCACGGATGGAGGTGCAGATCATGTTAATTGAGGCAACCAAAGGAGGTGAAACATTGGGTGGTGGGATTGGAAACGTACCCATTAGAGTGGAATCTTTTAGTAGACCCATAGTGACATTCTTGTACCTAGGGGGTGTCTTTGTGATGAAAGGTACGTTGTCGATACATGTATCAGAGTTAAAGAAGGCCAGTTGGTCTATTGTAACTACTTTTCCCTGATGTGGAAAACACACGATGCGGAAAAGAGTAGACATGACTGCACACATGGAATCGATCCAGCTACGGCCAAGTAAAATATTGTAATCAAGAGGTGCGGCAAAGACCTCAACTTCAACGCTGACCGTTTTTCCTTCTAACGTAATAGGCAATGAAGGGAGAACACCATAGGGTTTAAAGAAATAGCCATTAAAGGATTTGAGTGTGTTGTGTGATTAAGTTAAGGCAGGAGAGCCAATGGATTTCCAACAGGCGATAGACATGACACATGTCGAGGCACCCTCGTCAATAACTATTCTAAAAATGTTCTTGTCAGCGACAACAACTTGTATTTGAAATGCGACCTGAGGGGGTAACCTTGGAATGTGATCTTCCAAGTCAAAGATTATTAAATTCGTATCTATGGGATCGATTCCACCGATCGATTTAAATAGTGCCTTTCGTTGTATAGGACAACTCTAAAGGACTTCGAGGGCTGACATCGTAGACGGTGCTTGTGCCAGATCTTCTATGATACTGTAGTCTGGGCAGCACGCGCATGGGGATTGAAGGAAGACTTATGAACCACACCCTTAGGAGGAGGGCGAAGGACTGTATCGGGGTTTGGTCGTTCGATATGAAGAGGACCATTGGAAGGTGGAGTCGAGGGATATTGTTGAACCAACAGAGGTGGCATATCGTCAACTTTCTCCTTGGAGGAAGAGTAATCTTTGGCTCGAGTGGTAAGTGTGATGTCATTCTTCTTTGAATCACCGTTACACATAATTACATAGGAGGAAGTGGAGGAAGAAGGTTGATCATGGATGACCAATTGAGCTTGTTGTTGAGAAGGGAAGGGTTGAGACAAGACGATGGGTGTAGGAGGTTTTGGGGTCCCTTGGAGTAACTTCGTGACCTCAGCGCGTCTCGAACAGTCCTTTGTGTAGTGATCATCACCACAGATAAGGCAAGGATAGCGAGGTTTGCGTTTATCCTTATCATCAGAAGGTTGTGACTTGGTCTTGTCGGGTTGTGGATTGTTATTTTTATCCTCCTTATTCCTACCCTTCCCTTTTTTGGATTTATTCTTACCGGTAGGAGTCGATTGAACGACGTTCACTTCTGAAGTTTTACCGGTGGGAGGGGTGGGCATTGGAGCAGTTTGAACATTAGAAGCGTGGGATTTGGGCGTGGTTTGAGAGGCTTGTGTAGATTGTTGTTGGGCATCGAAAGTACCTATCACACTATCGACAGCATGAAAAGCTATTGGGGTTGTTGAGGTGGTTGTGGTAGAAGGACGAGGTGCATCAGGGAGTAGATCGTAGAGAGTACCCATTTGTGAATAAACGAGATCAAGATATTGGGCACGACTGATCGCTTGTTCTTCAGTGACAACTCTGCCCATAGCAATGTCTTTAGATATGTCATTCACGAAGGATTTTGTGAACCATTCTGCCAATAACTGATCGGGAAGATTGAGTTTGATTAGACATCGTCTTCATCTCCCCTCATGAATGTGATCGGAGATATGAGTGGCTTTACTTTGCTTCAAAGAACTCAAAATCTCGGTTCTCGTTTCATAACAGATTGGCAACTGGTAGTGAGTGAGGAAAGCCATAGCTAGGGTATTGAAATCGGTGAAGAAGCCTTGTGGTAACTCTATATACCACTTCTCAGCTGAACCCGTGAGAGTTCGTTGAAAAAGATGTAGCTGAATGGAGTCATCCATCAAAGAGTTGGATGAACACCAAAGGTGGAAAGTCATGACATGATTGTTCGGGTCCTCTCCAGGTTTACCATCGAACTTAGGAATGTCAGATGGTAATTTGGCTGGTATGACAGGCCAATGAGGAGAGTGACGGATAGGGTCATTCAAAATTCTAGACAGATCAGGGAGGTCCAAAGTGGCCAAAAAGGGTAATTGTCTATTAACGTGAGGGTACTGGTGACTTTGGGGAGGAAGTCTCATCGGTATACCAGTAGGACCGTAAGCAGTTTACATATAATGAAAAGATCCGAGCAGATTCGGTTGTTGGTGTGGTGGAAGGTAGCCTGTGGGGTTGTATTGATTAGGTATGTTCCCTTGGAAAGGGATAGTAGACGGAATGCTCGAACCCCAAATGGAATTGGAGGTCCGGGGGTAAGGTTGGCCCGTACCAGGGGGTATGAAAGAGGTGACTTGAGGTTTTTTCCCCCCAGTCGATTAAGTATTACCCTGGGTAAGAAAGTTCCAATACTGGGCTAAAGTTGTCGGGATGTTATGTCCATAGGGTGGGTGGGTGGGGGTTGTCCTCCAAATGGAGGTTGTGTCCCCATTGGGGTTTGACCTCCAAGCGGGAGTTGAAATTGGCCCCCAGGGTTAAATTGTCTACCAACAGGAATCTGATAATTAGGTGTGAAAGACTGAGTAATACCACTAGGGTCGAGTCCGCCGGCTAGAGGTGGATAAGACCCTCTGGAAGGGGGCTGAGGAAGTGTCGGAATAAAACCGAGAATAGGGTTGTGCCCAGGAGGAGTTAAGACTCCAGGAGTTCCGGATGGAACTTGGGTAGGAACAGGAATAGAAACATTCAACGTATTATACCCAAGAGGAATTGATGGGATCTGACTAGGTAAAAGTGGTGTGCCAATAGGTGTTTGTCTAGCCATTGTATTCCCGGTGGGAATAATCGTAGTATTTGGGACCATCGTGGAATGGGGATGTTGAAGAGGGATGGTTGAATTGGAACCAGTTGATAATGCTTCTGAACCGGGAAAATAATAGCACGTTGTATTGTTAAAGTGATCTAAAGGTATCGTAAATGTGTAAGATGTTTTGAGAGGTTCGGAAGTGGTAGGTATTTCAACTCCTGTCTCTGAGGTAGGAGGGTTCCTTCTAGAAGTCAAAGTCTGAGCTATGTCAGTGTACAAATAAGGATCTTCGTTAAGGCCGGCGAAAATTTCGGGAGGTAATCCAAAAGTGTCGATAACAAGTTCTCCGAATGAATTGAGTCGGAGAATACATCTCTCGTATCCAGGAGGTAGGTAGAAAGCGTCTAGAGGGTCAGAAACAAGTTGAAATCTCTCTAGAGAATCGGTCCTTTCCAGATGTGAAGGTACGTGGTCCTGGATCTCACTTTGTTGAGGAGAATCCTTCGGTGGGTTAGGAGACAAGGGTTGAGAAACTTCTAGATCTTCCAGAGGTAGTCCTTGCATCCTACGTGAATGACATGGAGGGTCGATGTTGGCTGGACCAAAAATTCTACGAAAAAAATCAATGACCAACTATGTTAACAAACAACACTTTCTAGTAGAATCTAGGAATCAAAACCAAGAAAAAAAAACCTTAGTATTCCGAAGTCATCAATTGGTGATGAAATCCAACGTCATGAAGTTGATACAAGAAGGGGCTGGGCTAGGGTGGAAAAGTTACGTTGATGACCTGCTTAACGGACTTACACCCTGGTGCAAGCTCCCACACATAATCGTGGGTATACCCTCCAAGGAGCCCGATTGAGTCTGGCCAACGTCAATTCTAGGTGCCGTGGAGACTTTCCCCTCCACAGTCACCTTGTGTAAGACCCTAAGAAGATGGGCTACTAAAGTTACCATAAACAACAGTGATGCCTAGGGAAACAATCGACAGTCCGATCCACATGCAAGGGCAGGGTATCGAGAACGAAATTAACTTGAGAGGCTTCCACTCATCATTGTGCGTATACCTTCAGGCGACCCCCATAATATGTGCAATATCTACAATGAGACCAACAAATCAGGGTGAGTAAATCTGCCAATCTCAATGTGACCTCAGGTTTGACCCTTGTGTGAGAAGGGCTTCCCAGGACAAAATGTTGCAAATGGATTTGAACACTCCCTATCACAAGATACTATTATGTGTTTTGTGCTTTGGAGAGTGTGTCTCACTGCCTATTCCAAATCTCTAGCCTAGCTAATGTTGGTGTAAAAGAGCCCTAGGAAAATTTACAAGTTAAATTTTAGAGTTCTGCAATATTATTAAAGGTTGTTGTTACTCAAGAGGGAGACGGGAATGAAACCGATGTTGTGTAAGACTTTGACCTAATAACGTGCAAATAGAAATGAATGATGCAAACTTGTATTCGATGAATTCTATCTATAGTATGGAGAAAGTATTTTTCTAGAACAATGTAAACCATGATGTACAATTATTTTCTTTGAATATAGTACCAAACAATCATCAACAATGTAATTTCATTATTCGTTCTTTTTCAATGTTTCAAACGCCAATATTTTCTATATAAATGATTGCTTAAAAGACTAAAAGGACTTTAATTTTCCTTTTGAGAAACCAAAACAGAGATGTAACTAAGAAAGGATAGGCAATCAATGAAAATAAAGCACTCAACAAACACCCAAATCGATCTTTCAATGGAGATAAAAATAAAAATTGACAAGAAAATGTCTCTTCAAATATGAATAAGAAATGTTTTTTCTAATTATTAAGCAATCCAAAAGATGTAACCAACCTACAAATCCAAATCCAAAACAAGACTTTTGATCGAGCAAGCACTCGGATGCAAGTCCAGAGATGATATCCTTATCGATAAAAATCAAGAACAAAGGTTGAAAACAGATCAAAAGATACGTATTTGATCTCCGAAACCAATCAAGATCAAGCTAAAACAATCAGAAGAATTCAAGAAATGGCATTAAAAATCCTTGTCCAGTTGACTAAAGCAAAACTGGACAGCAGTGGAGGCCAAAACCCAAACCAAAAAAAAAAAATTCAAATGCCGCCGCAGGTGGGCAGTATAACACAGTGTGGAAATAGATGATTTCCGCGAGCCAGAAACATGCAGGGTGCAGAAATCTCACGCTGAAACAAACCACCATGGTGCAGAAATGAATGGTTTTCGCAGGCTATCTATAAGGTGCAGTGCAGACATGTTTGAAAAATCAAGAAATTTGGGGGAAAAGGCAAAACATCTAGGTGGAGTTTTAAACCTAGGGAGAGTGAATGGGTCTCCTAGAGACTCAGAGATTGATATCAAGTAAAAAGAATTGGTCAAAAGAAAACGGCCAACAAAAAATCACAATCAACTTGTTTCCCCAGTGGAGTCGCCAAATTTGTTATTGGGTAAATCGGTAGATGCGGACATCAACTGATCCCCCTAAATCCACCTGGATCTAGAACAAAACAAGACGAAACAAGACGCTTTCCCTAAGTTGTAATCATTGATTTTACTATCCAAAGAGGAATAGATAACATACCTTATGAATCGCTTCCTTATATCTTTGTTGCTCCTACTTCACTCCAGTGCTCTTGTAGAATCAAATCTATGATAACACAAACCAACCAACGTGAAAGTAGCAATAGTAGAATTCAATGACAACCTAAACATGTGATCAAGGAATCATGTAATAAAACACTAATCGTTTTATGGGAAAGAGACGTGCCACCGTATTATATTAATGAAAAGTAGAAGATACAACCGAATTGTCTTGATGTCGCAAGTTCCCTTTTAGTAGTTCTTTGTCCCGACACACACATACACTTGCTCTAAAATTCGCATGAAGATAATCCACAAAATCTTGAAGGACAAATGGAGGCCTCAAGCATCAGTAAGAGCAGGATTCTTCACATAGTCTTCAGCGTATTCTTTCATCAATTCTCTGCTTAATCTTACTTCTTCTTGCTTAACCTTTTCCATGAGAAGCCCATGATTATATAGGAGAAGGTGAAGTGGTTAAAAGGATGAGGATGATCCCACCAAATCATAGAAACCAATAGGATCGCAACCACACAGACGCCACCTCACATTCTATAAGATTCCCCTTCTAGAAACTTCATGAAACCTCTTTCCTCTTTTAGCTTTGGAATGCCGCCGCATCCTGCCTATGTATCAACCTACGGAAATCCCACGAGCCATCCATAGAGTAGCCTGTGGAAATCCCGCGGGCCAGCCATAGAGCAGCCTGCGGAAATGATATATTTCCGCCCTGTGTAGTATGAGCAGCATGCGGACCCTTTCTAAAAACTAGCCTAGGAAAGAAGTTGTTTTTCTCAGGCAAAAATTCATGTTGGGAGCATGAACACATGTCTGTGATATCATCATTAGAATGACCAAAATAAGTTGTAACATCAATGAACACTAATATGAATTTGTTCAATTATTTGCTAAGGATACTATTCATTAGGCACATAAAGGTGGTTGGTGCATTTGTAAGTCCAAATGGCACCACCAAGAACTCATAGTGTCCATATCTTGTTCTAAAGGCATTCTTGTAGATTTCCTCATCTTTAATTCTTACTTGATGGTATCTGGACCTCAAGTCTATTTTTGAGAATATTGTAGCTCCTCTTAGCATATCAAAGAGATCATTGATCCTTGGTAGCGAGTACTTATTCTTGATAGTCATTTTATTCAATTGTTTATAGTCAATACACAATCTAAGTGTGTCATCCTTCGTTTTAACAGATAAGGTTGGTGCTCCCCAGGGAGACACATTAGGCCTTATGTATCATTTCCCTGACATTTCTTTCAGTTGTAGTTTAAGTTCCACCAACTCAGGTTTTTTCATTCTATAAGGTACTCTAGATGGTCGTATTTCTCCTAGCATGATTTCAATTGAGAAATCAATGTCCCTCTTGGGAGGTAAGTCGGTATCTCTTCCGGAAATGAATCTTTGTACTCCCTTAGCATTGAATGATCTTCAATGCTAGGCTTATTGTCTTTGATTTATTCTAACACTTGTATCACATATAAGGGGCATCCTTTTTTTCAACACTTCTTTACTTGTAGTGTTGAAATATGTCTCACATATATATGTTTTTGCACTCCCTATAAGGTTCTTTTATTTCCTTCCTCATCTTCACACTCTAGTTTATTATTATAATGGTCTATTTTGGCCTTATGAATATCCAGACAATCCATTCCAATCAGCAAAACATATGACCCCAATGGAATTATATTTAGGACTTCTTTTGTGGGAATCTCACTCATATTAAATTGTCACGCTTTAACAACTTTAGTTACCTTCCTTTTGGTCCCTGTGGCTAGTTGTACTAGCCATGAATTATTATGTTTTTCCTTTTGTAGAACGTGTGCTTCAACAATTTGTGGAGAAATGTAACTCAAATTAGATTCAGGTTCAATTAAAATCGAAATAGGGTAGTTGGCAAGTTTACCTTCTATTTCCACCACTAAATCTTGGTGATTTCTTGTCGATTCTCAACCGCTGCATAGATTTGTGGAATGCTCCTGGCCACATCATTGATTGTAGTGGCCTTTTGGATATCATAGACCCTTCTATTATTATGTTGTCTATGAGGGCAGTCCCTCAACAAGTTCTCTTCTCCACACCCCCAACATATTAGTGGGCCTTTATTTGGGTCTTCAATCTTTTCTCCTACCAGTCCAGAATTCTTATTATCACTTTGAGTGGGAAAATTTTAGTGTTGTGCACTTCTGGTTGGAAAACTTGAATTGGTATTCTTTCCAGAATTCTTAAATATTGAGGATTTGAATCCTTTCTTTTTTAGTCTTGTCCTATCATTTTTCTTCCACACCTTAATATGCTTTTTATCATGCTTGGACTGATCATAGAAACACTTTGCCTTTCTTTTGGTGTCTTCAAGTGTTTTAGGTTCACCAAATTAAATCTGATCTTGGAAAGATTGTGGTAGCCCACTGATAAAATATTGCATCTTCACTTTATCATCCTTAATGTAAGGTACATACCTCAACAACTTAAGAAATATGTTCACATAATTTTCCATAGTGATCTGGCCCAACTCGAGTTCATGAAACTCCCTCATCTTTATGTCATAGTACCTCTCAGATAGGTACTTTTTCTTGAAGCATTCCTCAAATTTCTTCCAAGTTATCTTTCTCTCATGGATACATGTTACATTTTTAAGATCCTCCCACCATATGGAGGCCTTTCCATTCAAGTTAAATATGGCTACTTCATTCTTCATGTTCTCAGAGTAGTCATGTACCATAAAGTATTTCTTTAGGCCCAATAACCATGCCTCTGCTTCTTGCCCTTTTTTGATTTCTCCATCAAAATTAGTTGGCTTGTCCTTCTTGAATTCCTCAGGTATGGAACTCTTTGAATACATCTTCCTCTTCCTCTTTCTTTGGGACTCTAAACTGACCTCATCACTGGAAAATTCCTCGGATCTCTCTGCCTTCTCACTAGGGGATTTCATGGATGAATCCATGTTGGTTGCATGCCTCTTGTCACCTTGATGTGCCTTCTTCAAAGTACTTTTCCCTGTATTGTTTTTTCTTGGACCGTGCTTTTGAATTTCTAGTGGGATTTGTGTCTTCTTGGACTAAATCCTCTCAATTTCACTATTTGTTGGTACATGTTGAAACTATATTTGAATATTGGAAAGGATTTGTAGCAGTGTTGCATTTAATTCAGTTTGCTTTTCTTTCTCTTTGATGAGATTTTCATTATCAACAACTTTGAAGCTCAACCATTAGGATCCTTATAGTTTCTGCTAAGCTTGGAAGAGTTTCCATCATCCTCCTCTCATCTGACTCTTCTTCTTTGTTATGGGAAGTCTCTTCCATCCGAGGATAGGTTACCATTTCTCTTACTTGTTGTGAATCCTTATGTGTTGAAACAAACACCAATGTTAGTTGATCATTCAAAATAGCATTTTATAATTATCAAACATTTCCTTGGTAAGGTATTCATTGGCATACACATCTTGTAACTGAAATTTCATTCCCCTGCAAGCATCAGTCGACAATACTTATTAGAGTACAACCAGCACTATAATTTTTTGTAGAATTTTAATTCAAGCAGTCAAAAGTATTAGTTTTGTCATTCAAAATTCAAGCATCGAAGAAAAGTAAAAATCTGTCTTATTTCCTTTTAATAATTTATATAAATTATTTTAAATTAAACTATCTGTTTTATGGTTTATTGTTACCATTGAACTTCTTGAGCCCATACATCCTGAGTGCCATAACCATGCTCTAATACCACTTTGTAACCTACCTGTCGCTTAGGTTCTCTTAAAGGGGTGAGGTATCAAAATTTTGTCTTTCCTTATCCATTTCGAAGCCTATTTTCGAGGGCAATACCGTCTTCTACTCGTCAAGATATTTCCAACGTTTGTAACCATGCTCAAATCCAAGCTTTGGATCAAAATTTATGGCCTCCTAAAGTTTCAGGCCTTATTTCCAAAACCCTCTCATGCCCATGTGGTCCATATGGAGCATATGTGGTTGTTGACGTGGCTAATGACACGACACCCACATGGTAATCCACCCACCAAGGCCCTCGACTAGTCCGCACTCAACACCACCTGACATACATTATGTCGATGCTCGACATGCCGATATTGGTCTATCGAGTATCGGCCCATTCTGACACCGCCACATCAAAAAACTCCCAATAGGTGATATGTCAATAGTCCAATTCACACCCTGGACACGTGGCCCAATTTGGACTCGCCACCTGGCTTGACATGTGGCACATGTGGATCAACACTCTCCATGCCTTATAATTTCTTATTAAGTTAATTTAAATGACATTACATTAAAATATCATGCCTTAGGATTTTATTTATTTAACCCACATTATTGTTAATTGATCTTTATTAATTTAATACTCCACGTAATGACACTTTTCTTAATCCATTTCACTAGCCCGGTAAATGTCGAGAATTTACTTTCCCTTTTTCCTTTAGGGTCCCAACATCCTGATAGGGTTTAATGTTAACATTTTATTTAACTACCCCTGATATATCAAATATGCATTTTTGCAATTCCCAAGCTCCGATATTCGGGTAGAAGAATTAATAATAATATTTTAATTAATAATGCACCAGGGTTTATTATATTAATTTATATTATTCTTGTATCGACCCCCATGTATCTCACTTATCAAATGCACCTTCAAATATCAATATCCTGGTGCTCGATAGCCCATAGGATTTAATATTATTATGTTGTATGGCCCTCGGGTATTTCACATTTATGCACACCTTCAAATTTCAATCTCCTAGTCTTAATAATAGTATAATGTATCGACCCCCAGGTATACCACTCAACATGTGCACCTTCTATTCTCAACCTCCCAGTACCCGATAACCCAGTGGGGTTTAATAATGTTATATTGTATCGACCCCCGAGTATACCACTCATCATGCACACCTTATGTTCTCAATTCCCCGGTGCCCGATAACCTGATGGGGTTTAATATTTTTAAAGAGTTGAGGGAAAGGTGAAATGATTCCCAAGCATTGAAAAATAATATTTAATACAATATCAATCATTTCTCTAGGGTTATAGAGTAACCTCTGTACAATACGAATCCATATAACTAGTAATTTGGAAAATTTATTTCTTAGCCCAAAAAATGGAACTTTCAAGCTTCTCCACTCACGTGCATAGAATAGAATTACATGGTTTATAATATAAGGCTTCCTCCTCTTGATATTCAGACTTATTAAGAAAATAAATGGTGATTTTGAATAATTACCACGAGTTACCATCCTCCTTTCACCATGCAATTTTTTCTCAGGAAACCACACACACACATATAAACAGAGATGTATTTTTTTTATTTGAGTTTCTTTCTAGAAAATTAAATCTCTTGGAAATAAAACTTTCCACAGTGAAAATCATATTTTTACTAAGACTTATTTCCCGCCTATATTCATGCAAATCTTTACTAGTATTTAGGGAAAATCCACATTTTCAAGTCTTTACCTTTGGACATGGTTTTACTGAGTAAATCAGGGCAAGAATTCCATTCTTACCATGTCTTAATAAAGCATAAATTAAACACAAGACACATAATTATTGATTTCATTTTATTCCACACATTTCTCATGTTAAATACCTTATCCTCTCAACTAGATAGCCTAGACTTATGAGACCAAAATTATGGTTAATCTTTCATTCCAAGACTCCCCCTTATCTAGCTTATCATGTTGATTGGAAGTTAAAGGCTTTTACCCATGTTTCCACAGATTATTTATCATTCAACTAAGCCTTCCATGAAGGTCTTAAGACTTGACCATGAACCAGGGATAGGTCACCTCCCATAACTAATTTACAACTCCAATAATTATATTGAGCAACATTCATAATATAGAAATTAAACAGTGTTATCTTCATATGCTCTATAAATATTTTAACAGCTTAGTCTTCACTACTAACACATGAGATATAATCATACAAATGGGTTGAAAATACCCAACTAACACTCTGTTCTTACTCAGAGTTACAAATAATTACTTACAACAGCTTTTAAAAATAAATAAAGACAGTCAGAAGACAAACAACGGAATATATTTTCCACAACTTATTTCAGATTTTAAAATCAACCAAGAACATGGAGCAACAATTTCACTACTAGAACAAAATATCTAATTTTTCATATAACCAAAACATAAATTCCTTAGCATCAGGAAACTTTTCATGGCATATACAAAATATTGAAACACTTATTTGAGAATTTAAGATATATTGGCAATTGATGATAGGTGAGCCTCTTTCCACACAACCATAGGCACAGATGTCTTTTGTATATCCTTGCAGATGGCCTTCCCCTAGCCAGAAGATGATGCCACGAGGGGAAATTATCACTCAATGACAGAGGTATAAAGATGAATACCACCCTCCTTCATCAACAAAAATTAGCAAGATATATATGCAATTCCACCAAGCAAGGCAGGTTATTCTTTATTCGTGGAGTCACAACAGTTAGCTCACACAGCTTGTTATAGCACAATTTGTAGGTTGGGAAAATCTTGACCCAACCACAAAGCAAGTGCTACAACTTGGGAATCCTACACCCAATGTCACCTCGATGTAGGTCCCTCACTTCAAGGGTGACTAGGTCACTCTAGGGAGGTGATCCCAGTGACCCTGGGGGGAATGATATGAATATGGATAGAGATGGAAGTGAAGCCCCTATAGGTCAAGTCTAAGTGGAGTGAAAGGTGGGAAGAGATTCATTGTAAGTAAAGTGATTGCTGCCCCAAAGGTATAGTACTTCTCTAGATGATTGTACTTGCCCGAGACACAAGAAAATATGACTTGCAAGTTAAGCTTGTTGTCCCTAATGAAAATTTATATCAGCAAGTAAGACATTCAAATCAGCATGTAAATCATAATATCGGTCAACAATATTATCAATGAGTATGGTAATCAAGTATGACTGAAAAAATACATTTAAGGCTAAATAAAGGAAGTTGTTATAACCATGTATTTTCTGCAGAAAATTGCAGCCTTATGATTGTAGCATTCAATGGCATGCAGAAAAATAATTAACCATGGAAAAGTGCCAAGAACTAGACCAAAAGGTGTGCCCTAGTTAGTAGAGTAAGTGAGAAAAATTAGAGAGATATTCTAGGGTTAGTTTAGGAGTTAAGAGTGTGTTAGTAGCTAGGGTTATGTAGCCCTAATGGTTGTAGGTCAAAGTTTGTAACAACAATTAGAGTAGTAGGAGAGAGGGGACGCCCTAGTAGGGGAAGACTCTTCTCAATGAGGCAAACAAACTTCAAGCAAGAAACCTTTCAAAAGATCAAAATTCATGTTTCCCTAGGCAATAAGTTTATATCTCCAATGCAAAAAACATATAACTAGTGCCTTTACTATTGGGTTAATGGATTCAAATGAAGTAAGAGCTAGAGAAGCTACCTCCTTGGGGGTGTAAGCCATTTTACTTCCCAAGGCAAGTTTCTCTAGCTAGGGTTTAAGTTAAGAGGGTGTATGCCCTTATACTTCTCTTAGAAAACCCTTGTCCAACCAATAATATGAAGCAATGAAATGATGAAGACTATGGTGGGGATGTATGCCCTTATACTTCCCACCTAGTTCCTAGCACAACAATCATTGACTTGAAAAGAATGATAACATAAGAATAGAAGACCATACCAAAATCAAGAAAGATGCCAAGATAATCCATCATACAAGATAGAAAAACATCATCCAATGCTAGCGGCTCACTCCTCCATCAACCATTCATTAAGATAGCCATAAACAAGTGCACAAGAGACTAATAGAGCCAAATGTAGCGAAAGTTTTAGACCAATACTTCTCACAATGAGGAAGGGTTATGTTAAAATGAGATTTTATTATCTCTTATTTATACAAATGTCACCAAGGTGACTTGTCCACAAATTAAGGGGTAAACCACAATATTAGGGGTCAACAAACCTAATCTTTCTCCCTTAACAAAGTAATATTAAACAATTCATTTAAAAATTCACTTTTGCACAAATAAAACCCTAATTTTACATGGATGTATCCCTTTTAGGGGATGTTTTTCCACTTTGAAGAAGTTGTTGGTGTTGGGGAAGCATGGGTATCCCTACAAAGGCCACATGTCAAGCATCTAAACACTCTCATCATGGTGAATACCCTCTTCTCCTAAAAATTTCCATGTGTCAAATGAGTGGCACATCACCACCATGCCATATATCCCTAAACATGACGTCAAGCTCAAAAAGAGGACATTTTTCCCCTCCCTGGGAAAATCGTTTGGCAAGTGATGGATGGGATATGTCGTCCAGGTCATCATCAAGGCCATCCAAGTCTGATCTTTCTCATCTGGGAAGCGGGCCCCTAGCATCCAACCTGTGGGCTTGTAGCCCCATGGAAGCCCAAGCTAGGCTTGTTCTCCCAAAATTGTCCATTAAATAGGTCCTGCAAAGACAAATGAGTATGCCCTCCAAGGATCTCAAGTCATAACATCATGCTAAGTGAATCCAATTAATAAATAATCCATCTAAGCATGTGCATCAAAGATCACTATATCAAACAATTAACTTCTCAAAGACACTATGAGACTTTTCAAGCTTGAATATGGGAAGGTTGACGAGGTGTCCTATTGGGTAGATATTTCCCTGGGTCGAGGAGAGTTTCCTAGATATCCATATCTAAGCCATGTAAAGTGGATGAAGAGGTTGGGGTCAAGACTCAATGGAAATAGGGCTCATGACATACAAGGGTTTGTAGTGTCTCATTCACGTGTGCCTTTGTAGAGGGTGTTGGTACCTTCGTTCACAATGCACTTTTTCCAAGCCCATCGATTGCCTTTTATCTTTCTTTCTTTGTATTTTCTTTCAATATAACATAAGGATGGATTGAAGGTCACTACCCTAGCCTGGTGACCAGATGATGGCAATGTCACCCACAAACACCTAGTGGAAATGAGAAGGTTGGCTCATGATGAGACCCCCTTTCTCTCAACCATGCAACTGAGAGCCATTACCCTGGTTTGGTGATCAGATGATGGTAATTTCATACTACTAGATATTCATGGGCGTGATAGGTTGGTTCGTGATGAGACCTCCTATCCTTCAACTAACCCTTTAAGCATTCTTTATTATTTTGTGGGTCCCCTTTACTCAAATATAAGTGTTTCATTGCTTTCTTGGGTGATACCTGGGAAAAGTATATGGAATGTTTATACAAGGATTTTATATTTTACCCAACATCAACCCCTCTAAGCCTTCAGCCCCTTCTTCCGATAGAATGAGGGACAACCCCTTCTTGGGTCAATACACCCTAAAATCCCAAGAGATAAGGAAATGGGGAGGAACAATGATGGAAAGTGGTAAGTATGGATGGGAATGGTATGATGGCTCATTAAGGGAGTTCCCAGTAGAAAACCCATCCCCAAGGAAAACCACTTATTAGGGAACAATGTCAACCACCAAGGTGAAGCAGGGAAAAAGGCATAATGTCCAAGCATATATCATGAAATCTAGAGAAATCTAAGATACAAAATAGTAAAATGGCTTAAATATTGAAATGATGTTCACCATAATACTGACTTGTACCTCATGGAGCAAGGCCCACTTTCTTCCAGAAGCCAGCTGATGTGGTGGATGCCATCTGGAAAACTGTGACCATCTTTGGTGATGAGTGGGCTTCCATCTCTGCAAAATGGTATTGTTCATCATGTAGTCTCTCAGCACTCCATATATGAAACCTGAGGGCCTCGAGACATAATCTCCTTAGTTATCCACAAAATGGGGATAACATTTGGCTCCTACTTGGGGACATGTGCTCACCATAGAGTGCATGAGAATCACAGTATCTCTTGGTAGACCTGTGCCTTCAAGGAAAGATCAAACTGTCAAGTGCAAGATGTCCTACTCATCCTTGTTCTCATATGATCATAATCAAAACCAACTAAGATAGAAAAAGAAAATTTTGACTTTCTTCAATAAATTCTAAACTAAGCATGAAATTAATTTGCAAGTAGAGAAAAATGAAAATGAAATGCATTTAAACTAGTATGAGCAATCAAGATGAAAATGTAGGGAATCAAGATGACTTACCTACTTACCTGGGGCACATGCCCTAAATAATTCATGTGACCTAGATGTGAGGTTGGAGAAGAGACCCATCTACTAGTAGTGGTATCATTCTCCCGTCTAATGTTGTGAGATAGTACCTTTCTTTGTCATACGTTTTCCTGATGATGTAAGGGCCAAGCCAAGAATTGTTGTCTTCTTGGTCATATCTAGGCTCGCCCTTTCTTTTATCCCACATGAGCACAAGATTTCCTTCATTCAAATTTATGGGAGGTGTATTCTCATCATATGGAAGCTCTGTGTGGACTGTATCTTTGACGATTTCTTCATGTTTATCATCTTCCTTATTCAAGATTTAGATAGACCCTGGCTCCATCCCATGGTATTTTTCAATTTTGTCTTTTTATTGATCTGTCCATGGAAGAATTGTGTCTATGGAATCCTCCTACATAAAAGGTAGCTCATATGGATCATACTCAATGGTCTGTGGGAGTACATCATAATCGCATTTGTTGGCATAATTAGGACCATCGTAATCCATCACATGTCTATCAGCTTTCTCTCGATTGTATAGTATCTGAAAAGTGTCATCTCCCATAGGAATGTGTGCATGGGTAAGATCCATGCTAAGGAAAACCCCAAGAGCAGTAGAAAATCTCCTAGATAAAAGCATCCCCCAAGCATCTAGAACATCAATCACTACTATGTCCATGAGAATGCTAATATGTGGAAAATCAATGAGGAAAACCTCAATGTCCTCACATACCCCAAGGACTTTGACCTTTTTGAAAACAATATCACATACATTGCCATAAGGTTGGGTTGTCTTCAAACCAAGCTACTTCATTACCTTCAGTGATATGACATTTGTTGAGGCCCCTGAATCGAGCATGCAGTTGTTCAAGAAGAGGTCATTCACGCCTAATGAAATATAGAAAGGAGGGTTATTTTTTCTTGGCCAATCGAGATACATAGTATTCAAAATGATGGGAGGATCCTCCTTCTCATTTGGCACCTGTAATATCCTCAAAATTTCCCTATTTACAGAAGGGATCTTACACATCTCTGTCACTGGGACCGTCATATTTTTTCTTCCAAACATATTTGCAACATATATATTCAATTGAATGTCATTTGTAGGAGTTGTCTTAGGAAGAAACTTACATACCAACAGTGGAGGTGGTAGAGCTACATTTTCTACTAATGGAAGAGGAGTATTAGGTTGTGATGGAGGGGCTGAAGCATTTTTTCTTCTGTAGGTTAGGATTTCCCTCCTCCTCAATTCCTTCTTTTGATCATTTGTCAATTTACTTAAGGCCCGGAGTCTCCCCTCTCTTTCTCATATTCTTCTGACTTCATTGATCTGTTATTGAGTAACTTGTTCATCGTTGAGATTGCAAATCATGAAGTTTATATCGTCGGGATAATCTTCGTCTTGTTGGGGGCACTCATCTTCCCTATGGGGTTCTTGGCATGGGATACACCAAGCTTCTATATAAACTATCCCAAAAGGTTTCAAAGTATCTGGGGCCTTCATCTCTTGTTGAGGTCTTGGTTTCCAACTGATGGGATCTCTCTATTGTCTGGAAAACTGAGGGCTAGGAGCATATTGATTTATTTCCATTGTTGTCATACAATTCATAAGTTGATTCTGCACCTGAACAAACTGAGTATTCATTTGGTCTATCTTCTGAGTCAGGAGAGAAATCGGATCAGGAACACTATTGTTTGAAACCTTTGTCCTTGATTCTGTCTTGTTATGAGGGTACTAAAAAGGTTCTATTTTTTAATCAAGTAGATTTTATTCAATGTCGATATTGAACTCTTTAGCATCTGGAAACGACATGGTATTTTATCTTTAAGAATGTATCGGAAATGTCCTTCAAAGGCATTCATGTAAAGGAGACAAACGAATGATGTTTTAGGACGGTAATCTATTGGAATTTGATTGTACAACCTATCAAATATGGAAATGAATTCCCTGATCGTTTCATTCTCCTTTTTCTTTATTTGATTGAACTGCATCCCAAGTGTCCCACCATCTTATTTCCTCAACCATCTACTCTTGAATAAGGTGGAAAAATCATCATAGGACGTGATATGATTATCAGGGAGTCGTTTGAACCAATCAAGGGCTTCTTCAATCAATGATGAATCGAATAGTATCATGGCCACATCTTCATGATCAATACCAGAATTGTCCATATCCCAGACCATGACATAAATGTGGTCTTCGACAGTTATCACATTATTTTCTGGGAACTTTGGAAACCACTTGTTGACTTATGTTGGCATCTTGTTAGGGTAACCTTGGATATTGGCCATGTTAAGGGGTTTATAGAGGTATCTTACCCAAGGGCGAGCCATTGTAACAAGAGGAAGGGTATTATGGAAAATGGTTTTAGCAATGGGAGACTTGAAGGGAGGCCTTATTTGGTAAACCTTAGAAGGCTTAAACCTACCAGGGGGAAATGGTTTGGGGAAAGAAGGATTTTGGGAAGGTGGAGTCGCTAGATGAGTCTAAAAATGAACTCATCAAGAAAGGTGGAAAGGGAATTTCCCTCAGGTGGAGTTGCCAGGAAAGCTAAGGGAAAGGCTTTGGGATAGCTTACCAAAGTGTCATTGGGGTATGAAGAAGATTCAAAATCTTCCCTGGCAATGGCGCCAAAATTTTATAGTGCAAGTTGTAGGTTGGGAAAATCCCGACCTAACCACAAAGAAAGTGCTACAACTTGGGAATCCTACACCCAACGTCACCTCGATGTAGACCCTGCACTTCAAGGGTGATTAGGTCACTCTAGGGAGGTGGTATCGGTGACCCTAGGGGGGATGAAATGGATATGGATAGAGATGTAAGTGAAGCCCCTAGAGTTCAACTCTAAGTGGAGTGAAAGGTGGGAAGAGATGCCTTGTAAGTCAAGTGATTGTTTCCCCAAATGTATATTACTTCTCCGGATGATTGTACCTACCCGAGACAGAAGAAAATCCAACTTGCAATGATATATGTTAGTATGGATCAGCAAGTTAATCTTGATGTACCTAATTTGTATAAATAGATGACAGTTTATATCAGCAAGTAAGACATTCAAATCACCATGTAAAGCATAATATTAGTCAACAATATCATCAATGAGTATGGTAGTCAAGTATGACTGAAAAATGGCACTTTAAGGATAAATAAAGCAAGTTGTTATAACCATGTATTTTCTGCAGAAAATTGAAGCCTTATGGCTGTAGCATTCAATGTAATGCAGCAACAAAATTAACCATGGAAAGGTGCCAAGAACTATCCCAATAGGTGTGCGGTAGTTAGTAGAGAAAGTGAGCAAAAATAGAGAGCTAGTCTAGGGTTAGTTTAGGAGTTAATTGAGTGTTAGTAGCTAGGGTTATGCAGCCCTAATGGTTGTAGGTTAAATTTTGTAACAACAATTAGAGTAGTAGGAAAGAAGGGACTCCCTAGTATGGGAAGACTCCTCTCAATGAGGCAAACCAACTTCAAGAAAGAAACCTTTCAAAAGATCAAAATTTGTGTTTCTGAAGGCAATGATTTTATATCTCCAATGAAAAAAAAATATGACTAGTGCCTTTACTATTGGGTTAATGGAGTCAAATGAAGTAAGAGCTAGAAAATCTACCTCTTTGGGGGTGTAATCCCTTTTACTTCCCAAGGCAAGTTTCTCTTGCTAGGGTTTAAGCTAAGAGGGTGTATGCCCTTATACTTCTCTTAGCAAACCCGTGTTTAATCAATAAGATGAAGCAATAAAATGATGAAGACTATGGTGGGGGTGTATGCCCTTATACTTCCCACCTAGCTCCTAGCACAACATTCCTTGACTTGAAAAGAATGATATCATAAGAATAAAATACCATACCAAAATTGAGAAAGATGCCAAGATAATCCACCATAAACGATAGAAAAACATCATCCAAAGCTAGCGCCTCACTCCTCCATCAACCATTCATTAATATAGCCATAAACAAGTGAACAAGAGACTAATAGAGCCAAATGTAGCGAAAATTTCATACCAATACTTCTCACAATGAGGGAGAGTTATGTTAAAATGAGATCTTATGATCTCTTATTTATACAAACGTCACCAAGGTAACTTGTCCACAAATTAAGGGGTAAACCACAAGATTAGGGGTCAAAATCCCTAATATTTCCCCCTTAACAAAGAAATATTAAACAATTCATTTAAAATTTCACTTTTGCACAAATAAAACTCTAATTTTACATGGACGTCTCCCTTTTAGGGGATGTTTTACCACTTTGAAGAAGTCGTTGGTGTTGGAGAAGCATGGGTAGGCCTCCAAAGGCCACATCTCAAGCATGTAAACACTCTCATCATGGTGAAGACCCTATTCTCCTCAAAATGTCCATGTTTCAAATGAGTGGCACCTCACCACCATGCCCTAGCCCCCTAAACATGACGTCAAGCTCAAAAAGAGGATGTTTTTTCCCTCCTGGGAAAATTGTTTGGCAAGTGAGGGATGGGCTATGTCATCCAAGTCATCATCAAGGCCTTCCAAATCTGATCTTTCTCATCTGGCATGCAGTCCCCTAACATCCAACCTGTGGATTTGTAGCCCCATGGAAGCCCAAGATAGGCTTGTTTTCCCAAAATTGTCCACCAACTAGGTCCTACAAAGACAAATGAGCACACCCTCTGATCCGGATTTATGTAGGAACACAATGAAATACAGAAATACACATAAACATAGAGATGCAGCGGAAATAAGACTTCATTTCGTTAATAACAAATGACTGAAATATGCTTACAGACAGAATGGAAATAAACTAGCTAGGGCGCTGGTAGCTTATCTCTGAGAAGATATGTGGCGACTACTGGCCTCTAAACTGTGTTACAATGAGACTCGAAGTCCTATTATTATTGAGAAACAATGGAAAACCCTAAACATCCAAAGACCTAACCCTAGGAGATGAAACGTCAAGACTATGGGCCCCGTTTGGGTAAGTTGGTACATCAACTTCCCAGGGACGTAACTTTGGCATATGATCTTCGTTTGACACGTTCCATACCTCGTTAGAAAGATCTATCTGAGGACTACAAACATCGTTTAAGGCCTCAAAATGGCTCTGGAAGTTCAAGACCCAAAAAACTGCTAAAAATAGTAAACTGTGCGAAAACTGAAAAACTGAAAGAAGCAATGGTGGGGGTCCAAGTGGAATAGGTGGGTGGCCACCAATATCCACCTGGATCACCCTCCAAGGATCTCAAGTCATAACATCATAATAAATGAATCCAATCAATAAATAAGCCATCTAAGCATGTGCATCAAATATCACTATATCAAAAAATTAACTTCTTAAAAACACTATGCGACTTGTCAAGCTTGAATATGGGAGGGTTGATGAGGTGTCATATTGGGTAGATATTTCCCTAGGTCAAGGAGAGTTTCCCATAGATCCCTCTCTAAGCCATGTAAATTGGATGAAGTGGTTGGGGTCAAGAATCAATGGGCATAGGGCTCATGACATACAAGGGGTCGTAGTGTCTCAGTCACGGGTGCCTTTGTAGAGGGTGTGTGGTACCTTCGTCTGCAATGCACTTTTTCCATGCCCGTCAATTGCCTAAGGAGAGATTGAAGGTCACTTCCCTGGTGTGGTGACCAGATGATGGCAATGTCACCCACAAACACTTAGTGGAAATGAGAAGGTTGGCTTGTGATGAGACCCCCTTTCTCTCGGCCATGCAACTGAGAGCCATTACCCTGGTTTGGTGACCAGATGATGATAATGTCATACCACTAGATATTCATGGACGTGATAGGTCAGCTCGTGATGAGAACTCCCATCCTTCAACTAACCCTTTAAGCATTCTTTATTATATTGTGGGTCCCCTTTACTCAAAGATATGTGTTTCATTGCTTTCTTGGGTGATCCCTGGTCGAAGCATCTAGAATGTTTAAACAAGGATTTTGTCTTTTCCCAACATCAACCCCTCTGGGCCTTCATCCCTTCTTCCCATAGAATGGGGGACAACCCCTTCTTGGGTCAATACACCCTAAAATCCCAAGAGATACGGAAATGGAGGGGAACAATGATGTAAAGTGGTAAGTATGGTCGGGAATAGTACGATGGCTCATTAAGGAAGTTCCCAGTAGCAAACCCATCTCTAAGGAAAACCACTTACTAGGGCACAATGTCAACCACCAAGGTGAAGCAGGGAAAAAGGCATAATGTCTAAGCATGTATCATGAAATCTAGAGAAATATAAGATACAACATAATAAAATGGATTAAACATTGAAATGATGCTCACCATAATACTGACTTGTACCTCATGGAGTAAGGCCCACTACCTTCTAGAAGACAGTTGGTGTGGTGGATTCCATCTGCAAAACTGTGACCATCTATGGTGGTGAGTGGTCTTCCATCTGTGCAAAATGGTATTTTTGGTCATGTAGTCTCTCAGCACTCCATATTCACAACTTGAGGACCTCGAGACATAATCTCCTTAGTTATCCATAAAATGGGGATAACATAGCTAAACACTCAAAATTTGCAGCCCATCTTATCATCTTTATTTAGAGATTCTTACTTTCTATTTCTCACTCAGAAACCCCAGAATTTGACTTCCTCTCTTTTGCTATGAACTAGAGTCATTTTTATAAACATTCTCTTCTCAATCTCATGGTTCCCCTGCCACCCTCCGACCTCTCTCATTTCTTCGATCAATTTTTCCCTAAATTTGAGCTCAGTTGATAAGTCTCCAGATGGGTACTTTTATTCTGATGCTTCTGAAGAAAATTCTGGTACATCCTCCCATTATTTCCCATAATTGTGGGAATTTGTTTGTTCAACTACCAACTTCCTTCATTAACTGAAATTATGGGAAAATGGGCAATCTGGGTTTTCTTGAATATTAAATTGGCAAGGAAAATTTCCTCACCATTTCCCTCTCATGGCATCATTTTTTATGTAATTGCTCCACCCATAAACAATTTCTTTTCATTGTCATCAAAATGAATTTTATCATTTTAATTGTTCATCTTGGTCCAAAACATTAACCATACTATCCATGACTCATGGCAACATTTAGACGTATATTTTCATACTAGGGAAAATGGGGTGTTACACGACCTCTCTTTTTTTCCTAGACCTAGACCAACTAACAAGTGATTAAGACAGGGGGCAGTAGGCTTGGCTATCAAACTTGTTATTCGATCCCTTGAAGTCACCATGGAAGCCTTCATTGTGGTGGACCTCTTCCATCACTTAAATGAGGGAATATTCTACTTAGGTGACAATGGTAGTTTCCTCCATAGTTACGCAAGATTTGGGCATCTTGTGGAGGGATTTGCACAAGTACAAATCCTATGATAACAGGACAAGTAAACACAAATGCTTTGGAGAAATGATTGAACCTATTAGAAGGGTATTACTTTGTTCAAAAAATTTATGACATTGAAAAGATCACCTTCACTCTCCTTAAACCCCTCCCTCATGTCAAATATTGGTGGGAATGTTACTAGGAGAGACATAACAAAGACGAGTCTATGGCATTCGAGACAAGACCCACTTGGGTGTCCTTTGTTGATTCCCTCAAGGAGGAATTCTACTCTATCCAAAACTATGATGACCAATACATAAGATGGATGACTTTGAATCAGGAAAGAGGTGAGACAGTGTTGGAGTGCACTAACATATTCCATACCTTGCACTCAAATTTGGGTATCAGAGACTTTGAGTGACACCTATTTCTAAAGTATGGTAGTGTCCTACATAGGTACATCCAAACATAAATTGATTTCTTAGACATCTCCTCACCGAGATCTACTTATTGATATGTTGTATAAATCGAGCAAAAATTTAAGCAATGGAATAAGCGAGTGTCGGGTCTGCAAATATACAACAGTAGAAGCATGGAAAAGGTTTCCCTAACTCATAGAAGAAGGGATGGGGCAAGGAAGTAAAACACCAAGACAACCATTCCAAGTCATAGGCAAAGAAGGGTGATTGGAAGACAAAGGAGGGCACTCAAAAGTGGTGTGATTTCCACAAAATCCTCTAGCACAACATTGATGAATGTCATTCAAAATATTCATTATTGACTGAGCTTAAAGAAAATGATTTAGACCCTAAATCAGACTATGATTTGGAGTAGGATAAAATAAACCAGATCATCTATTGGAAACATAGTGCTACCATCACAACCGCAAAGATCCAACCAGACAAGTCAGATGAGATTGAGGAAGGGGATTGCCTCTTCCATTCATATATGTGGGTGAAGGGAACCCCACTACATTTCAATGTTAAAAAAAAGAGACAAAAGAACCTAATTGTTAGAAAAACAGGATCGCGGAGAAATAAAAAAAAATGTGGAAATAAAACACAAAAGATACACAATACAATAGAGACACGGATATGCGTGGTTCACCCATTGTGGGCTACGTCCACCAAAGAAATTTCCAGGTCCTTCCTTTTTATTATCCAACAAAATGAAGGGATACAACCTACAGCACACCCAATGTAACTTCTTCTTCTTTCTCTCACAGTCTCCTCTCTCATAATACAATATTCGCAATGATGCATAGTTGCAATACATTTCCCTCATAAAAGAGGGTTGCCTTCTAGGGGAAAAAACCCTAACATAACTTCTATCGTCATATCTGTGACCTTATAATGAATGGTCCAGATTTACTATGAAATTACAATATACATTTACAAGGAAAATTTTCATTTGGTGGCTTTTCCCCCCGAACCCCTGTCGGAGGCCCGCTTGCCCCCGGACCCTACAGGGGGGGGAAATCCCCCACTGCAACCCCCCTGCGTGGAGGGGTATACATTCTTCATGGGGTATAAACATGGATGAAAATAAAGACCTATGAATCAGGAAGATAATCAGGCTCCACAACCAACAATCTCCCACTTGGAGACTGATCACAACAACTCAATTATCGTTGTACCTGTTGGACTATACTCCACCTTGGACCTGACAAATTTCTCATCTTCACCTTCATGCTTGAATACGAACTGAAACTAAGCAGGAACTCATTTTCTCCTTGGTTACTCCCTTTGTTAACATGTCTGCAAGATTTTGTCTAGTGTGTATCTTTTCCAACTTCAAATGTCCATCTTCCAAGACGGATCGTATGAAATGGTACCTTAGTTGTATATGCTTAGTATTCGAATGGAAGGTTGAGTTCTTTGCAAGATGAATGGAACAGTTGTTGTCACAGTGTTGATCACTCAACGCACCCTAAAAGTCTATGTCCATTTTTTACTTTTGGGTACCACTTGATTCTTGGTAAATCCTTCTATGGTCGCTATGTTGTGATTGGTTAAACACCTCTTATCTTAACCTTACAATGAGTAACTTCACCCTTTGCACAGTGATAATATTTAAACGCATCTGGTCGCATTTCATACTCTTCTGATAGTGAAAGTTTCAAAATGACATGTCCATCCTTTCGATTTAAGTCTCGGGCTTTGTCCTGTACCCTCAGCGATTCATTACACGAAACGCCCAATTCTCTTATGAAACCACTTATTCCTTCATTTAATTCACGCGTGGGTTTTGTTTCTTTGGTTCTTGCCCGGGTCTCTTCTGTTTTCGAAACCCTTCATGCTTACAGTGATCTCTTTCTTCTTTCGTGACTGTTGGTCTACTGAACCTTTATGGCCCCTTTTGTCCGAGTAGATCCAAACAGCCCTGAAGCTTTACACATTTTTTATTACATAGCAGAGTTTAATCCCGTTTTTGCTTGCTGGAGACACGATTTTGCGGGAGAGATTTTGAGCAAACCGTGACGAATTAGAAAAACCCTTGAAAACCCAAAACACAAATGGGCTCTTTTACCTTTATCCCAGGCCGTTTCCCTAGAAACTAGATCATTTCAGAGATATGCCTCGACCTTTGGAGGTAAATTTCTCAGAATTCATGTTTCGGTTAAGATAAGCGTTTTGTTTTATTTTATTTTTACAGACATTCCTACAGTGCTAGGTAAACCTCTCATAGAGAAACATCCCTTCACATGCCAGACCCTTTGAAGGAAAACCCTTGTCATGAGGCAATACTCGACCATTTTTACCTGGGCAACAAGATGTTAGTTCTGAGATTTCAGAAATTTCTGTGCATGAATTAATTTGTCTGCCCTAATCTTAACATAAAATCCCCAGTGGAAACCCTTCCAAACAGTCAACAATTCTACTATGTGGATAACCTTCCACCATGCCTAAGACGTAATAAGATTTTCTAGGGATTAAATTCGGTAAAAAACCCACAGACAACAGTGGTAGCATACTGACATGCGGCCATGGATATCCTCAAACAACTATTTCAGATCCACAGCGTGAGGATTGTTTGTTTTGGATTGACAAATATTACACAGATATGCCTTCTCTTCAACTGCAGATTAAAACCCTTTCCACTCATATCGACTCATTAAAGAGTGAAAATTATAGTCTAAGGTTCAGTGTTCAAAGGTAGGGGAAGCGTTTGAAAAGGACTGGAAACGTGTTAATTAAGAATGTTGAGAGTGTTACAGCAATAGTTAACTATGAAATCTTGTGAGTCAAATTTAGCATGCAGTTATGAGGTAAATATTTGTTTGATTTTCTTAGTTGTATTTTTATTTTATTTTTTCTGTTATTATAGATTTAATTAGATCTCTGTTGTTTAAAATAAACTAGCTTCAGCCGATTCTGTAGCCAGTTTATCTTCATTCGAATTTGTGGAAATTATTGGTTATAATAATATCTAAACTCCTTTATTTTCGTTTTTGTTTTTCAGGATATCAAGTAATTGGTGGTGATCTCATGCTATGGAATATTTCTTAGCTCATTTGGCATATCTTTTGTAAACAGAAAGAAGTTTATTTTAGTTTTGAGAAATACAGTGTGATATGGAGTGGTTATTACCCTCTATTTTGTAATTAGCAAATAATTTTTGAGATTTAATCTTATCCCACAAGATAAGATGTTTAGCTTTTCTAAACTCTTTAAATACTTGTAATTTTTGTAATCAAGACATCTTAGCCTAGGGATGAAGGTGGACGGTTAATTTGCAGACTTTAATGGAACAGCAATACACATTATGGCTTTAGCTTCTTGTAGATGGTGTCTTTGTTTAAGTTCTGCTTATCCTAATATGATAATAGGTTTTTTATAGCTTTAGTCTTCATGATCTATTGTGTTGTTGGGATAATTCCTTTGTAAATGTTGTCCATATGTGATGCTTCAGATAATATACAGAGTGATCATTTATTCAACTCAAATACAAGATTTATCTTTAATTTTATGTTGAATGTTTAAATGCAAAGTTCTTACAATAAGATTTATCTCACTGTAATTGCTTGTAAATCATAAGATCACGGTGACTATTTGTATCATACATTCTGTTACTAAAATTCAATTTCCAGCACATTGTTCCACATTTATTCGGAACAATTTTAAGGTTCATTGTAGGTTTCCCTCTTGGACGAAGTGGTCGGATATTCTCTAATCATGCAGATGTCTGGATACATAGCGTTAACTCACTAACAAGTTAGATTACTTTTCTTTTTTTTTCCTGTCGTTACTCATCACTGAAACACGGATATATGGTTTGCCTTTGACTATCCATGTGTTTTTGTTTCATAACATTTGTTCTTATTATTTTTTATTTATAAAGAAAAAACCAAAAATATTTTATGTGATTTCTTTATCTGCTTTTACGAGGCAATCATTTTCACAGAGTTTAGTAAGTTTAGATTAAAACTTGCAGCTTGTAAATAATGTATATGAACGAGAGTTATTTATCTTTTGTTTAAATACGCCCATTACATTCACACTAGAGCATATGTACATATATATATAGTATTTAGTAATTAGTAATTTATTTCTTTTCTTTTATTTCGCTTCTTTTAGGATTATTAGATTGGTCAACGGAGCCATTAAACCCGTCAGGATGAGTTATACCAAACGACTTGGGTTACTTAGACAACCTCGGACCGAACTCGTTCTTCCAATTGACGGACAGTCATTTTCGCCCGTCAATAGGTTCCTACTGTTGAGTTAATGGATTTAGGACCCACCAACAGAATTGGCGCTAGAAGGAGGGCCTGAGAATGAATGGTTGAATATATATTGTATCTATCATTTCAGACAGCCTACAGATTCGTAACAGCCCACATGCATGGCTAGTCCTTCACAAGACAACCCACACATGTTTAGTATTCCCGAAATGGATAACTCACCGCAGCCTGAGGAAGAACCTTTTCACCCTCAAATACCTTACGCCCTTCCTCACGAGGAAGTGAAATAATTGAGGAGAATCATTGGATCCTACGCCCGGCAAATCGGTGTGTTTTCCTTAGCTCCCATACTCCTTCGAAGAAAACAAAAAAGAAGACAAGTGGTTATTACTCCCGACGAGGTTTTCATACACTCTGTAGAAGACTTAATAGATTTTGTGATTACCGAAATCCAAGAACCTCTTGATCTGATACCTGAAACGCGAACCGACGACATCTCTGAGCCAAACAACTTTTCAGAAGAAGAAGAGTTCGAATCGAATTCCAAAGATATGTAAGGTAATAACAACCATGAGGAAGAAAGAGAAATCCTGCTTCAGAACAACCAACCCCGGTTGGCCGAAGATGTCGTGTCCATCCTTGGACTAGTACATAATCTTCCCCGGCATCCGGAGAAGCTGCTTCCTAAGTACGACCCTGAAAATTCAGGTTCACCTGAAGATCATATCAATAAGTTCATACTCGTGATTAGACTCATGAATGTTCAGCATGAAGACATAGTCTACAGACTTTTCTTCTACATGTTTGAAAATTCATCTTCCACATGGTATTTTAATTTTCCAGTAGGATAGATAACCAGTTGGACTAAGTTCCAGAAAGACTTTCTAGATAAATTTGCAGAAGAAACTACTACAGGAGCTCTGATGGATGAGTTGTTCATAGCCACCATGAGTCCAAAAGAGAGGGTCAAATATTTCAACCATAGGTTCACGACCATATTAAATAAATTCCAGCCCGCGGTGAAACCAACTCAAGAGTTGCAAATCAAGGTTCGTGCCAATGCGATCCCAGCCTTTATTTCTATGTTTGTAAAAATATCCGCTAAGCAAACCCTAGCGAAAAATTTTGAAGAAGCCAAAATGATAGAATTCCAGATGAAAGGATGTAAAGAAGGTCAGGTCTCTCTAGTAAAGAAAGAAATCCATCACCCTCCCAGGACAGGACTTATTCTGACTAGACCGCCAGGAAAACTGGTTGAACAAACTCCCGACAAAGGCAATGGAGATATAGAAGATCTACAACGCATGGTTAAGAAATTATCAAATGAAATCATAGACATGAAAAGAAATGCAGGAGAGGGAAACCAAGGACAAAGTCCCTATAATCCTTTCTTTAAAAGAAACCTACCTTTCAAAGCAATTGAACCTTAAAGAAGCTTTTGGATGCCAAGATTATTTTTCAGGTTAGGCATTCTGCTTGGGTAGAGAACCTTGTTCCAGTGAGGAAAAAGCCAGGAGAGATCCACCTCTGTGTAGATTTTAGGAACCTCAACAGAGCTTTAGAAAAAGATAATTACCCGGTCCCGCCGATGGAACAACTCCTGCAGACCGTGTTTGGCTCGAAGATCTTCTCTCTACTAGACGGTTTCTCAGGTTATAACCAAGTCCTTGTTTCAGAGGAAGATCGTTTAAAAACCACTTTATGAACCAAATGGGGAACCTTCACTTATAAGTACGTGCCTTTTCGGTTAATTAATGCAGGAGAAACCTCCCAAAGATCCATGGACATAGCTTTCCAAGGACTAATCAATAAATGTGTGGTAGTGTATCTAGATGATGTAACAGTGTATTCAAATAATAGGGAAGAGCACATCCAACACTTAACTCAGATTTTCGAGAGGTGTAGGAAATACGGTATATCCTTAAACCCTAAGAAAATTATCTTCGGTGTCGAGGAAGGTAAGTTGTTAGGTCACATCATATCTCAAGCAAGGATTCGCATAGACCCAGAAAGGATTAAAGCCATAGCTCAACTTCCCTTACCCCATAACAAGAAAGCTATGCAGTCCTTTTTCGGGAAAATCAATTTTGTGAGGAAGTTCACTCCCGACTTCGCAAAAATCATCAAACCCTTGCAAAAGATGATTCGTAAAGATGTCGAATTTAAGTGGGATGATGAGCGAAAAGATGCCTTCAACAACATCAAGGCTGCCATTTCACGGGCCCCAGTGTTGCGAAGTCTCAATTTCAATAGAGATTTTTCCCTTTATACTTTCGCCTCCGATTAATTTCTAGTTGCAATATTGACTCAGAAGGATGATGAAAACAACGAAGCCCTGGTGTCATTTATGAGTACTAATATTCAAGGAGTTGAGCTCAATTATCTTGTTGTAGACAAACAAGCCTACGCGGTTTATAAAGCAATAAAACATTTCAGGTCTTACATCCTCAAGAATCACACTAAAGTAATTGTACCACACCCTACAGTCCGATCCTTGTTTACCTAGCAAGAAATGGGGGAAATAAGGGGGAACTGGATGGTGATGGTCCAGGAATTTGATCTGGATATAAAACCTGCAAAACTAGTAAAAGGGCAAGGGTTGTGCAAGCTTGCAGCCGAAGCCCGGGATCAAGTAAATGAAGATCTCGGATGGGAGAACGAAATGGCATTGTGGTGTGGTGAAGTAGAATACATCTCCCTAGGACAAGATTCCTGGTATAAATATTTAACTTATCTTCTACATCACAGGACTTGTCTCGAAAACCTCAACCCTAAAGAAAGGAGAGCCCTGAGATTAAAATCTGCACAATATCATCTTATAAATTCGATACTCTTTTGGATCAATTATGATGGGGTACTATTAAGATGTCTCGAACGAGAAGACGCAAACAAAGTCCTGAATGAACTCCATGATGGCCCCGCCGGGGGGCATTTTGCAGGAAACACCACCACTCATAAGATTCTGAGAGTTGGCTATTATTGTCCCACCTTATTCAAGGATGCTCATACTTATGCTAGAAACTGTAAGATTTTTCAAATAAGCGCTGGAAAGGAGAAAAGAGCGGTGGTCCCACTCCAACTTGTTACTGTCTCTCTGCCTTTCGAGCAGTGGGGGTTGGATATCATAGGAGATATCACACCTAGCTCCTCGAATCTGCACAAGTACATTCTTACTGCCATCGACTATTTCACAAAATGGGCAGAAACCATTCCTCTGACTCATGTAAACGAGAAGGTAGTGATCCAATTCATAGAACAGCAGTTGATCACGAGGTTCGGTGTCCCTTCTGTTCTAGTCTTTGTTAACGCAACTTACTTTTATTCCACCCTATTGACGAAGTTTTCTCTGGACAAAGGAATCGTAATCAAGTACTCTGAAAATTACTATCCCCAGGGAAATGGTGTGGTTGAATCGACTAATAAAAACACGATAAGGATATTAAAGAAGACGGTTACGGATAACCAAAGAAATTGGCATAATCTACTCTATAATTCTCTATGGTCCGATAGGGTCACACCCAAGGAAGCTATAGGAAATTCCCCATACTTTTTGGTCTATGGGAAAGCAACCATCCCTCCAAATGGACTTTATCTTTTGTCTTTTCAGTTAGCCCAAGATTCCAACGAAGAACCCTCATCGGCCATACAATAAAGGATTAACACTCTACTCATGCTGGAAGAAGAGAGAGAAAAGGATAAGTCAAAATTCCTAGCTCACCAACAGATAGTGAAAAGATGGTTTGATAAGCATAAGCTAAAGAAAATAATTTTGAAGTAGGAGACTTAGTCTTGAAGTGGGACAGAGAAAATGAACCTAAAGGGAAACATTCTAAGTTTCAGAATCTATGGCTTGGACCTTTCCAGGTAGCTAATAAAATTGGGCTAGGCACTTATCGATTGTAGAGTCTGAGGGGAGAACTTGATGCCCTC
>JZKD02S0155789.1:48036-60938 GCA_000966675.3 Picea glauca | reverse complement strand
TCCTATGGGGTGTGGCATGAAATGAAGCCCCTAAATCTACTACCCAAGACTCGGAAATATTATCTACAAAAAGAATCAAAGCATCTTGTAACACATCACCTGTTACATTTGCTTCTTGATTTTTCTCATGTTGTCTATCTCTTTGTTTCTTTGGAGCTCTGCATTCTTTCTTCATATGTCCTTTCTTCCCACAATTCCATCACTCTATCTTTCCCAGACTGGATTTGGATCTTTCCTTCCTAGAATTCCCACGGTTTCCTTAGCCCTTTCCTCTATCCTTTTGTCTTCCCCTCTTCTCCATGTTTAATGCATTACCTGATGTCTCACCTGTACTTTTCCATCGCATTTCCTCGTTAAGGATAAAACCAACAACACCATCAAATTTTACATTGTTTGAACTAGAGATAGAGTTAATTACAGCCATGACCAAGCCATTCCATCTTTCCAGCAATGAGCACAGGAGTAGAAGAGCCCTGACCTCATCATCAAAGTCCACTTTTACAGAACTTAACTTATTAGTAACCGTATTAAATTCGTTTAAATGATCTACAATAGACCCACCTTCTGACATATTCATATTAAATAATATCTTCATTAGAAATACTTTATTGGATGTCAAGGGTTTTTCATACAGTTTAGCCAATGTGTCCATCAGCTCATTCGTTGTCTTTTCTTTCGAAATATTGAAAGCCATCGATGTTGCTAGGCTCAACCATATCGTTCCTAGTGCCTTTATGTCAAGAACCTATGATTCTTCTTCCTTCATGGTCGTCAGCTTCTTTGTTATTCCACCTAATGGTAGGAATAGATCCTTCTGATATAAATAATATTCCATCTACATCTTCCATATCTGGTAGTTTTGGTCGTTAAATTTCTCAACCCTAAACTTTCCATCTTATGCCATTACTCCCACTCGAACTAGGAATCCTCTTTTACTGTGATTTACCTTTCTCTCTAATACCAGTTGTTAGAAAAACAGGATCGCGGAGCAATAAAAAAAAATGGGTAAATAAAACACATAAGATACACAATACAATAGAGACACGGATATACATCACCAGAGAAATTTTCAGGTGCTTCCTTTTTATTATCCAGCAAAATGAAGGGATACAACCTACAGCACACCCATTGTAACTTCCTCTTCTTTCACTTACAATCTCCTCTCTCGGAATACAATATTCACAACGATGCATAGCCGCAATACATTTCTCTCGTAAAAGAGGGTTTCCTTCTAGGGAAAAAAACCCTAACATAACTTCTACCATCAGATCTGTGACCTTATAATGAACAGCCTAAATTTAGTATGAAATTACAATATACATTTACAAGGCAATTTTTCCTTCGAGGGCTTCACCCCTGAACCCTCGTAGAGGGGGAAATCCCCCCCGTGTGGAAGTGTCTACAGTCTTCATGAGGTATAAACACGACTGGAAAAAAAAGACCTATGAAATAGGAATATAATTAGGCTCCACAACCAACACTAATCTCAGTTGAGTTCATCAAGAGATTGAATTTGTTGAGGATGCCACATTCCCAACCATACACTATTGATTGGTTGAGCTAGGGATGAGACCTTCGTGTCAGCCAACAATGCCACCTTTCCTACGACATCAATCCCTTCAAAGATGAGGTATTATGTGATGTTGCCTCGCTTGAAGTTTGTGATGTTCTTTTAGGACAACCTTGTATGTGTAAACTTCATGTTGTTTATGAATCCCAACCTCGTACTATCATTATCACTATGGGAGGCAGCCCTATAGGGTACCCAAGGTAGTTATGACTATTGAAATTTCATTGATATCAACAAAAAAATGTCGAAAAGTAATCTCACATACTATGAAGTTTGTCCTCTTCATGGTTCAGCCAGAAGGGGAATGAAAGGTCATTGTGACCACCACATTTTCAATGTGGGGTCTATCTACACAGCAAAAACGGGTGGACAAGATTGTAGAGGAATAAAGAGACCTATTTACTTCACTTGTGGGAATTCCTTTGCACTTTTAGGTCAAACATTCCATTGATTTGATACATGGTGCTCCCTTGCCCAATGGTCCAATATACAGATGCTCCCTTTCTGAGAATGAGGAAATAAAGCATAAAATTCATGAGTTCATTTGCAAGGGCCACATTCGACCAAGCTCCTTACCTTGTGGGAGCCCAGTTGTGTTGGTGTAGAAGAAGGATGGAAAATGGTAGCTCTGTATTGATTGCAGAGCCCTAAATAAAATCACTATCAAGAACTGATACTTGATCCCTCTCGAACAACTCAAGGTTTCCAAGTTATTCAACAAGATTGAGTTGAAGTCGAGCTATCACCAGGTTCCAACAGAATCAACTAATGTATGGAATACATAATTCAAATCTAAATAACGCATATTTTAGTGGTCGGTCATGCCTTTTGCCTTGACCAATTGTTACACACCTATTTTTCACACTTAAGAGAGGGAGTGTTTGTCATGATCCCTAGACACGTTTGGGGATAAATTTATCATATGAAGGTCAAAATACTATGTGCGCATGTATTATTCATTTTTGTTGAAAAAGGGGAAATCAAATTAGTATGAGAATCCACCTCACATGTAGTTTCCTAATCTCAAGGAGAAGTTGAGAGTCTCATGGATGGTTGAGATATTTTCTCAAACCTATATCCTAATTTGATGGATCTTGAGAGACATGTCCTCCCTAAAATCCTTGAGAGATATTTTCTCCCTAAAACTATTGGAGATCCCAATTTAGTGGATCTAGTGAGTGATCTTCTCCTTGGATTGTTGAGTTAGTTCTCAAATGAAAAATTATTTAAATTCCTTATGTGAGATCTTAGAGAAGGAGAATTAAGAGCATCATACTTATGATTATGTGAGATCCAAAAGGCTAGATAGGAGATTTTGGAGAATTCGTTGCAACGTCAAACTTGAGATTGTAAGTACTTCAATTTTGTTGGATTTCCATTAATACACAACTTGGCCTATTCCTCTCATTTCTATGCGTTCAAGTGTATGCATGTCTATTGTTGTAAATTCATTATAGATATATCTATTTTCACTTAACAATATAGTGTGGAAGAAGGAGGTTTCTCTTTATTCTTTGCAGATCTTTTCTTGTGCCTAGGAGCTTGGACATCAAGGTCAAAGGATGGAGAAACGAGGAGAACTGTTGTAAAAAGGTAAGTCATCCATCTCTTCCTTCTCATTCTAATTATCAAGATATGTCTAAGAGGAAAGTAGTTCACCATTTTTTTTCTTCTGTCTTAGATCAAGAGGGGTCTTGATCCAAGGGGAGTTTCACTTGTTCGTAGGGTGAACTTTACCATAATGAAAAATTGGTGACTCCACTGGGGATGAGATTTCATTATTCTTTCCTTGGTATTTTATAGCCTTTTGAATCTTGCTTGATCTTGTTGGAAAATTGGTTGTCATTGATGTCAACCCTTGGAGAGTGATCATGGAGATTGATGTCAACCCTTGGAGAAGTCCAGAAGCCCCAGATATGTGGATGAGATTGTTGGACAGTTGGTTATCATCTGTATGATTGAGATTGATGGTGATTTAGTTGGGTGCATTTGATGTAGTCTATATGTAGCCCCGGAGGTGTGGTTATGGGACCCAAAGTTGATTGAGGAATAACTACATGAAGGACAATGAAATTGTGGCTAAGACTATCATATATGAATAGTACATGTCATTCAATTTCCGGTGAAATGTGGAATGCCACGTAGTTCCTCACAGTTAGGGAGATATGGTCTTGTAAAGTTGGACGCCATGAAGAGTGGACACAAATCCCCTAGTTTGTTATAAGTCTTGGTCAAAGGGGTAAATTTGTTGTAACAAGAAAACCCTAGAATCCTTAAATTAAGGAGACGAGCTACCTAGCATAAGTATATAAACACCTCAAGGAGTCATTCACAAGAAAACTTACACACTCATTTCATTCATTATCTATCTTGTGAACTAGTGATCTTTTGCTAAGGTTGTGACGACATTTTTCTAAGGTTTTGAAGGAAGGTTGAAGGTGCAAGTCTCACAGTTGCAGTAAGCTTGAGTAACCCTAGTTTTTGAGGCATTTGCAAGTTGCAGGTTAGAAGAGTGTGGATGTACGTGGGCTACAGTGAAGGAAAGCACAGATATCAGTTGGTTGTAGAAGAGAAAGTCACATATATGTAAAAAAAATTGTGAAAGGTTGTGAAGGGATGTTGGTACCAGGTTGTTGAGGGCTATGCAAGAGTTACAGGTCAGTTTACAGTACAACAAGTCATCTACAGGATCAGAGGTAAGTTTTAAGGGTTATGGTTATAATTTTATGGTAGATGCATGGTGATGATAGTATGTGATATGGTACATCTTGGTGATGTTATGGTAAATTGATTAGAAGCATTATTGGCTATCTTGGTGTATGGTTTGGTTACATTTTATGGTTCATACTTGAGGATTGGTTTATTGTGTTATGAGGTTGCATATTGGTGATATTAAGGAGCATGCTTGAGGCATGTGTTTGTGAGCCTTGGTTTATGACTTGAGGCACATCATTGGATGCATGGTACATGTTGGTTGAGGTATACTTATTGAGATACATTACTAGTTCATATCTTGGTTAATTGGAATATGGTGTATGGCATGATATGGTATATGGTTGAGACACTTGTTATAGTTTATTTTTGATGTACATGGTTGATGTATATGGTTAATGGTTGACATGCATGGTTGGCACTTGGTATGGTATATGGTATATGGTACAGGTTGTACATGGTTGATGGTCTAGTTCATGATCCATTATTCATTGTTGATGTATCTTTTGGTCCATGATTGATGCATGAGATAGTATGTATATTGGTATACACTTGATGCATGGTATGGCACAGTTTTAGTTGGTTGATGATCAGACACAGATTGATGAGACAAAGTGATAGTGATAGTGATAGAGTGATAGAGACAATGACAAAGTGAAAAAGACAGTGACAGAGAAATTGGGAGAGCTTTGTGGTATTCCGCGAGTTGCAATTAAGGAAGTCGCGGACATCTACGTGTTGCAGTATAGACAGGTCGTGGATCTGTTGAAAAGTTTTGAAGAAGAATGGTATAGATTGTGACAAGAATTCAATGATAGGATTGATAGTAACCGGTTGTGACAGTGACAACTACAGGTTATTTGATTCAGTGACAGTGACATATCATCTACATTTGGAACTTACATTTCACGACAGTTGGACGAGGCAAGGAAAGGTGGTACAACCACCTTCCGGTTGTAGCCGGAGAACCTAGGGGTTGTAGCCTCCTTCTGGTTGGAGCCAGAGAATCTGGGAGTTGTATATTCCTTTAGGTTGGAGCCTGAGAATAGGGGGTTGGAGCCTCCTTCCAGTTGTAGCTGGAGAATTTGGAAGTTGGTGCTTCCTATGAATGAATTCTTGATATATATAAGAAAGCATTATGTGGTTTTCTCCAAATTGGGTTTACACATAAATATTGGTGTATTGTGTTCTTGATGTGATGTTGATGTGATGATGCTTATGTTTACATTCTTATGATATATATATTTATTAGATGCATTCATAGATGATATATTGTTGAACATTGTTGTTAAAGTGAAAGAATATATATTGTGGGTAAAAGTGGTATAAAGTGCTCATATTGATTCACCCCCCCCACCCCCCCTTCTCAGCATTCCAACGGGTATTTATGATTTTGATGCTTGTTATTTGATTTCTCCCCTTCCCTCACTATTATTGGGAAGTTCATTGAGTCAAATATTTGATCCCATTCAAATCTGGGTAAAAATTTATGCTTTTCCTCCACTTACAGGACTTCATCCATCCCTCATAAGGGCACAYAAAGCGATAATGTCATGATCATTACCCCCCAATAGTGGTCTAGAGAGAGAAATTGCACTTTTCATTKCCCTTTCTACATWGTTGCACGAGCRATAGTCCCTGTTTYGAGTGAATTTGGAGCTTGTTTTACCTATGTTTTGTCARTTTTTTGTCTCAKRCCTCCTCATCATAGCCTCTTCTTTCTATATGAAGCTTTGATTGCTTAGGATCCAATTGTCATCAATGGCTTAATCCTCTTTGAGTCTCTTTTTATTTTCAGTTTTGTTTGAATGTACATCACCATCTTGGGTTAATTGTGATCCTTAGATTGTGTCTTTGGAATCTTTGGCTTGAATGTCACTTGTTGTTTATCTGTGATGTTCTGAATTTTGTTCCAAAGTTCTAGAACTGATCTTTTTACTTTGCATTCAAATATCTTTTTCGAATTGAAAATTGCAATCGTGTTTTGGGCTTTGTTTGTTGATGACCTATTATAAAATTGGTTTCTTGTCTTGAGTAGCAAGTATTGAGAGATTTCTTTCAATTGAGTTCTTTTGATGCTTGTTGACCTACTTGATTGAAATTTTTGGTTTGCATTCTTTTGTTGTTTGATCCTTTGCATTTGCATTTAGTTGTTTTCATCTAATTTGGAAGAAAGAAAACAAAATAAGTTGCATTAAAAGTTTGCGTAGCATTGGAAAACCAAAAAGTAATTGCATTCTAGTTAGTACGTGGAGCATGTTTGAGATTGCATTTAAAAAAAAAAAAATCCCCCTCATGGTCGGGGGGGAAAGAATCGTGTATCCTACAGTTTCTTTGACTCATACACCATTTTCATTCAAAGAGTAGTTCATGTTTCTTGCATTGAATGCTACACTTGTTTTTTTGCTTGAGACCTCTTGCTCCTTTAGGTAGATAGGCTTCATCGAAACTAAAGATTGCATTCCATTCATTTTTTCTTCTGAAGTCTTCTTGGAGTCAAAGTGATAACAACATATAGTTCACTTCCATTAACCCTTTTGAGTAACAACAACCATAAAAGGAACAATGTACCTAATCTAAAATCAACTAGACTTTTTCTTTATTAGAAAATGATCACAAGTCTAGGTTGCAGGGCCTTGGTTGTAGGGTGGAGAGTAAATTCTCCAAGGCCACTAAAACAAAACTAGGAATATTAATGAGTGAAAATACATTAATAACATGAAGTGTTTGTTGGGAAAGCTCCTTTAATATAGGAGTCAAGCAGTATGAGAAGTCAAGAAGAGTTCTTGGATCAGTCCCCGACACTCTCTCTCAGTGGGGTTATGCGAGTCAAGGGAGCAATCTTAGTAGTGGCAAGTCCTCGGGGTGACATCACTATCTAAGTTGATTTGGGTCTAAGAAAATTTTATTACATTCCTTGCACATTCACAGAATCCTTCTCCCACAATTTCTCTACCCAACCATCAAGTGTGAAGTGGTAGCCCTAGTTGCTTTTCCTAGGTTACCTTCCTAGGTGACTGTAGTGGTGGTACAGTCAGTACCTGAGACAGACGTACAACACACGATTTTGGCTCCTTAGGAAGGTACTTGGTTACATCTGATACTTGCACGTATGGAAGTCCATTATGGATTAGTTGTGGGTAATTGTCTCTCGTTTCTTCGTTGAAGGCCTCATCTCTATCTCTGGAAGATCCTTACTTCATTTCTCGTTGTTACAAGAGAATTGTTTGCTTGTTCTTATCTTATAGGAACTTTGGTAGTGTTTGCACTTTGATTTAGTAGACCCTAGGTTGAGTCTGTGTCTATGGAAATAGTTCAGGAACCTGCCAATCAAGGACCCCCTTTGCACGGGATCCTCGTCATTTTCCTTGTTTTGGAAATATTGGTCCTCCTTACATTGCTACATTGAGTCTTCCCATATTGACTATAGGGTTACCGGTATGGTTTTTTTCCACTCTCATGATCCCAAATGCTCTAGGTGCCTCGAATGCAAGCCATCCACCTCAAGAACATCAACCTCCTGTTGACCCTTTGCCTTCTTTACCTATTGTTTATTCTTACCTTTCTTTGTCCATCCCTGGTGGATTTCATGATGCTAGTAACAAGCAGGCTATGAGGGAGAAGAAAAGGAAGAAAAAGAGGAAGCAAAATAAGAAAAGAGGATATCAACCAACCATTGTTAATCATGTTGGGAGTGTTGATAATGTTGAGAAGCCTAAGAACATACGTCACAAGCCCAAGTTCCCTTTATGATTTGTAAGGGTGATCACCTTCTTAACCGTTTCCCTGGTATTTTGAAGGTTTTAGAAGTGTGGTCTCAGGGTTCCCAACAACTCGTGTCACCGGCCTCTATAGGTCATGCTAGTGATGGTTCATTGACTAGTGATAATAAGGTTGGGGGTTAAAAAGCTAAAGTCAAGTTTCCTTGTAAGTTATGCAACATAAATCATCATACATATCATTTCCCTCGTATAGAGGAGGCTTCACAATTGTCGGAAGACATTTTCATTGCCCGGCAACAACCTTTAGTTGCTTCCCAAGGGTCCTCCCCTACACAACCCCTTGTTGATGAAGTGGTCAATACAATTCAATCTTTGGTTGACCACACTCTTACCTCAGAGAGTGAATTGAATACCATTGATGTTTTCTTTATTATTTTAGATTGTTTTGGACAAGGAGACATCTTGTTTGTTTTAATTGAACCCCCTCCAAATACTGAGGTCATTTCCTTTTATTGGAATAGTCTAGCAGAACCTCGTCTTCCTTCAAGTATCCCTTTCTATAAAATTGTACAAGATGTTGATAACTACATATATCACACTATCGTAGATGAAGGGGCCTATGTTAGTATTTTATTTTCAACTGCTTAGAAAGATTTAGGTTATCTGAAGCTTGTGCCAACCACTAATCATTTATT
Source organism: Picea glauca (assembly GCA_000966675.3). Classification (NCBI taxonomy): domain Eukaryota; kingdom Viridiplantae; phylum Streptophyta; class Pinopsida; order Pinales; family Pinaceae; genus Picea; species Picea glauca. Next base: position 52,239 of record JZKD02S0155789.1, on the reverse strand, counting down.
GGCTCTTAATAGAAGACCTAGTGAACCTTTAGGGATCCTTCCTCAGCTTCCTATCACCTTAGGAGGGTAAATTGTTTGTATTGATGTCATGGTGGTCCAAGGCCACTTGGATTTTAATTTTCTCCTTGGGAGAGACTATGTCTATGCTATGAAAGGTGTAGTGTCCACACTCTTTAGAGTGATGTATTTTCCCCATGATGGGAGCATAGTGACCATTGTTCATATTTTGTTTGTTAGTCCTGATCATTGTATGATTGTTGACCATTTGAATTTCCTGAATGTTCCTTACATTCAAGTGGTTTATCCCCCACCATAGGTCAATTATGTGGCATTATCTCCCATTCTTTCGATTGCTAATGAGAAGGAGCCTCTCGTTGTATGATCATCTTCATTGAATTTAGTTTTGGTAGTTGACATGGTAACTCCCTTGCTAGGGATATTGGAGCCTATTCTCCCCCCTGTTGATTAGAGTGACTCTCTTGACATGTATTCCTTCCAAAGCATTATTCTTTTGTCCAATGAAGACCTCTTGGAATCCATGGTCAAGGTTCATGAGCATAGTTCGCTTTCTGTGTCAAGCTCGGTAAAAAATGAAACAGATATCCATGAGCATAGTTCATTGTCCATGTCAAGATCGTTAAAAAATGAAACAAACTGCCCTCCAATTAATTCAAATCTTCCACTAGATCTCGTACCTAAACCTTCATTTCATTTGCATGTGTCAATTGCTCCTCTTTCTTCCTCCCTCTTTGGTTAACCTATTCTTATTAGTATCCAAGAGTCATTTTGGGTGCATAAGAAGAGTCGGCGGACGAAACGAACCTTGTGGAGAATGTCTCCAACCTCTGGACATCATGTTGGATTTAAGCTACTAGCTTTTTCCAATCATGTTGGGGGGAAAGTACTAACCTATGAACATCATATTGGTAAAAAACGGCCTATGGGTATCACACAAAGTACCAACCTCTGGAAATCACATTGGGAAGAAACCCGTTAATGGTACCACACGAGCAAAGTTTCATTTGATGGTTTCAAGCTCATGTAAAAATAAAACCAACCTCGAGCAAAGTTTCATTTTCGGTTTCCAGCTCACGTAAAAATGAAACCAACCCTGAGCAAAGTTTCATTTGATGATTTCAAGCTCGCGTAAAAAAGAAACAAAGCCCGAGCATAGTTTATTTTTGGTTTCAAGCTCATGTAAAAATGAGACCAACCCCAAGCATAGTTTTGTCCTCTATTTTAAGCTTGTGTAAAACTGAAACCAACCCCAAGCATAGTTTATTTTCGGTTTCAAGCTCATGTAAAAATGAAACCAACCCCAAGCACAGTTTTATCCTTTGTTTCAATCTCGTTTAAAAATGAAACCAACCCCAAGCATAGTTTTATCCTTTGTTTCAATCTCTTTTAAAAATGAAACCAACCCCGAGCACAGTTTCATTCTTGGTTTCAAGCTCGTGTAAAATTGAAACCAACCCTGAGCACAGTTTTATCCTCTATTTCAAACTCGTTTAAAAATGAAACCAACCACGAGCATAGTTTCATTCTATGTTTCAAGCTCATTAAAAGATGAAGCAGACTGTGAGCATACTTCGTCATTCTTCAAGCTCATTAAACCAAGAAGATTCATCTTTCGAGTGGTAGTTTACCCCTTTTTTTGGCCTCGTAAGACTAATTACGAAAAATGAATACTCTAGTCAGCCTTGACTAGAAGATTTCTCCCTTGTATTTTTTTACACTTGTTCGGGCTTGGGGGACTAAATTTATGAAAAAGAACACCCTTGGAGTCTTCTTTAAGATCTTTCCAGACTATCTAAATGTGAAAAAAACGTTGAGTTTACCTTCTTTTGGATCATAAAACTATATATCGAAGGACCCATATGGGACTTAACCCCTCCTTCTTCAAGTTTGTTAAACATGTGATTAGGGACTCATCGAAGATGAGCTATATCAAGCATTTGTTATCCTCCTCAAGCTCATTAAAAAACAAATAGGTACTCACCATTCATGGTGGGGGGGAATTTGAGAGAAGTGGGCGGCCAAGTTTTGGAAAGCATTATGGCATCCATTTGTTGTCACCCTTGAACATGGAACATTTTTGTGTATTGTCTTAGAGTTGGGTAATTTGCTTGTCTCTGAATCATACCAATCCCATGAGTCACCATACTCCTTCGGCTCACCCAAAGAGTGCCCCAGTCATCATCGCACTATGTTTTAGTCTATTTCTCAATCAAGTCAATGCTTCGAAGTCTTTTGTCATGCATCACAATGTTCAAGGGAAGTTTCAACCCAAATCAACCATTCTTCATTATTACCAGCATTCATCCTCGTGTCAGTGTGTGCTCATTTAATCCATTATCTTACATCACTTTCCTGTGTTAGTTTCATGTTGATGATGAGGGAAACATCATGGCCCTCCTTTGACCAGTTTATTTCTGTCGACTTCAACACATTATCCAGGAATTAGACTTAGAAACCAGTTAGTAACTTGGAACCTGCATGCCTTAATGGCAGGTCTCCTCACCTTCGGCAATAGGTTTACATCATTGGCCTCTCATCGAATGATTCCACGAATGTTCGACTTCATCTCATTTGTTCACATTTGTTGGAATGTACTAGGGTACCTTGGGAGTCATTGTCATCATTGGTGATTTATCTCGCACTTGTTAATAGTATGAATCAATGATCGGTAATCAAGTGGTTTCTACCATGTTTGAAATCATGACATCTATTCACATGGCTAGAATCGTACCATTTCAGGATCAGGATGAAGACCCTGGGAACCCCCTATGCGCTCATCTCTATTACATGCCTTCCACAGGTTGTGATAGAGATTATTTGAGTTCATAGTAGATTCTAGTATGGTCATCATGTTGTCGATCTCACTAATATGTATGTTGTCACATAGATCCACTTTGTATTGGTCTATGGCTATGTTTTAATCATATTGTAACTCCATTGTGTATTATTTTGTTGCTACAACTTGATCGATTCATGGAGGTATGGATCCACATTGTATTTTTCGTGGCCATATCCTTTGTCAGTACTTTCATGGATCCATAATGTATTGGTCGGTGGTCGTGCTTTAAACCAGTTTATTCTGAGCATGGGTATGCCTACCTCGGGGATGATATGTATATATTGTTTTATGTTTTCTTGTAGCTTCCACAAGACTCTCCTATTCCAGCGCCCTTTGCACACATATTTTTAAAGTGTTTCGGCCATCAACTTTTCTTCTGAACTAAATATCAAAATAGCATAAAAAAACCTCAGAATAAGTACTTAACGCCTTGAAAAAGAGAGAATTTTAGATAATAAGCCTCTTTGAGGGGGAAAACTCCTTATACACCACATAAATTTCCAAATACAAGTTGATTCCAAATGAAAAGGTCTCCTTGGTATATAGGAGACTAGGAGGTACAATTACAACTAATGGACCCAAGCCGACATAAATAAAATAACATTATTAATGTAATATGCCCCAATTAAGGGGTAATGTGCCACTATTTATGTCTTAACATGCCCCTCCCCTTCAGACAAGTGTTGTCTGCAATGCTTGAGTAATTTTGGATGCTTCTCTATAAAAGACTCGTCTTCCCAAGTGGAATCTTCAGCACGTAGTTTCCTCCACTTAATGAGATACTCTGAAATGGATCTATTCCTCAGCTGGAGAATTCTTGTGTCAGTGATAGCTTCAGGATCCAATATGATTTTTCCTTCCTCTTCAAGTTCTGGCAATATAGTTTGAACTGGGATCTTGTCACCTATAACCTTCTTTAATCATGAAACATGGAAAATTGGGTGTACTCGTGAAGATGCAGTCAACTCCAATTTGTATTCCATAGTACCAATATTTTGCAACACCTTATAAGGGTCGTAGTACTTTGGTGATAATTTATTATCCTTATTAGCTTGCTTGAGGGACATTTGTTTGTATGGTTGTAGTCTTAAAAATAACCAATCCCCTACTTCAAAACTTCTTTCACTATGATGTTGATCTGCTTGTTGTTTCATGTGATTGTGTGCCATGGTCAGGTTGTCCTTTAAGAGCTGGAGATCTTGTTGTTGATGCTCGTTGTGATCTTCCACTGCTTGAACCTTATATTTTTCTTTTAGAGAAGAAGTGATGGAAGGAGGGTGGTATCCATAGAGTTCCATAAATGGTGTCATTTTTGTTGTAGTATGAAAGGAAGTGTTATACCACCA
>JZKD02S0155789.1:30586-45222 GCA_000966675.3 Picea glauca | reverse complement strand
ATCAATTAGGACTATTACCTTTTTATTTTTGATATATCCTTCGATCTTGAGGGTTTGAGGAGTGTTAATTCCATCCAATGCATTACATGATATCGTGGGAGTCAACTCTTCAGAATAAATCTCTTCTAAATTTTCATCTTGAGATGGTTCTTGTTCTTCTTCCTCTTCACAATCTATGTAGAATAATTTCTTCTCACCACACTTATGTCCTTTATTGTACTTATTGTCACAATTAAAGCATATACCTTTTGTTTTTATTTCCTCCAATTGTTGAGGTGTCAACCTTATAGGTTGAGGTGTTTTAGAATAAGGAACATTAGTCTCTCGATAGATGTTAAGAGTGGTCCTTCTAGTAGCCACAGCCATATTTTTACTTTAAACATTTCTCGCCACCTTGAATGCATTCTCCAATTATTTGAGTTCCCAAAGGCGAACCTCATGTTGAATTTTATCCTTTAAAGTTCCTATGAATACATCAATCAGGTGCTCATCTAGAATATATGTTACCTTTATATCCAATCTTTGGAAGTTCTCAATGTGCTCTGCAACTGAATCCTTTTGCTTGAGATTTATCAATTGGCTAAAGAAGGTATTGCTCCTTGTATCCTCATAGTGTGTTATCATTTCTTTTGTGAAAATTATCCAAGTGACGAGTGATTTGTGAGAACAAATCCATCGATACCGCACAAATTGATTGGGTTCTAAATATAAAGAAGAAATTCATACCTTTTGTGTATGTGGCACCTCATGTAGATCAAAGAATTGCTCCATCTGAAGTATCCATGTGATTGGATCCTTGCCATCAAACTTCCTCATATCGATCTTAGGAAAGTGGTTGGTCTTCAACCCAAAGTTGGAGTTTCTCCATTCTTGATTCATCTTCCTTGTGTCCTCATCATGAATTTCATGGGATACATTTTTACTTTCAGGTGTCCTCTCTATTAGGAATTTTTTCAATCCTTCCATGATCTCCCTTTTTAAACCATCCATCTTAGTATCCATTATTGCCTCTAACTTGGCTTCAGTTGAATCCATCATCCCTTGCAGTTCATCTTTTGTTACTATTTTATTTTGTAAATCATTGTCCCTGTGCATTTCTTCACCTTCATCAAGATTCCAAGTAAGATTGTCTGAAGGCTTATTTGGTGTAGAAGTTCCATTTTTTGGTGGCATGTTGGCCAAGTATCAATTTTAAACCTTGATTTCGAGGTGGTTCTGCTAGATGATATTTCTTCTGTTGTATCTCCAAATTTTCGGCCCTTCTGGGTATGAAAATTTATTTTTGTATTTCTTTGATATCTAGTCTCTACAATGCCATAGTTCTGATCAAAATTGGATGTGTCAAGTGGAATTTATGGTAACTTCCCCACAACTTGTTGATTTTTGTCCCTTCCAGGAGAGCATACTTGTAAAGCATGCCAAGATCACAATATCTGATATTTGATTTTGAAACTTGTACCATAAATACTACAGACTTTCCACTTTCCAATGCAACTAGTCTCACTTAATTTGGATACTCACTGAAATAGATATCATTGTTTTACCCTGAATACCTATTTGAGACTAGTTAATATGACTAGTCAGATACCCTATCTTACACAAGTTGTATCTACAAAAGTAGGATGAACCAAAAGTTGAAATTTTTATCACAGATACCTTGATAATTTATATTAATATAATCCATATTTAGGGTCTGAAAAATTACAGAAAAAAAATTATAGCGAAAATTCTGTGATGACTAAATTCAGGATGATTCCAGAACCCTATCTTACACAGGCTATATCTCCGAAATTCTAAGGCCTCAAGAGCTGAAATTTGAACCCAACGTACCTTAATCCATCTAATAAATATCCTCCAAGGAATTCCTTCTGAAATGTCGTAGAAAAAAAAGTTATAGTGAGAATTCCAAGGTGTCTCAGATGTAGCAGTGAAACCCCAAGACCTTGAGCTCGAATTCCAAATGTTAAGAACCAAATATCAAAATAACATAAAAAAAAAAACCTCAGAATAAGTACTCAACGCCTTGAAAAAGAGAGAATTTCATATAATAAGCCTCTTCAAGGGGGTAACCTCCTTATACACCACATAAATTTCCAAATACAAGATGATTCCAAATGAAAATGTCTCATTGGTATATATAGGAGACTAGGAGGTACAATTACAACTAATGGACCTAAGCCAACATAAATAAAATAACATTACTAATGTAATATGCCCCAATTAATGGGTAATGTGCCACTATTTAGGGCTTAACAAAATCCACCTCACATCTAGTTTCTTAATCTCAAGGAGAAGTTGAGAGTCTTGTGGATGGTTGGGAGATTTTCTTAAACCAATATCCTAATTTGATTGATCTTGAGAGATATTTCCTTCCTAAAACCCTTGAGAGATATTTTCTCCCTAAAAATCTTGGAGATCCCAATTTAGTGGATCTAGTGAGTGATCTTCTCCTTGGATTGTTGAGTTAGTTCTCAAATGGAAAATTATTTAAATTTCTTATGTGAGAGCTCAGAGGAGGATAATTAAGAGCATCATACTTATGATTGTGTGAGATCCAAAGGATTGGATAGGAGAGTTTGGAGAAGTTGTTGCAACTTCAAACTTGAGATTGTAAGTGCTTCCATTGTGTTGGCTTTCCATTAATACACGACTTGGCCTATCCCTCTCATGTCTATGCATTCAAGTGTATGCATGTCTATTGTTGTAAATTCATCATAGATCAATCTTTTTTCACTTAACAATATAGTGTGGAATAAGGAGGCTTATCTTTGTTCTTTGCAAGTCTTTTCTTTTTCCTAGGAGCTTGGACATCAAGGTCAAAGGCTGGAGCAGCGATTGTCATAAAAAGGTAAGCCGTCCATCTATTCCTTCTCATTATAATTGTCGAAATATGTCTAAGAGGAAAGTAGTTCACCATTTTTTTTCTTTTGTCTTAGATCAAGAGGGGTCTTGATCCAAGGGGAGTTTCACATGTCCGCAAGGGGAACTTTACCATAACACCAATTCTCCAATGACATTCATAAGGATGATGGATGATATCTTTCAGACATTAAAAAACACTTTTCTGGTGGTCTATTTGGATGGCATCCTTATCTTCATTCGAACCTAGGTAGAGCACTTGCAACACATTCAACAGGTCCTGAGAACCCTACAAAAACACAAGTTGTACACCAACCTCAAGAAATTCTCATTCGACATGAAAAGAATCCAATACTTTGGATAGATCATGGATGAACATGGGGTGCATGTGGACCCAAACAAGATCCAATTCATTCACAATTGGCCAACCCCGACAACTCTAACAGAGATCTACAACTTTTTAGGCCTCACCAACTTCTACCACAGTTTTGTGTTGGGGTTCTCTCATATATCTTAGACCTTAAGTCAAGTGGTCGAGGGGGGAGAGAAAGCCAATTTTGTATGGTCTAAATCATAGTAGAAATCATTACAGGATCTAAAACATTGTCTCTATTCCATGACATTTCTCACATTGCCATATCTACAACAATCATTCAAGATCAAAACAGACGACTCCACATATGATATCAGTGCCATCCTCACTTAGTCAAGACATCCAGTTGCCTATCATAGTGAAACATTGTTTGATGTTTTTCACAGGTATACCACCTATGGAAAATAGATGTACTCCATTGTGCAAGTATGCCAAAAGTGGAAGCATTACATTCTAGAAAAGGAAATGATCATCCACACTAACCACAAGCCTCTACAATTCATGTCAACACAAGGAAAGCTACATAATAACTACCATCATAAATGGTCCACATACCTACAAAAATTAGACCTAAATATATAGTATAAGAAGGGTAGTGCCAACTATGTTTCCAACTGCCTTAGTCAGCCCCTAGTTGTGGCCCTAACCATAGTTCTTAACTCCTATGGGCATGACACGTTTGGGTGGCCACAATTACACAACATTGACTCTTACTTCACTACTACTTATTGGACCCTAAGTGTTGGAAAAGAAGTTTCGGACTTCCACCTCCATGATGTGCTCTTGTGCTATCTCGAGCATCTTTGCGTTCCTTCAAGCGATCATGCAAAGCTAATTTGGGAGGCACATTAGCGTCAAGTGGCATGGAATTTCAAGGTGGAGAAGATAGTAGCAACACTTTAGAATCATTTCTATTGGCCCAAGATATGACATGACGTCAGTACATCAAGTCGTGCACTGCTTGTGCCATTACTAAGCCATACATAAAGAAGTGGGGGATGTACAGTCCTTTCCCTGCACCGGACAAGCCTTGGGAGTCTGTCTCTATGGATTACATGTCAAGGTTTCCCTCCACCAAAAATGGTCATGATTGTGTTTTTGTGGTCCTTGATTGGTTCTCTAAGATGGCCATTTTGACACACTATAAAAAGAGTATCACAACTAAGGCCACTGCTAAACTCTTCTTTGCACATGTTTGGGTTCATTTTGGGCTACCATGAATCATCATTTCAAATAGGGACAACAGGTTCCTAAACACCTTTTGTTCCAACACATCATCTCTAATGGACACCAAGTTGACCAAATCAATTTCCTTTCATCCCCAAACAGATGGAAAAACATAGGTGGTCAACGGGATGATTGTGCATACCTTGTGCATGTACAACTCCAAGCATCCATGTACATGGGATGTTCAACATAGCTATAATAGATCTCTTTATAGCTCCATTGGCCACAACCCTTTTCAGGTGTCCTCAGGGTTCCAACCATTGGCCCCCACTAATGTAGCTCTACCCATTCCATATTCTTTGACAGAGTCCTCCCATGCTCAAACCAAGGCAAACAACATCCAAATTTGTTGAATAGATCCAACACCTCCAGTAGCAAGTTCATGTTATATTGAATAAGACCAATCCAAGAATAAGAAATGACATGACCAACATAGAGTTCCTCACAAGTTTAAAGTTGGTCACAAGGTGTGGTTACATTTGTGGAAAGAGCGCCTCACAAGCGCCCACAAGAAGCTCAGACCACTCTGATATGGGCCTTACACCATCAAAAAGGTTGTGGATGACAAAGATTTTGAATTGAGTATTCCTCCTTTCCTTGGCTTGCACCCAGTGTTTAATGTGGAGTTGCTTCAACCATATCTCTCACCTATGTTGGACACCTTAGAGGTGGTTGAGAAATTGGCCCCTATAGAACTTAATCCTGACTACATTGTGCAACTTGCAATGGATCATATCATGGACACCATGATGAAGGGAACCTTCCAATAGAACATATAACTCTATCGGGTTGTCAAAACAAGAAAACTACTCTAGAAAGGCAAGTGGCTCACCAAGGTTCAGATTCAACAAAAGTTCACCCACCTCCTGAGGGAGCTTGATGCAATGTGGACCATTGCTTCCTAATGGGGGAGGACTGATCTAGGTGGATATTGGTGACCACCCACCTCTTCCACTGAGACATCACGGTTCTCCATATTTGTCGTTTTTGTTATGATTTTCGGGTCCTAAACTTTTGGGGCCATTTTGAGGCCCTAAACAATGTTATTCTTAGACCCTACCAATAATTGTACTTCTCGATTAGATATTTCCAATGAGTTACTAGACACCCCAAATAGATATTGTATGCAAAATTTGCGCCACTAGGAAGTTGACGTGTCAACTAACCACATCTAGGCCTGCAAACCTTTTGGCGCTTCACCTCCTAGGGTTAGGGTTTTGGACCTTTAGAGTTCTTGATTTATGTTAAAAAGCCATTCTTTTGGCCCATTGTATTTTCTTTTTGCAAATGAGTGTGGCTGACATTTATTTCTCATCATAGATAAGCTACCACCATTCTAGACAATTTTTGTTCTACATTATTCCGTTATTTTATTCATTAATATAAGTTGGATTTCATTGAATTTATGTGTCTCTACTATAGTTTTGATTGTAACTCATTTTTTTCTCAATATAATCCGGATCATATTGTGCTTAGATTCTCTTTAGATTCGAAGCCCTCTTTTGTATATGGAAAAAAAGTAATTATGCTTTGTTTAATGATATTGCATCATCACATCACTTCTCTTGGTTTGATGTAGCATTGATGTGTTCCAACTAACTATTGCATATTATTATATAGACCTATAAAGTATTGTTGGAGATGTAACATCTATAGAAACTTCTTGAGTACTAGCATGAGGCCTCATGCATGATCAGCATAGTGCCTCTAGACCCTCTTTGCCAATTTGGAATACTTGGCCCATAGAGATCACCCTCTCAATGTGGCTCTAGTAGTTCAAATCATAGTTAGCCTCATTGTAGGGTTAGATGACAAGTTCGGGAGTTAGACAAGCTTACACATAATATTTCTGTTGGACCACCACACCATGACAAATAGTTTCCAACTCTAGCACTTGTTATCTTGGAGAGGCCCAAGCCCTCAAAGCCACCTACTGATGGGTGGAGACCCATGGTTCTTATTGATGTTGATATTCCAACAACTAGGTGGAGCAGTGATCTTGTTGGCTATTGGTGGCCACCCACCTATTCCAACTAGCTCCTCTTGTCCAGCTTTAGTTCAACACATTCTTTTGTACTTCTTTGTAATTGTGGGTTTTCCACACTTCTGGGATTGTTTGAATCCCTATACATCTTCCAGGTGGATATCGGTGGCCTCTCACCTAATCCAACTGGCTTATTTTGTATGTTTTCATGTCAAGACATCTTGTTGTACTTCCAGGGCCATTTTGGAGGCCTAAACAGTGTTTTTTTTGGCTCGCCACAGTCGAATTGTCGATGGAGTCAAAGTTGATGGTGGAATGTGTATTTCTCTGAAAGACCTTTCCAACGTGCTATAATGCACCTAAAATGGAGGTCGTATGCAAAAGTTACGACCCCGGAAAGTGGAGGTACCAACTTACCCATAGGGGCCCAAATGAATTTCGACGTTTCACCTCCTAGGGTTAGGTTTTTGGATGTCTAGGGTTTTTGCATTCATGAGTAATATCAAAAAGGCCTCTAGAGCCTCATTGTAATTCATTCTGCTTAGGTGGATGCATGTAGCAACCACATCTCTTCTCAAAGATAGCTACCACCATTCGTGCAAGTGTTTCAGTTCTACAGTTCTACAGTTTCATCCTATTTCATTATTCAATAGAAGATATTGTTCACTGGATATTTGTGTTATTCTTCATATCTCCTTGTTTATTGTATTTAGTCTGTTAATTAGTTCGTTCCGCTCCTAAATCCAGATCAGTGGTATCAGAGCGATTTTCTCTTCATTTGTTTTTCTCCATGCATGTCCCCAACAAGATCTGGGTACAAGAAGTTGGGACTTGAACCAATCGAGCCATTGCAAGATCGGTCACGCTGATCCCAACAACAACCCACGGGGGATGAAAAGAAAGATGATGGAGTAGGAGATCCTATTAAAATATTGCTCGAGGAAGCCCTCACGCGTCAAAGGAACGAAATGATGGACAACTTTGTGCAGATCCTTCGACGGTTTCCCACAGGAGAAGCATCTTCATCAAGCGGCCATGCAACCCCCTTCAAGGTATACGTAAATTTTGATATTCCATAATTTGAAGGACTGATAGATGCGGATGCTATAGATAAATGGTTGAATTTGCTTGAAGGGTATTTTTCGGTCCACAATTTTTCTGATAGGGAAAATATCACTTTTGCACTCCTCGAGGTCGTTCCCCATGTTAAACACTGGTGGGATACTTACTCTGAGAAAAGGGTCATAGAGGAATCTGCAATTTTTGTGGTGGACCCTACATGGGATTCCTTCTGGAACGCCATTAAAGAACAATACTACCATGTTGGAAGCTACGAGGACCGGTACACTAGATGGACCACCCTACGTCAAGAAAGGGACCAGACAGTACCCAATTTCACCAATATTTTCCATACCTTGCGCACCAAATTGGGTATCAAAGACTCTGAGCGTCATCTGGTGCTCAAATACCGCAGTTGTTTGCATAGATACATTCAAACATAAATGGATTTTCTAGACATCACCTCATTGGGCACGGCTTATAGATACATTGTCCAGATCAAGTAGAAATTTAAGCGGAAAAGGTGAGAGCCTGGATCTGCAAACCCCTCATAGCCGAAGTAGGGAAAAGGCGGCCCCAACCCACACAGTAAGGGACCAAGTCGAGATGGTCACCCTCAGGACAACCAGTCCAAGCCGCAACACAATAAGGGCAATGAGAAGATGAAGAAGGACACGGGAAAATGGTGTGATTACCATAAAATCCCTTGGAACAACACCGAAGAATGTCTCTCCAAGCAATCACTCATGGCCGAATTGAAGGCTTCCGAGTCAGAGGCCAATTTTGATTCTAAATCAAATCCTGAAGGAGGGAAGTAGATTATCGATGCTGAACCCAGTGCCACTATCGCTACCACCCAAGTCCATCCAAGCGAACCAAAAGAACCAGAGGAAGGGGAACGCCTCTTTCACTTGCAAATGTGGGTAAGGGTGACTCCGCTTCATTTCATTGTCGATAGCGATAGTCAGAAGAACATGATTTCAACAGAGGTCATCAAGCGGTTGGACCTACCAATGACACCTCACCTGCAACCCTACACCATCGGTTGGCTTCGCCGAGGAAGAGATCTTCGTGTCAGCCAACAATGTCATCTGCCTTACGACATCAAGCCTTTCAAAGATGAGGTACTGTGTGATATTGCTCCCCTTGAATTTTGTGATGTTCATTTAGGACAACCATATTTGTGGAAGCGTCATGTTGTGTATGAGTCTAGACTCCACAATGTTGCTATTACTTTGGGTAGACAATTGTACAAGATACCATAGGTAATGCGACCTACTTTTATTTCTTTAATCTCTACTAAGCAATGAAGTAAGGTCATTTCACAGACCGGGAAGTTCGTCTTCTTTGTGATCCATGCTCACAGTAAGCAGAAGCTCATTTCCACATATGTGTCCTCTACACAGAGCCTGTCTTTGCAGCATAAGCAAGTGGATGGGATCGTGGAAGAATACAAAGACATCTTCTCCTCACCTATAGGGGTACCGACACACTGCCAAGTAAAGCATCCAATTGATCTGACCCCCGGTGCACCTCTACCTAATGGACCAGTCTATCATCTCTCATTGATGGAAAATGATGAAATCATACATTCGATCCAAGAGATTCTTCAAAAGGGTCACATCAGACCCAACTCCTCCCCTTGTGGAAGCCCGATTATACTGGTGTAGAAGAAGGATGAGACTTGGCGACTCTGCATTGATTGCAGAGCCTTAAATAAAATCATAGTCAAGAACCGGTACCCCATTCCTAGGATTGATGACCTTCTTGACCAACTCAAGGGACAAAAGTTCTTCAGCAGTATTAACCTAAATTCTGGCAACCACCAAGTTCCCATCGAACCAACTGATGTATGGAAGACAACCTTCAATTCTAAAGAAGGTATCTTCGAATGGCTAGTCATGCCCTTTGTCTTAACAAATGCACCAACCACTTTCAAGAGGTTGATGGATGATGTATTGAGACCCTTCAATAACTCCTTTGTGGTGGTATATTTGGATGACATCCTCATATTCAGCAGAACGTGGGAGGAGCACATGCGACATATTCAATAGGTTTTGAGCACTCTACGGTAGCATAAGCTATATGCCAACTTGGAAAAATGCTCTTTTGGCATGAACAGGGTCCAATACTTAGGCTATAATGTTGATGAGCATGGGGTACATGTTGATCCAGCTAAGATCCAAGTCATCCGTGACTGGCCAACCCTGACCAAACTGACCGAGCTTCAAAGCTTCTTGGGACTATCCAACTTCTACTGACGGTTCATGTTGGGATTCTCTCATATTGCATGGGCCCTCAACCACGTGACCAAGGGCGGTGGCAGGGCCAAGTTCGTGTGGGGGAAGGAACAACAACGAGCATTCAATGATTTGAAGCATCACTTGTGCTCAACTCTAGTACTTTCCTTGCCTGATATGTAGCAACCATATGAGATTGAGACTGATGCATATGACTATGCTTTGGGCGCAGTTCTCACTCAGCACGGTCATCCGGTGGCATACCATAGTGAGACACTCTCAGATATTGTCTAGAAATACCCTACCTATGACAAGGAAATGTATTCCATTATACAAGCCTGTCGTCAATGGAAACATTACATTCTAGGAAAGGAGACGATCATACACACTGATCACAAGCCTCTGTAGTTCATACAGACACATGGGAAATTGCAGAATGACCACCATCATAAGTGGTCCACCTACTTGCAGCAGTTCCATCTCAACATCAAGTATAAGACAAGTATCTCAAATCATGTCGTTGACTACCTCAGTTGACCTCATGTGGCTGCACTCACCACTATGCTCCATTCATGTGGACATGAAGCATCTGAGTGGCCCCAACTTTATCAGCAAGATTCGGACTTCGCCACCACCTATCAGCTCTCGGGTACAGGTGTGACTGTCACCGATTTTCACATTCAGGACAGACTATTATGCCACCTGGGCCATCTCTATGTTCCTACAAGAGAACATGCAAAGTTTATTTGGGAAGCCCACTACAGTCGGATGGCACGACATTTTGGCATGGAGAAATTGTGGGCGTTCTTCAGAAACATTTTTATTGGCCAAAACTTCAACAGGACGTCAGCAAGTATATCATATCTTGCATTTCTTGTGCCATTTCCAAGCCATCCATCAAGAAGCAAGGCTTATACACCCCTCTTCCTACTCCCGAGAAGCCTTGGGAATCCATCTCAATGGATTACATGTCTGGCCTTCCGTCCACCAGGCAAGGAAATGACTGTGTATTTGTGGTCGTTGATCGGTTTTCGAAGATGGCCATCCTCACAGTCTGCAAGAAGAATATCACAACAACAGATACTTCCAAGATATTGTTTGAATGAGTGTGGGTCCACTTTGGGATACCACAGACCAGCATCTCTGACCAGGACAGCAGGTTCCTCAACACATTTTGGTCGAGTCTCTGGTCACTGTTGGACACCAAGCTCACAAAATCCACTGCTTTCCACCCCCAAACAAATGGCCAAATAGAGGTCAAAAACTGAATGATTATGCACATCTTGCACATGTACAACTCTAAGCACCCACGTACATGGGACGAGAGTCTCCCCTATGTTCAACACAGTTACAACAGGGCTCTCCATAGCTCCACTGGGCATAGCCCATTTCAGGTAGGGCTGGGATTCCAACCCTTGGGACCCATTGATGTTGCACTTCCTCTTGCCACCACACAAACAAACTCTTCCCATGATTAGTCTACGATTGACAAAGCCACCATATTCATTGAGCGGATTCATCACATCCACCAACAGTTCCAGGAGATTTTACAGAAATCCAATGCTAAGTACAAGTAGCGCCATGATCAACACAGGGTACCACACTAGTTTCAGGTTGGCGACAAAGTCTTGTTACATTTGCAAAAGGAGCGTCTCACAAGGCCCCATCGGAAGCTTCGCCCACTTCGCTATGGGCCTTACACTATCACCAAGGCCATGGGTAGCAATGCTTTTGAGCTCAACACTCCACCCTTCCTTGTCCTGCACCCAGTGTTCAATGTGGACCTACTTCGACAATGTTTTCCACCATTATTGGACACCTCAAAGATCGCAGAACAAATAACACCCATAGATATCAACCATGACTGCATGGAACAAGCATCCACTAATCATATAGTGGACACACAGGTCAAGGGCACTCACCAGCAGGGGATCCAGCTTTATCGGGTTGTCAAGGCAAGGCAACTCCTACACGAAGGCAAGTGGCTCACCCGAGGCCAAATCTAGCAGAATTTTCCTCACTTGATGGGGGAACTCAATGCAATGGAGACCATTTATTCCTAAAGGGGGAGGATTGATCCAATTGGCTATTGGTGGCCACCCACCTATTCCAACTGGATCCTCTTGTCCATTTTTAGTTCAACATGTTCTTATGTACTTCTTTGTAATTGTGGGTTCCACACTTCTGGGACTATCTGAATCCCTACACATATTCCATGTGGATATTGGAGGCCTCTCACCTAATCTAACTGGCTTATTTTTCATGTTTTCATGTCAGCACATCTTGTTGTACTTCTAGGGCCGTTTTGGAGGTCTAAACAGTGTTTTTTTGGATCGCCACAATTAGACTGTAGAAAGAGTTAGATTCCAACAGTAGAATGTGTAGTTCTCTGAAAGACTTTTCCAACGGGCTATCACACACCTAAAACGGTGGTCGTATGCAAAAGTTACGACCCCATAAAGTTGAGGTACCAACTTACCCATAGGGGCCCATATGAATTTTGACGTTTCACCTCCTAGGGTTAGGTTTTTGGATGTCTAGGGTTTTGGCATTCATGAGTAATATCAAAAAGGCCTCTAGAGCCTCATTGTAATTCATTTTGCTCAGACGGATGCACGTAGCAGCCACATCTCTTCTCAGAGATAGCTACCACCATTCGAGCAAGTGTTTTACTTCTGCAGTTTTACAGTTTCGGCCTATTTCATTATTCAATAGAAGATATTGTTCACTGGATATTTGTATTATTCTTCATATCTCTGTGTTTATTGTATTCAATATGTTAATCAGTTCGTTATGTTCCTAAATCTGGATCAGTGTAACATCACTTCTCTTGGTTTGATGTAGCATTGATGTGTGCCAACTAGCTATCGCAGATTATTGTATAGACCTATAAAGTATGGTTGGAGATGTAACATCTATAGAAACTTCTTGAGTACTAGCACGAGGCCTCGTGCATGATGAGCATAATGCCTCCAGACCCTCTTGGCCAATTTGGAATACTTGTCCCATAGGGATCACCCTCTCAATGTGGCTCTAGTAGTTCAATTCATAGTTAGCCTCATTGTAGGGCTAGATGACAAGTTCAGGAGTGAGACAAGCTTACACATAAAATTTATGTTGGACCACCACACCATGACAAATAGTTTCCAACTCTAGAACTTAATATCTTGGAGAGGCCTAAGCCCTCAAAGCCACCTATTGATGTTGATCTTCCAACAACTAGGAGGAGCAAGGCCCTAGACGACCATGGCCAATGTACTCCTACGATTGGTTGGGTCATAGAGTAGTTATTTGTATCAAGCATAGGCCATATGTTTTTTGTTTCTTATGATTATGACTATGATTGAGACTTCATGGTGAGGAGTGTTATGGCTAAATACAACCCTGAATTTTGAGATTTTGAACTTGCTAATGGAGGCTACAATGTGTTGAGTACACAAGACACCCTAAAATTCTAAATTTTTGGGTACCACCTTTTGTTTGAGTTTTTTGCAAGGAAATTTTATATGTTTTGAGTTTCTTTTTTTATGCATCTCATATAGGTTAGTGATCCAGGGGATCAAATTTTTCTCAAAATTCAAAGTGCTCAAAATAGCTTCAAATCGAACGGGTGCGTAGGCCTCGTCGTCACAAACCCAACGTAACTCGAACAGGTTCAAACGGACGTCGGATGAGTGAGATATTGTGTTCTGTTCAAATTGTCAAACAGGCAAAAAAATGTGTTGATTGTACAGTCCGTATAGATGTTGAGTTGGCAGGGTCGTACGACACGTGGCAGATGTTGAGTTGGCAGGGCCGTATGACATGTGGCAGATGCTGAGTTGGCAGGGTCGTACGACATGTGGCAAGTGTTGGGTGGCAGTCATGTGGATGAATTAGCATCCGACACGTGGCATATTTGTGGCGAATGGATTGGTGACACGTGGCCCAAGCAAGGGCTGCCACGTGTCACCTAGTCAATGGTCAAAAATTTTGGAGTCTACAGGACTCGAACCCGCGACCTCCAGGAAGGGGTAGAGCTTTGGTAAGGGCCACCCAACCGGCATGCCCACCATTATTTCTTAACATATATATGGTTTCAAATATATTTGAATTTTCATTGTTTTGGTTTGGGCGCGGTCTGGGCCGGGGCTAAGCCCCGGCCCCTAGTCACATGTGGATTCCATACGACCACCATTGTGCATGCGCATTTCAAACAATTTAAAATCCCATGCGCCTGGACACATGGTGATGTACCGTATGACTTGGGGTTTAAACTTAGCCCTTTTTTATGCACGGTCACATGGCCATACGCCCAACGGTTTGGCAGTTAGGGGATAGGTTCCCTAACTGTTCTACAGTTGCACGTGGTTTTTCGGTTATGTGCCCGATGCTAGGTTTTAGCACGAAAATGAGCACATAGGTTAGGTTGGACACACAGAGGTGCAATTTGGCGATCCAGAGACAGCAAGTTTGAAAGGGAACTTCCAAGAAGCCTATCTTCTTCAATTTTTGGCCAAATCAGGTGCCGAAAAAGCCCAGCTAGGGGTTTTTGGGCGTTCTGAAGCCATTGGAGCCATATATTTGGCATTTTGAGCAATGTAAAGAACATATTTTATCACTTTGAGTAAATACTATAAAATATCCATTGGAAGCTGGACCAGGAGATGTAGCCCAAGAGAGGGGTGAACTCCTTTATGATTTGTTGTGTTATGTGTTTACTGTTCACTGTATTTTGCTGGTTATTATTGCATCTTGAATGTGTAATTTCTATAAAAATTTGTGTTTGCAAATTGATCATTTTGCATAAGAACACTAAAATAAAACTTGCAAATATTTTCAAGAATACAAGCCTTTATCATTTTCAGATCAAGTTGGTATCAGAGCTTAGGTTTTTGAAGGCTTGATTATTTGC
>JZKD02S0155789.1:12742-25120 GCA_000966675.3 Picea glauca | reverse complement strand
CAGAATATCTTACAAAACTGCATGAAGACACAATCCTTGACAGGAGAATGAGAACTTCAAAACGGGGAAATGTGGAATATCTTCGAATTGGTCTTAAAGGCACAAATACAAGCAACTCCAAGTGGATTGAGGTTGGGAAGGTGAGGGAACTATACCCTCATCATCAGATAGACTGAAAGTAGTCTTTTGGAGGTCCAAAAGCTTTCCAATGGGGAGGTGTGATCCAGGGGCTCAAATTTTGCTCAAAATTCAAAGTGCTCGGAATCGCTTCAAATCGAAGGGGTGTGTAGGCCTCATCGTCATGAACCCAAAGAAACTCAAACGGGGTCAAACAGACGTCGAATGAGTGAGATATTGCGTTCTGTTCAAATTGTCAAACAGGCAAAAAAATGTGTTGACTGTACAATCCGTACAGATGTTGAGTTGGCAGGGTCGTACGACACGTGGCAGATGCTGAGTTGGTAGTGCCATATGACACATGGAAGGTGTTGGGTGGTAGTCATGTGGATGAATTAGCGTCTGACACGTGGCATATTTGTGGCGAATGGATTGGTGACACGTGGCCCAAGCAAGGGCTGCCACATGTCACCTGGTCCATGGTTAAAATTTGTGGAGTCTACAGGACTCGACCCCGCGACCTTCGGGTAGGGGTAGAGCTTTGGGAAGGGCCGCCCAACTGGTGCACCCACCATTAGTTCTTAACATATATATGGTTTCAAATATATTTAAATTTGCATTGTTTTGGTTTGGGCGCGGTCCGGGCCGGGGCTAAGCCCCCGCCCCCAGTCACATGCGGATTCCATACGACCACCACTGCACGTGCACATTTCAAACAATTTAAAATCCCGTGCACCTGGACACATGGCGATGTACCATATGACTTGGGGTTTAAACTTAGCCCTTTTTTATGCGCCGTCACATGGCCATACACCCAACGGTTTGGCGGTTAGGGGTTAGGTTCCCTAACCGTTCTATAGTTGCGCGTGGTTTTTTGGTTATGTGCCCGGTGCTAGGTTTTAGAAAGAAAATGAGCGCAGAGGCTAGGTTGGACACACAGAGGTGCAATTTGGTGATCCATAGACAACAAGTTTGAAGGGGAACTTCCAGGAAGCCTATCTTCTTCAATTTTTGGCCAAATCAGGTGCCGAAAAAGCCCAGCTAGGGGTTTTTGGACGTTCTGAAGCCATTGGAGCCATCTATTTGACATTTTGAGCAATGTAAAGCACATATTTTATCACTTTGATCAAATAATATAAAAGATCCATTGGAAGCTGGACCAGGAGATGTAGCCCAAGAGAGGGGTGAACTCCTTTATCATTTGTTGTGTTATGTGTTTATTGTTCATTGTATTTTGTTGGTTATTATTGCATCTTGAATGTGTAATTTCTATAAAAATTTATGTTTGCAAATTGATCCTTTTGCATAAGAACACTAAAATAAAACTTGCAAATATTTTCAAGAATACAAGCCTTTATCATTTTCAGATCAATTAGCAAGTGTTTTCATTTAAAGAAAAAGCCAAAAAATAAACCAAGTTTTGAATGATAAAAAATGATATCGACAAAGTACAGAAAACTCTAAAAAATTATGAACATACCATTTTGTATATCGTCGATGCAAAAAACATCATTTTGGAGAACACTGGTGGATACATGTTTTTGTGAAACTCCGATGAAAAGGGGACCTTTTTTAAGACTACCGAAAAGGGGGTAAAAACACCTTTTCAAAACTTGTCGAAAACACTTTTCTTGAAAACATAATGAAAACATGTTTTCCAACGGGCGTTTAAAGGTTTGATCAATTTTTTTCCCCGAGTGCCAAAAAGATTAACAATGGTTTTTTCAAAGTGTTGAAAATACAAAAATACCTTTTTAGGAAACTAGTTGATAACACTTTTTTAGAACTCGCCAAAATACATTTTTGGTAAAGTATCGATAGAAAAGGTAACTTTTCCTTAACATGTCGAAATGAGTTTCTTGGCAAGCATTGAAAACAGGTTTTCCCAACACGTCGATGGAAAGAGATTTTTGGAAAGCATCGATACATCAAATAGAGGTTTTTGGGAAAGAGTCGAAAGGGGAGGATGTCGAGTGGTTTTTTGTAGAGCGCCAATACAAGTTTTTTTGGAACCTCTGACAGAGACACGTTTTTGGAAAAGCATCGATAGAATGTTTTAGGAGATCGTTGATACAGAAATAGGTATGTTTTTTGGAGAACGTTGATAGGTCACATTACCTTTTTGGGAATCCATTGAACACAAGACCATAGGTTCTATCCAATTGATGTTTGCAATGACACATTTTTTGAGGTGTTCATTAAATTTCAAAAGGGAAAAGCATGTTTTTTGAAACTCACCGAAATGGTAAACTAAGTTTTTGGGCGCCCCCCAAAGATCACATACCACCATTAAAACACATAAATTTTGGCAGTGATAGTGTCCCGTCAACATTAAATTATGGTATCTAAGCAAATCTCACTCAATTCAGTAGGATATTTTCATCGTACCTCTTAGAATTGATCCCTTAGATATTAAACTCAAACAAAACCAGTGGAATTACTCGTTATTTTCTTGATTTAAAACCTGAGCTCTGAGAATTCTTGTTTATCACTTGCATTTTCGGAGAATAGTCGAGTGATATCAATACCATTGCATAGGAGTGTTGCACACAATATCTCTAGCACAAGAGAAACAAGTTTATTTCTCAAGGGTAAATATTAGTTGTTTTATCGCGGGCAACTTGAGCAGGTAAGTAATCCAAATGAGTAGATGCATTCCATTTTAGGAATTACATGGAGCAACTATTTATTTTTTTGAAAATATGATAGTGTCATCAATTTTATGTTTCATTGAAATGAAGTTATTTATGTACAAATTGTTACAAGGAAACAATGATTTTCAATTCTCAAAATAATTGTTTGTCATTTCATTAATCAAATCAAGATATTGTTGCTGCTAAAAGAGAGCAAGAGTCATTGTTGTTCCCTGTGATAACTTGCAGAGAACATTCTACAAGAGGAGACTTTATTAGAGTTGTTCTCTCTATAACTCTCCTTTTGCTTGTCCCTTGTGTTCTCTTTTATTCTCTCAAAAGTACTTATGAGAATTTCAACTACTTTTAGTTAAGTCATTAACTACTTTTAGTCAATGGGCACAACTCATAATTGAATAATAATAATATTTAATGATAAGGATAAAATAAATACTAACTAATAGGTGGGGACCCCCTAAAGAACTTTTGCTTAATTTTTCAACATATCCCCCTTGTTCCTCCTTGAAAATATAAAATTGTATGTCATTAAGCATCCATTTAACCATCATCATAACACATATACAAATCAACTCATAAATATTTTGTGAACGCCCTTGTGACTCTCGAAAAATAAACATATTTATCAAAAATAAATACATCATATTTATGTTTAAGTTTGAGTTGTCATAATATGTCAAAATAAATATATTATCAGCTGCCCAGAAAATGGTTGTAATATGTCCAAAAATGATGAGTAATCAACCTAACAAAAAATATCATTGTCTAGAAAATAATAACCAGAACTGACGTCAACAGTGAAACCATCATTATAATACTTAAAAATGAGAAGTCATATTTTCTATGTGAGGCAGCCTGCCTCTGTTAACTTTCTTGTGGCTTTATGACTTCCAAACCTTCATTAACTAGTGCTTTAAATTTTTTTGTTGATGCTTCCAGATGAATGCCCTCAAAGGAAATATGTTTACTTTCATTTTTTGTATGTTTGGAATGAGAAGTGACTGGATGTGAGGAATTTATTGACTGATCAGAGTTGATAGACTGCACATGTCATTCTCCTTTGCTAGGCTCGGTCTCTTGAATTTGAGATTTAAGCTTCTTTAATGGCTAAGCATAATGGAATGAGAATCTTCTGATGAAATAAGGAGGGCAGGTCACTTTGGAGGAGGTGGAGGCAATGGCAATGAAACTGTGTGTCATCCTTGGGGTTGATGTTGAGGAGGATTAACAATCTCATTCCAACCATCATTTGTCAAATATAATCAACCTATAACATAATCTTTCAAAATATGACCATAACCATATACATATATCCATTATAATATATTCTTGTTTCCAATATCAATATTAGGAAATATTTAATTTCATACCAAGGGGGGAAGATAAATGAGTATTTCAAATGATACATGAATATGGGAATAAAGGAATAGCTTATGGAAAGCGACAATATGAGGGAATGGATCTTGAGTATAAAAAATAAAACATTGCAATCCTCAAAGCAAATCTTATTTCCATTTAAACATTCAAGCTATGAGCAACCACATCTAACAGTTGCAAACATATTCCAACCTTAATTGAAACCTCCTTCCAATAGTAATATTCAACAAACACACACAACTTCGATCACCATTGTATAATCATTTGCTAAAAAAAATGAGGATTGAAATTTATTTATCATTAGAAACATAGTAATAAATCTCTTTTAATTCCAAGCAGACTACTCATTAGAGCTCTTTAAATCCAAACTATTATCAGAATGTTTTGATCTTTCTTTAAAGGTTAGGGTTTAAAAATAAAAATATTCATTTTTCAAGACTGATATGAATCATTTCCATAATACTGAATAGGGTCAAAGAAGATATTCAACATTCTCCCTCTTTCAAGTTGCCAACATGTCACTTATTACTTTCAAAAAAATAGCCATCCACATCCCAAAAAAACAATCAATGCATATTACTCTGAAAACAACTAGGGATCGAAATTGGATCACATTCATCCTTCATCATAGTTGGAGGATTATCATCGTATTTAAGGAGGATTAGGGTTTCCAATTTGGAGATATACAAAACTCCTCTTGTAAGATTAAAGCATATTCTTTAACATGCAGAGATGTGAAACCCTAGGGTTTAGCAACAAAACATATTTCAACTTCTATCATTGATCAAGGTGAGTGATAAGGTGATTTTTAAAAGCTTGAGCTTAAAACTAGATTGAATATTACCTTTTGTTCAGAAAATAATTTAATCATGACCTGAGACAACAATTCCAGGAAAGGAAAACGTAATGGCGCAACCCAACAGAGATACAACAACCCATAACCCTAGCTCCAAGCAGAGGATACTCTAATACGACATAGGCTTCAATCAAGAAAAATGTTACATATTAAGATGGCAAGAGGATCTACAGAAAATCAGAGCCATCTAGAGGGATTTCCTGTGGCGAGGTGCGGAAACAAAGAAAAAATGGGCCCTGGTGGCCTGGGAGAAAGTCTAGAGGCCAAAAAGAAAAGGAGGCTTGGGGCTACAAGATCCACAAATGACCAACAATGCATATGGGGTGAAACTCTGGTGGCATTGGGTCAAAGAAACTGCAACACCTTGGGTAAAACTATGGAAGTAAAAGTACGCACCGGACACCCGCGACTAGGACATAATCCGCTTTGGAGGAACTAGGGAAGGATCAACCATTTGGAACCTAGCCTGGCACAACAAAGCATAGATTCAGACACGCATCTTTTGGGAAATCAGGAATGGCAGAACAACTAGATTATGGGAGGACGCTTGGCAACAAGAACCAAAGATGGAAAACCCGGACAGAGGGATACTCCAATAGGACCTCATCACACAAGGAAAAATCAACGTCTATCAATACTATCAGCAGGGAATGGACCGCAACAAATGGAGAATCTGGGACAAGATTAATCCTCAGAACAATGAGATACCCGCAAAAAAAATAAAAGAGGTGGAGGAGGAACTGGGCAGACAGAAAATAACAGTCACGGAAAGAGAGGACCAGTTGAGGTGGGGCAAAAAGGATGGAGGGGAATTCAACCTAAAAGAAGTCTGGCACTATATGGAGAACCCAGACCAAGATGACCTAGAGAAACACTGGGATAAGCTCTGGAACAACCCCCAATGGCCAAAGATTAAGATCTTCCATTGGCTAATATTACACAACCGCATCCTAACTTGGGATAACCTAAAGAAAATAGGTTTCACCGGTCCGTCAAGATGTCATATTTGTCAAACTTGGGAAGAAACAACCAACCATCTCCTCAACGACTGCGCCTACACTGCAGAACTGTGGGACTGGGCAACAAGTATCTTCCGCCAGTCTGATACGATCCGTGGTAACATTGTCACAACAATCAAGCTCTGGAGAGAAAACTACAGCGACCAAGAAGAGGTGAACCTCTGTTGGACCCTCACCCCAGGAATGATCATATGGTTGATATGGAAGGAAAGGAACCGACGCATTTTTAGAAACCAAAGCTGGCCAGAAGGGAAGATCAAGGAAACAATAACCTCCGTGATACGCGAGACGGTGATGAGCTGCAACTGCCAGAAGGGTAGAGTGCAACCCACTAATCAAGACTCCCGAGTCCTAGAGGTTTTCCAACTACCAGGTGGGTGCAACCCCAATCTATACAAACAACAGCATCAACTCCAAGTAGGTGAGCGCAACTGGAAACCGCCACCTTCAGGCTCCCTCAAGTTGAATTTCGACGGGGTGATGAAAGGCAACCCAGGAAGAATAGGTTTGGGAGGAGTAATCAGGGATAGTAAAGGGAACATCATACGACTGTACGCGGGAAGCCTAGGAAACTCAACCAATAACGCCGCAGAATTTGGAGCCCTGGAGATAGGCCTGGAGATTCTCAGTTGGGAGGGTATGACGAACGCCATAGTGGAAGGAGACTCCACGATAGTCATCAAGATAGTGAGAAAACTCCAAAACGGTACCAGAATAGGTAAAATCCAGAGGCACTGGCGATTGACCTACCCACTGAAAAAAAAAATCCAGGAGCACTTGCAGACAGGGATCACTGTGGAGTTGTGTTGGGTGAGGAGGTCAGGAAATGGACTGGAGGATAGAATAACAAACGAGGGGGTCGAGAACAAAGGTCCAGAACTGGACACAATCTGGCACAACATCTTGCAAGGTCAATTCCGGGCAGATTGCACCCAACTTGCAGCAAATTATTGGGACAACAAAAGTAGTACGGAAGATTATGGCAAGAATGGAGGTGCAGCAGACACTGAAGGACACATGGGTCCCAGACAGAATCTGATGGCCCACCAATCAAATAAGGTTACAAATGCAGACGCAGATCACACATCAGGCAAAGGTACGACACCACGGTCCCGTCAATAAAAATAAGTACAGAAGTCACCCATTGGAAAGCAGAAGAGATAACTCGCAGGCAACAAACGACGAAGGATGACAGGTTACACCAGGGCCAAGTAGAATCACACCTCACCTAAGTACCGAGATGGGATGGGGAAAGGGATGGCCTACAACGAGCAGGGCAAAGCATTGGCACGGGGATAACGACAAGGTCATCAAGCGCACACGCTCTGGAACAAAGGATATTGACGGGAAGGACCACCTTGAGGAGCAGGCCATGATTGCAAGGAAGGGACTACAGCCGGGTTGGCTCCATAAAGGCAGGGACACCAAAACTTACCACTGAACGAGGCATCGCAATTACAGGGGCCACCTTACTTACCAGAAGGAGGTGAAGCGGAACAGGGAAAGAACCCATCATAAGAACCACCACCTGCAAGTGAAGATGGTACGCATGAAGAAAACCAGCAGCAAGAGAGGCCCCCAGGGGAAGGAACCTCCACAAAGCGCCCGACAGATGACAAGAATCGAACAAGCGTCCAGGGAAGCAAAGAGCACCTTCCTCACAAAGGTAGACACCAAGGGGAATACGATCATTAAAAGATGGGAGGGAGAAATCAACAACGCCCACAGGGGCAAAGCCTGGTCAACACTAACCCAGAAAGCACAGGGGATACAAGACCCCGGAGCCACACAACCAAGGATAACCCTCTACCACAGGACGGTGGAGGAAGCTTGGAGAACCAAAATTTTGATAGGTAAGATGTGTATGGACTGGGGGGAGACCAACAGGACAGAAACCAAAGAGTAGAAGAAAGAGCGCATAGGAATTCTCAACTGCCTCAGTAACCTGGAGGTGGGGGTAAAAAGGCTAGTGGAGGACCAGAAAAGACAACAGGAGAAACTGGAGCAGATGGCAGGGCAATTTCATCTCTATCTACGCTACATCCACCATATAGATATCACTCCAGCCGACAGAAATGGAACCCCGGCATGCATCAGAAAGCTACATCTGGTGGAACAGAGGGAGGAGGACGTGACACAGCAGGAAGGGGATGAAGAGCACCCCATCAACCTAGACTAGCGCAGGACCCGGCCAGATCATGTCTCTCAGAGTAGGAGCTAACCCCACTATGTTTAGACTTTTTGATTTCTTTTGATGAAGTTTTTAGACTGGATTATGGTAGCCTGGGTTGGTTTCCTGTGGTGGCGACCCAAGCACATCTTGTTTATTTTCAGATACTGCATTCCAGGGACCCCGGATCTGGTTTCCGTTCAAGTAGATCCTGGGATTCCATGCATTAGTTTTGTACTATAACCTTATAAAGCAATATAGATTCACACACTCATTTACAAAATAAAAAAAAGATGGCAAGAGGATTTAATGGAAACTCATAATGGGAGGGAAAAGTCAAAGAATGGACCCCTTTTCTTTTAAACAAAATACAAACACTCAAGTTGTGTTATTATTAGACTGAGGTCACAGACCCAATTTACACCATTAAAATAATGTCGAGGAAGAACAATCTTGAAGACAGTTTGAAAAAAAAAACTCGGCAAGATGTCATAATCTTTTGATGGATACTAACTAGAGAACCAAACAATGGATTATTTTGAACATTTTATTTTCAAAAGCAAAGAAAAGTTACAGAACGAATTCACAGGTAAGCAACATGCACATTCACATTCAAACATAGCTCCTTCTAAATTATAATTGCAAAAATAATGACATGCATTTGATGGGTATAGGCTACGGTAACATACCTTCACTAACAACTTATTTTGAATCCCTTGAAAAAGTCAAGTTTCATTGTCAAACAACCATGGCCAGGGGTCAAACAGAACAATCTTTCCAGAGCTCAATTCCAAAACTAACAAAGTGAAAATGATAGAATGTTCAAGGTGGTAACCTCAACAAAAAGCCCGCATCCCATGCATTCATTGCATGGGACCTTACATCGCCTCAACGTTTACTCTTTTCCAAATCATACTTCCACTAATCAGCCACAACGGATAACAATACAACTTACCATGCCATGTATTCAACGGTTCACGTGATTCACATCCATGCCAACAAAGTCTTAATGCTATTTGGAACGACGGCTAACCTCAACATAGTTTTCAATTAACCCACATCCAATTGCCAATTTAATGATGCGATGGTATATATTTGTCACGGTAAATGCTTAAGGCAATTTCGAATGACACCAACAGGTTGTATGAAATCAATATGAAAGAATACAATATGCCACATGCATTACGTTTGAAAAAAAAATCCACTTTTTAAACTTCATCATACCACCTTTATTAATATGAACGACCTAATATATATGAAGGCTCGAGACTATCATAGAACATGTAAGGTCGGGTTATGATTTTTAAGTATCACTTCATGTTGGATCCTTGTGGTATATCAACCAACCCTTCTAAAGTAAAGACCATCATATCAATTTGAACTTGAATTTGCACTTTATATGAGAACCTCAATATGATACCAACCTTTCAAAAGCATCGATTATTAGCACACATTTTGATAGGATGGCCATGCAATTTTTGTCCATAACACGACAAACGATCATATATTTTAAACCACCATATATTGGAGAAACCCAAACAAATAATCAATATGTAACAAGATACCTCCAATAACTGTAGTAAAATCAAGTAATATTATTAACTCTTATAACAAGGGGATTGTCAATTTTCTTTCTTTTGCTAGGGGGTCCACCTGTAGTTAATTATTTATAAAAAGTAGATAATAAAAATTTATAAAAAAATGTGTCTTGCAATCATTTGTAGGCTTGGTGGCTTAATTGGTGATTTTATGAGTCAACAGATTGGTTATGGGAGAAATATGTTATCAAACCATCCTTCAAGGATTCAATGCATCTCTCGCAAAGGAAGCCAAAACAAGGATCTTCATCCCTTATGGTTTCAAAATAGGTCGATATTTCGTCAAGGATGCAAGACAAACAAGGAAAGAGGGGCTCAACCATTTCGAATATAGGTTCCAAATTGGAAGATTTAGAAGGCATGATCCCAAAGGACTAGTTTTGCAACATGTTAAACAAGTGTCATATAGCTTTCCATATGGTCATGAGAGGTGGGAGGAGGAAGCATTCATTGAAAATTCCCAAAGCTAGGATGAGGTGTTGGAAAGAAGAAGCAACCCTCGTATAAATATTTTCAAAATCTTGTCTCTAGATGAACAAATGTTGGAGATAAACCATGGTGTAGTTTCTAATAGGGAAGTTGAGGAAGCAAGAAGACGTGAGGAAATTAGGTTGAGGGAAGAAGTAGAACAATGGATCATTCAAGAGGAACATGTCGGATTGCATCAAGAGCGGGAACTTCAGCACAAAACAAAGGAATAATTATTGAAGAAATATGTTACTCAGAAAGAGAGAGTTGCAAGATTAACACGAGAAAGAAAAGGAAGAAAAAATAATGAAGAAAGAAGAAGAAAATTGAGATGCTTAAGAAAGAAGGCAACAGTAAGAAAAAGAGGATAAAAGGATCCAAGAAACCACAAAGAAATGGCTGGCAAGCAAGAATTAGACCAACAACAAGGATCTCAATCTACAAGGGGGCCTAAAAATGTTATTGACTTAACTAAGGAAGATGAAGAAGATGTACCCAAAGCAAGCACACATGTAGAAGAGGAGGGTACTGATAAGATGAAATATTAAGCAACATGTCAAGATGAAGAACCATCAAAGATACAAGCAATTGATAAAGGTGAGGAAACATCAAAGACATAGCCACCTGATCAAGGAAAATATGATTAGGATAAACAGACAATAGACCAAGTAAAATTTAAAGAACCCAAAGAGAAAGAACCAGAGGAGAAACGAGCAACAAATCAAGGTGAAAATCCTAAAGAATCTAGGTAACTGATAAAGGAAAAGAACCAGAGTTGGACCACTTTCACTGTCTAGGAAGTTTGAAAAATATTTTTTCCTAGGGTGATCAACCTATCTCCAAGCCTATAGATGAAGTTGTTGACTTGGAATCCATTTCTTATTATTGGTGCCAATAGGCCATTGTGAAGAGACTGCAGAGGAAGTGAAAAATAAATGTTGACGGTAATGTAATAAGCATTATCGATGAACTCATGTTGGATACAAAAAGAGAAAAGGTGAGTGAATTTCTGTTTGTTGGAGTAGTTATATCTCAAGCTATTATTGACAAATCTAGGGTGGGTGACCATGAAGTCGAGGGCATGGAAAAAACCTTGAGTTCCTTAGAAATCAGGTGAATTATTACAAAGAATCCTAAGATGTTCTTACCCCTTTATAGAAGAGATTTTAGACATAGATATGGATCATGAGAAAGTAGAAATAAATTTTCTAGTTAAGATCATTGAACTCCAAGAAGAAATACAAAGAAGTTCTAAGTTGGAATGCAAAGCAAGGTAAAACGCATGATCATATCAAATATATAGAAGAAATTCAAAAAGGTTATGGTGAAGAGGACCATGATATCAAGATTATGGCAGAGGATGAAGTGGCCATAATAAAAGGAGTAGTGCAGTACTAGGGGAAATTGGCCACACCATCTCAAATCCAAGTGAATGATGAATGGACACCTTGCTCGAAATTATGGGATTCTATAAATAAAGTCATGGCAAAAAATGGTTTGCCTAGTTTCGACCAATAGATGAAATAATCACAAAATTCAAGAAAATTTCAAATAAATAGGAAGCAAATGTTAGAATTGTCACTTCAGTAAGTCGTGGCCACATATAGAAGTATCTGGTTGAAGAAGTCAAGACGGCTACCGAGCTATAATCACTTTTTCTGGAAATAGAAAGATAGACTCAACGATTCAAGGTAGAAAGAGAAAACTTAAGTTTCCCCATGGATCAACATGTTTTCCCATACCTTCAATTATGTGAGGGGTTGTTCGAGCAATGGGACCAACATGATGTTGAGCATGCTGTCGTCCAAACTCACAGTCCACTGGTATCTTGATGACATGTCAGATTTTGATATTTTTTATTTTTTTACTTTATTCTATTTTTAAGTTGTAAAGTGAAGTTATAAATAAGAGGATTGACCTAAAAGAAAGGGATTTTTGGGGCTCCACGAAGAATTTTGGAGAATTGTAGCAGAGTACTATTTTGAAGCTAATTCATAAACTCTTTTAAGAGTCAAGGCGTTTAGTTTTACTGAGGTTTTCATGTGCCTTTTATTCCTCGTCGTGGATTCTTTTACTATTGTATAAATGTCTCATTCATCTAGTAAGAATTTCAATTGTTGTT
>JZKD02S0155789.1:0-11354 GCA_000966675.3 Picea glauca | reverse complement strand
ACTACCTCAAGGTGTCCCCATGGCTCCAGGTAAAGCCCTCACGAGAATTGAACCTTGCCCAACGGTGAAAAACTCCTCGCTTTCCACCATTGGATCCAACCCCTTTGGGCACATACTTTTGCTAATTAATAAAGCTTAAAGGAAGCTTTAATTAAAAAAAATTGAAATGACTATAATGGCTCTATGTCCAAACAAAATCATTTTGTCTTCCTTGAGCCACATAATTCATGATGTCTCTATGACTCAGATACAATCAAATTCATATTATGCATTCGTTCTTTGTGCACCTTTCTTTATGTTCCTCTCTTGTACCACATAATGTTGCTTGTATTTGTTTTTATTATTATTATTGAAATATTGGTTTAATATCTTTTATTGTGTCACTATGTACTTGTCGCATGCCAATGTGTTGGGACTTCTATAGTCCAACATTATGTATCTTTTTTTAGGATTAAGTGTTTGCACTTAATTCTCAAGTCGTTTGCTATAACCCATCTCCCGGGAGCTTCATTCTCTAAGAACCAAACTCTCTTAAACTTGAATAGTCCACTTGGCACTCATTGCATTAAGTATGCTCACTCAATCCCACATTTTCACCTTACTTGGAACTCGTTGCATTAGGTGATGCTCACTCAATCCCACATTTTCATCTTTATGAACATCACCTATTGCAATGAGTGTCAAATGGACTATTCAAGTTTACCAAAAATTGGTCATATAAATAATAATCATAGAAGATAGGTTATGGTAAATCAATTAAATCTTAAATATTTCACATA
This sequence comes from Picea glauca, assembly GCA_000966675.3. Classification (NCBI taxonomy): domain Eukaryota; kingdom Viridiplantae; phylum Streptophyta; class Pinopsida; order Pinales; family Pinaceae; genus Picea; species Picea glauca. The sequence continues at coordinate 10,575 of JZKD02S0155789.1, read as the reverse complement.
GTTAATCCCCCCAAAAAATAAAAAAATAAAACCAACTTATCATTTTCAACCAAAAGTAACCAGTGCTATAATATCACCTACTTCCTCTACTCTAATTATATACTCGATCCAATACCATTTTAGCTATTTTAACTTTACTTTTAACCATTTCAAATCCATACCCAAAGTTTATGGACTTTGTGTCTTTCAACTTACTCCCAAATATGTTTGAATGGCATATTCCCAATGGCATTTTGTGATTTCATTTGAACTAGCTTGCATCAAATCTTTATCTTTAAGATAATTTCTATTATGCCACTTATATACTTGATTATGTTCTAAGTTCTTAGTTTTTAATTCCTTATATTTTATAGTTGTAAACCTATATCTAAATTATTGCGATGCATGTTTACCATAGCATTTCAATACTTAGCCATCTTTCATACTTTTAATACTTTCATTTCAATAAAAAAAATTAAGATTTTTCCATCCTTAAACTTTAAGCAATTCATTTTCAATAAATCATCACCATAGAAGCTTCCTAGATTTGATTAGATCTTTCAAGGTCCTTTGAACTTTTGTATCAACATCTTCATTTTATCAAATTTACAATGATGTTTTGTGGGTTTTTCAAAGTTTTGCATTTACAAAATCGCCTTATAATCTTTCCAAATTTGTTTTGTAGAGTTTTCAAATTTCCATATTCACAATTTTATTTTGTAATGTTGTAATCTAAATGTTTTATGAATTTGTCTTATTTTGACCATTCAAAATAATTGGAAGTGAAACCAATGTTTTAAACCTAAAATCTAGTTAGTATCATTTTAGGTTGATGAAATTGGAGATATCAAAAGTTAACATTGCATGATCCAATTCATCACAAGTATTTGAAGGTGTTGAATCCATTTTTACAATAAAAACAACAATATCCATCCAAAATTGCAATTTTGGTAAAAATTGACAAAAATTATCTAACCAAATTTCGATAACAACAAATAAACAAAAAATCAAATTCACTCAACATTTAACCTTCTTCCTTTATAACAACTATAACTTTATGTTACACGTCATTCAAACTTCCACACTTTCAAAAAAAATTATTCATAATTTTTTAATAATACTTTACTTTAAATAAATGCAACGCAAACTTTATAACAACTACAACTTTATATTACACATCATTCAAACTTCCACATTTCCAAAACTTTTTATTCATAATTTTTTAATAAATACTTTACTTTAAATAAATGCAACACAAAAATGACACCACGCTACTAAATTACACATACTTTAAACTATTCATTATATATCAAGTTCCAATTTTTACTCGCTATCTACTCCTCTCTCTTTCTATTTTATTTTAAAAAACAAAGTTCTTAACATGGTATAACTATGAGTATAAAAATTCTGAAGAGAATATTAAAAATGTTTTATTTATAAACAATAAAAATGTTTTATTTATAAACAATAAAGCAAGATAATGAGAGTATATGACCAACTGCTTATTGAAGTGTAAAAGCAGAATGCTTGCTTTATAAACAGTAAACAATACAATGATACCCTACGACCCATTGCTTATTGAAGTGTACAAGTACTGGGTTTGTATCCTTAAAGTTTAATGATTAAAGCGTTTGATATGTATCCTCTAAGCCACGCCAAAATATGGCCATTTAATATTATGTGTATATACGCTCTAAGGCATGTTAAAATATAGCCACTAATGAGTACAAAATTGAGTTTCACATTAAAAAAATATAAAACAAGGTTGACATTTGTTCAAGAGTTTGTCCACTTGTGTAGGTCACCCACTTCTCCAAACAAAATTGTGAATGTTCACATCTCTAATCTTTCTTGAAAGATATCCTCTAACCAATTATTGCCCATCAATAGATAAATTGCCACTCTAAAGCGACATATAGGAATTTTATGAACAACATTAATGCGTATAAACTTGTAATTTTGGAGATTTTGAAAATGGGCTCATTATTTTAAAAGTATTTCTACACCACTTTTAAGAGTGAGAATTTCAATGTAACTTTAAGCCCAATTTAATATAAATTACGATAATATCCTCTAATGCTCCAACAACAAATCATGAAAAAATTATTGATTAAAATGTATAATATTTATATATAATAGGATAATGTAACATTTCAATTTTCAAGTGGCAACAAATTATCAAAGACCCTAATAGGACCACCCATATCTCCATACATAACCAATGCAAAAGGGGATGATGGATTCTTCGATATACCATTTCATCAATGAAAATCATCTTCACTTCTTCATGACTTATTTGGGTAGTGGAAAAGTAATAAGAAACAATATTATATGAAACAATTTCATGTGGCCTTTTTTTCAAAATTCACTTTATAAAATTATTAAAAATAGTGATAAATTTTACATATATAAATTTTAGATATTAATAAATTTGTTTTATTAATATAATATTAGATAATTTATTTTAAAAATAGAAACATACAAAATATATGAAAGAGATTTTAATGATTTTTTATATTAATATAATATTGGATAATCATATTTTAAAAATAGAAATACAATAGATTTTAATGATTTTTTTTATTAATATAATATTAGATATTTTATTTTAAAATTAGAAACACAAAATATATGAAATAGATTTTAATGGACTTTTCTATTAATATAATATTAGATAATCATATTTTAAAAATAAAAACACAAACAATATGAGAGAGATTTTAATGATTACATAAAATATTTATGTTTTGTTTATTTTATAATGATAAAACTTCGAAAATACCAATCTATCATAATTTAGTGTTAATAATAACAAATAAGACACCTATGTAATAACAAAACTTAGTAGTCAACCCACACTGAAAATATATATAACTAGCACAACCGCAAACTCGTGGCTCGTGGTTGGTGAACGCCGAAAGGTTTTGGCTGGTAAAATTCCCAACGCAATAAAAATCTGGTGTGTAGTTAAAGAAAACCCTAATTAACACACTGAAATTACTCTTTCTTGGTTCTTTCATTTGCGTTGCCAGAATCCATGCGACTGACTGCATTACGACGGACAAAATTCACATTACACCAACCAGGAACGAAGAATATGAAAGGGTTGGAATTAAGTTTGTTCATCATTTGAACGTGGCAATTAGATGGTGACACGGTAATTTTATAATCATATTAAGTAAATGTTAAAAAGTAAACAGTTTAACTGGCGCCCTAAAAAATGCAAGAAAGTTATGAACATGAGATTGCATTCATTGATATGGAAGGACTACGAAGAATATGCCAGCATCCTCAATTGATAACCATACGATTGGAATTTATAGTTAAAAGATGATTAAATGTGCCCATCTCCAATAGGTATACGCCTTTCGACGTAATAATAAAACTTAAACACTTTATTATGTAAAATTTCACATTTTTTGTCAATAGTAATCCATGTGTGACCTATAACCTATGTATAGATTGACTTATATCCAAACATCAAATTGGTGATGAGACCCCCTCTGCCCAACGATTTGACTGGTAAAGTCTACGAAAGTATGCATACCCTACCCCCCTCTAGATTTGAACTTGTGACCTCTTAGGGGGAAACACATGTTCCTAACCATTAGGCCCACTTAGGTTGTATATATACAATAAACATCATAATACTTTTCGAAGGAATACTAAAACATCTATGAAATCAGAATAAGCAGATAGATCTAACAATTGTGCATCTCTAATTAGTAATGCCTCGTTTGCAAGGAGTTGCATGCGTACCTCATCTCGCCATAATTGCCAAAAAGTTGACTAAGAACTAACCTCATTGTCAAAAACAAACTTGCAAAGGAGTTTCCAAAGGATAAATAAGGCAGAGAATCTCAAACAATGTCAAATACTAGCCAAGGAATCTCAGATCATCGATCTGGAATCACCAAACAAAACTGCACGACAATGCAAATGCCCCTGAAGAATGTTTTCCATCTGAGATTGAACCTCGACCCAACAAGATCTTGCAAAGGCACATTCCCATAAAATATGCTTTATTGATTCAAACTTCAAGCAGAAGGGGAAAAGGCCATCATAAATACCACTTTTGGTAAGCCAAGCTTCAGAGGGGAGACCTTGGTAGATCACCAACAAGCAAAAAACTGAAGCTTATAGGAAGCTCAAATCGACCATACACCATGCAACTCTGAATCCACAGGCTCTCTACATCCGAAGAAATCCATGTGGCATTGAGAACAAGACCTAATTCATGTCGATGATGCAAAATGGAGTAGAGCTTGTGAGATTCATATTGGTTCAGGGGATGTCTAAGACTCCACTCCCAATCTCGCCAAAAGGGCCCATTCATATCAATATTCATCTTAAAAGTATCATCCCGGGGTATGAGCCCAATAATCTCCATCCAGGTAAGTCGATCTGCAAAAGACAATGAAAATTTCCTAGCCATTGAACGCAAGTCTTCCAAGAACAAGCATTGGAATCCCAAAGATCTTTCTAGAAAAAAATATTATTTCTACTAAGCCTCCTTGCCTAAAAATGAAGGAGGTCAGAATTGCAAGTACCCTCCTGCTTCCAAATCCAAATTGGCCTCCTATCCAGATCCCAACCTGGTCCAATTTCTGACCACTTTCAATGAACCAAGCCTGCTACCCTCCTCCAAGCTATCCAAATACTCTTGAAGATGAAGGACCCTAAAATATGGAAATTATGAGGAGTAAAGATGATATCACATAAGTCAAATTGACCCTTTACTCTGCCAAAATGTTGGGTTGAAATCAATTTATGCCACATCTAAATCTACTAAGGAGATGAGACCTCCAAACACCTAACAACCCATTTAGTAGTTAAAATGTTGCCTTGGGTCACCACATCAATCAGGTCAAGGCCCCCCTCATCCTTGGGCATGGTACAAACTTCCCAAGGGACCATGGGGAGACCATAAGCCCCACCATACTTGGCCAAGAGGTACGAGAAAAAAATTTGTTCCAAATGATGAAATTGCACCTTACTTGGAAGCCAACAAGACACATAGTAAATGTGGGAGGCCTAAAGAATATTGCTCACCATTGTTAACTTAGAAACAAAGGGAAGATCCTTGCACTGTCAAAAATTAACTTACACTGCAATATTTCCAAGCACCAATCCCACATTGCAACTGGCGAAATGTCTACCCTAAATGGTATACTAAGATACCACACAATAAACTCTAGCTGGACAAACCTCCAAGCAACTGGCAACCACATGGAATGATTCTCCAAACCAACTAACCAATAGTCTATCTTGTGATCACTAACAATTGCCCTTGAAGCCTCACAAAACATTGAAAGACAATCCCTGGTAGCTAAGACAGACTCCTCATCAACAGAGATTGTCAAAAGAGAGTCATTTGCAAAATGATTTTTAATCATCTCCTCCCCCCCCACCCCCCAGGGGGAGAGAAATACCTTTGATCTGACCTTGAAGACGAGTTGCCTCCAATAAATATCCAAGATCATCAACCATCAAAACATAGAGATAAGGGGCCAAAGGGAACCCTTTCTTGATAGACCTGTGGAGATGGATGTGGGGGGACAAAACATTGTTAACTAAAACAAAAGCAAAGGAACGTGTAAAAAATGTGTTAATCATACCAACACAACATTGGTCAAACCTAAGGCAGGTCAACATATTGGTGATAAATGTCCAATCAATACAATCATATGCTTTGTCGAAATCAATTTTCAGGAAGAGTGTCTGTTGACCAGACTCCTTGGCCCACTCCATGGCCTCACAAGCTAACAAGACACCCTATGGGAAAGACCTTATGTGCAATATTTCAAAAATCATCCCCCACCGTGTCTCGCATCTCCTTGTAAAACTCACAAGGAAGACCATAAATACTCGAGGAATTCCCTTTTTTCATTGAAGGGAGTGCAATAAAAAATTCATCCTTTGTAAAATCTCTTTCCAATCTATCATGATCTCTAATCAAGACTTTACATGGCACCACTCTGAAGCAAGCATCCCTAGCATCCACAACTAACTTTGATAAGTTGTAATGAGAGAAAATATTTTGAAAGTGACCACTAAACATACCTCAAATCTCTGTTGGGTTCTCCTCAAGAGTTCCATCTTCTCCGTGTAGACCAATAACCCTATTAGCCACAAATTTGCTCTTTAAGAAGTCAAAAAAGAACTTAGATCCCTCGTTGCCCTCCTGGATCCATTGAAGTCAAGCTCTCAATTGACCCCCTCTAGCAATATACTCCTCCTCCTTGCGAACCACCATCTCAAACTGAGTTGCATCCTCCTGGAGGGTGATGTTATGAAGGTCCCCCTCCAAGAGAATACACACCTCCTCTAATTTTTGTCTAGCCTCTCGAAGCTCTCTCTTATGCTTTCACACAATCATACGACCCCATCCCCTCATAAACTTCACAATACGACGAATGGCAGCCTCCCACCATAAAACCAACCTTTGACCCCCCCTAGGATGAGGAACAATATTCCACACATTATGCACCAAAGCCTTGAAATATGTAGACTCCAAATGGGAGACGTTAATATTGAACAAATATGAAGGTTTGGAGTCCACCACATGACCTACTGAAATAGAAGTCATAATGGGTAAGTGATATGAACCTATAGTTGCAATTAGCATGTCAATTGGACGCATATTCCGGGAAAAGGAGATATCATCCCTTCGGCCATAGATCTAATCCAACACAGCGTGCACCCTGGAATATATCTATCTAAAGTTGGACCAGGTAAACCATCCACCATAGTCAACCCATTTCTTCCCCCAATTGGGGTCGAACAATTGAAGAGAATCTTTACATATAGACTAAGCTTCCTTCCCTAAACCATTGATCATAAAACCAAACCCTCCTCCCCTATATCCATCCCATTCGACCACGTTAAAATATTATCCATTTATGTAGTCAACATCTAGAAGAGAGGTCTCCATCCATGTCTAGAGATGGGTATGTGCAAGGCTAAGGTTTGGAGCATACACAAAACAAAAACCCAACAATCTCTCCTGAAATAACATAGTAATCCACACACAACAATTGTTCGGGTCACTCCCTAAAGTTGTAACAAAACTTTGTAGATACGAGGAAATACCTAACACCATCCCACCTCTTCCATGAACATGATCTATGGCCCAAAACATGCCATTCCAAACATAACTCATGTGATTGCGAAGCTCAAATTCTAAAGACTTGACCCCCTGCAAAAAGACTATTTCTAGCTTGACCTTTTGAAGAACTCCTCGAACAACCTGCTTCCTACTAGGAATCATCATCCCTCTGACATTCCATGAAAAAAGAGAGAGTTTCATTCAAAGAATAGGGGATTGGGCAAAGAGCCTAACTTATTAAACATCACCAAGGAAGGTGCTCCCTTCTCAGGAGAGTGGGTCACTGCTTCCTTAAAAGACTTTACCTATGGGGATAGGCTCACAGTACTAGTAGGCTTCTCCAAATCTATAAGGGATGAAGCCCCCTTACGCTTATTAAATTTAACTCGATATCTATCATCCACCTCCATATTTTGAATAGGAGCACTACTAATAGTTGAAGTTGTCTGCATGGTCGGAGTGGAAGGGTTAACTAGAGGAACCAAAGGAACTCCAGAGTTGTTGGGAACTGATTGTCGTATCAGGCCACCAACGCCTTTATAAGTCTCTTGAACCACTACTCCCCTAGTCTTGCTACTAGATACAGGCCTTGATAGAGAAACATGCCTTCCCATAGGGGCCTTAGAGGTGCCCTCCTTAGAAACATGGGAAGAACCAACTCAGAAACTTGGTTGGCTAGATGGGGCCACCGATGTTGAAGCACCTACATCACCTAAATATGGAGGAACCCTTGGAGGGGGCTTCCGATGGGGACAATCTCAGATGAGATGATCCTGAGCTTGGCAGGAAAAGTAGGCATTTGGCAAATTTAGATAACATACTTTTTGTTGTCGAAGTCCATCCACGGTCATCATAGAAATAAACAATGACAGATTCTTCTTCAGATCAACCTCCACACAAACTCTTGGGTTAGGTCAAAAAGAGTTACGCTTGTCGTATGGGATCAAAACCTTACCAGACCGATTAGCAAACAAATCTTAAAAAGGCCTCAAATCAGTAGGCAATGCAAGAAACTTGATCCACAATGGGTAGTTCGCTTGACCACGATCCTCTAGGTTAAAATCAACTCTCCATGATTGCACATAAGCTAGAGAACCTGCAATATTTTATGTACCATACTATAGAACTTGTCGAGCTAATGATTCAGTTTTGAACATGAGACAAACATATTTATACCCCAAACCCCAATACGAATTCAAAGAAACTCCTTTCGCCTCCTAGTTCAACAAACACCATTTATTGAATGTTGCCTCATCTAGCATGTGGTGAAGGAAATACAATATCACCCCATGAAGCTCTAAATTTTGGCATCCCTCTACATACTCCTTGTTATTGGCTTAAAAAAAATTGAAATCCCCTTCACCAAGATCCACATTGGTCTGAGTGGTAGGGATCTTAGTTGTTTAAGAGTTGGGGGCTAAACAAGTAGGCTCAATTGAAGGAGGCACCTCACCAAGTTCGATGAGCAACTTCCCATTAATTCTAATAGAGTCTGGTTGAGCATCAATGATTTGAAACTCTGGCTACAAATATGAAGAAATAGTAACCAAGGTAAAAACATCATTTTGGGCTTCGAAGTCGTTACCTACACTCTCATCTGGGTCAGATTGAGAATCAGATAAGCCCAATGGGTTGAGATGAGGCAATGGGGGCCCTTCTACTGCATTGCCAACTCGTAGAACCACAACCGTAGAAATTTTTTCATTAAGAGACAATGTAATGTTGCAGGATCCTTCTAAATCATAACAATCAAGTGACACATGTTGCAAAGGTGAGCGTTCTCTTGATTGATTGCGCCTGGGAAACCCTTGTTCGTTAGAATGACCAAGAGAGTGGCCTCTGGAGGCAGATCAACCCTTAGATCTGTATCGATTGTGGCTGACCATAACCACACAAAAAAATGGAACCATCGGACTCTAGGAAAACCACCCAAACGCATGAGTCACATAAAGTAACTTAAGCTCTTAACTCCATCTTCAATGGTGGCAAATCTTTCCTTGCCTACAACTAGCACAACCAACAACTTCGAAAATTGTAGCTAGGGTTCCAATGAACATGGATAAGGGTTTTACTAAGCTAACCTAACTACTAGGATTATTCCAACTAAAGGATTTAACATGCGACCAGGGTTCTACCCTAGTAGCAAATAATTTCAACTCTTGCACACTCATGAGCATCTCAACTCTTGCACACTTACACCAATAACCTATGTTACTTATATAATTACAAAAATCATTAAAATAATTAAATTGTAAAATAATAATTATAAGTTTAAGAGTAAAATAAAGTAATTATTAATATAAAATATTTTTTTTAAATAAAATGTTTTTCAATTGTATTAAAAAGAGTTGCAATTAACCTGTATGATAAATTATATAAAAGTTGTGAAATATTCTCTCTCCTCCCTATGTAAGGTGGGTAGATTCTAGAGACTATATATTTTTTAGTTTCTTTTTTATTATTTATTTATTTTTGGGTTATGATAAATTATATAAAAGTTGTGAAATATTCTCTCTCCTCCCTATGTAAGGTGGGTAGATTCTAGAGACTATATATTTTTTAGTTTTTTATTATTATTTATTTATTTATTTTTGGGTTATATAAGTATATCTTTATGATCCGGTTATGTAGTAATCAATAGAAACAATACATATTTCAACTATTAAGGGTTTATATTTTCTTAAAGTTTTTTCTTCTTCATCGAATCTTTTGTTTCAAGGGAAGATTCCTTCTCAACGTTGGCTAGCTTCTCTAGGTTTGCCTTAGGAGGGGTGGCCTCAATGCCTCCAAACTCGTGTAGTGAATTTGAAACTTCTATCCATTGTGTGATTTCTATTTAAGGTTGGTCATTCTAGTGCTATATTGTTTTGGTCTATCCTTACAAGGTGATTTCATGGTTTTTTTGGTGTTTTTTTTTATTCAACTAAGGTTTTTTGCATATTGATTTTAGAGAAGGGAAATTCTTATGTTAAAGCTATCAAAAGAGGGCTTTTGGTTTTTTCTGGGGTTCCATATTCTTGGTTGTATTTTCTTAGCTTGATGACTCATGTTCTCTCCATTTTAGACTCCTCCTTCATCTAATCCTTTTGACCAACTAAAAGCACCTTGAAGAAGACTGGGTCACCTTTTGATTTTTCACCTTTTCTTCCTTTGCTTGAGGGTTACTTAGGCTTTCTTTTCTTCTTAAGTAGACTACTATTAAATAGCCTATTTATCAATATATTCAATAATGTTAGGCAGTGCTCTCGTAAAGAAGCTTTTGGTTCCATTGGGTTCCTTCCCATTCTAAAGATATATTGTTAGGAAGCCCCTAGCTAAGGTTTATCTTTACATGGATTAGTGTAAAGGAGAATAAACCCTCTTCATCTTTGCAACCATTGCAATACATATAATCACCTAATTTATTTTTTATTTGAGATAGAACATCATCCTCACATATTTGCATGGGTGGGTTTGGAAGTCTCACCTAGATCGAGGTTGATGTAGAT
>JZKD02S0155788.1:102352-114005 GCA_000966675.3 Picea glauca | reverse complement strand
ACTGGGCCGACTTCTCCTTCTGGGCATCAATAAATTCAATATAAATATATTTGTTCATCCGACAACCTGTCTAGGGTTTCCTTCAATTCTTTGCTTCCTTCCGGAGGATTCTAATATCGTCATAGGTCATCATAGAGGTTCATACCTCCCGAAGCTACCATAATATTAACACTATGTTCTTAATTCAAACTTCAAAACTATTTCTAATTCATAAAAGGAAATCTATTTAATTAAAAGCAAAAGAAATTAACAACTAGTCTTGAACCTATGATAAGCAAGCTACTATCTAATCTATCAAAGCAAAGACTATCTATCCTATAACAACAATAAAACTATCTACGAAAACAAGAAACTATCATGCATTAATCATCAACAGTATAACGAGACTATGCTAATAAACTCAATTGCATTCTATACTAATGAAGCAAATTCATACTACACTAAACTCAATAATTAACTACAACTTAAAATTGCAACCTAAATCTAAGAAAGAAATTGCATAACATAAACTAAACTAGCTCTATCTTAACAATTCAAATTGCAAAAAAGGAAAATGCTCATAAACATAAATTAAACACTATTCTAGCATATGACAAGTAATGAAATAAGTAAACTAGCTAGAAACTATATAAGCAAAGACTAAATAGCATTTGAACATGCAATTTGCAAATAAAAACTAACACTATCACTATCCATCCACCGAAACCATGTCAAAAAAAGCATGAATTAAATTTATGTCATAAAACTCTGTTTTAACTTCTATTTCAGCATGAAGAAAGTCTATTCTACCATCTAACTACACACAGGGTTAGTGTCTAAATACCCAATCTTTCTTCTACTAACTAATAACTCATTGCATACTAACAAAACTCCTCATAATAACCTGCAAAAACTAAGTTAAACGAATTAAATCACAAAAAACAAATTAAATAACAAAGAAGTAAAATATCATTTCATGTACAGGAAATAAAATAAAAATGCATCTACACTATCTAATTCAAAAATAAACTCATAAGATAGTTACCCAGACTGTTGATGGGACCCCCATAAATCATGGTTACTCTTCAAAGGAACACCATGAACTTCAACGCAATGATTTCACCATTAAAACTAAAAACCCAGAATTTACATAGTCTGGCAAAACAAAAATGGAAAAACAGAGCCAAAATCTTATTTGCCTCTAACACACTACTTCCTAGCTATTGTATAACCACCACGGTGGTATTTATAATCTTTACAGACCAAGTGGTTGACTACTGGAGGGTCGAACCACTTCTAAAAATAGCAAATTACATTAATGGTGCCCTAATTGCCGAAATAGAGTGAGCCAATAATCATCCACCATAACAACCCAAAATTGAGTTGTCAAGAGTTCACTAGCTGGAGGGTATAAGCACGAGAAAAACCCATGTCTTTGATTCGCCCACTACTGGCCGCCAATGCCATAACCACCAAATCGCCCATCGTTTTTGTGCAGGACGAGGTGCTGGACGGAGTGTCGGACCGGGTATTGGATGCAGAATTGAAAACCATGAATTTCTCTTAACTCATTCAAAATTTTAGGAAACAGCTCTCAAAGGACCTAATTGGACATATTACGCACAAAACCCATGTGCCATAATTTTCAGATTCCACTTTATTCTCCCACAATTTAATATTTAAGTTGGCTACCTGTAATAGTGTTGAATGGAGTACCGAAAGTAGAAACATGATGCGATTTTTCCTTGTAACACCAAAAAACACGAATTAGATTCTTGGAAACATAAAAGCATAATGAATTATACTCAAGATCGACATAAAACACGAATTATTCATACCTGGTGTAGATCATAGTGTTTTGGCACAAAATTCTTCAAAAAGCTTCTTCAAAACATGAAAACGCATATACACATTCGGCAAAAAGGATCTAATTAACGTCATAAAATCGATCATATCTCGGGCCCAACAATCTCTAAAAAAACACAAAAAATGATCTTGCTAACCATGGAAAAAGCTCTTAAAATCACCAAAAAAATAGCTTGTGCAAAAACCCTAACTTCCACAAGAAATATATCATAAAATATAATTCGTCAAAATATGAAAAATTCTCCACATGTACTTCACTGTGTCAACTCGGGATTTTGAAAATTTTAGAGTCTGAAACTCCACTGAAAAAAATTACAATGGAAATGGAAAGAGAATTGATTTCAGGATTAGTCACAAATCTTGTCTTCCATGGACTATATATCTGAAAGTATGGAGAAACAAATCCTGGAAATTTTACCACCTATACTATGACATTTCTCCCGAGTCTCCACAAAATTTTGTTCTCTAAAACTTCACATAAAAAGTGATATAGAAAAAAATTCAAAGATGACTCATTTAAAACAAATTTTAGAATGAGTCAAAAACCATAGCTTCCATAGGATATATCTCCAAAATTATAATGAAATAGAACTTGAAATTTTCACCATACATACTTTGATGTCTCTTGAGTAACCTTCAAATTTCGTTGTCTGAAATGTCCCATAAAAAAAGTTAAACAAAAAATTCCAAGATGACTACATTGAAGTAGAAAAAACCTAGGAATGATTCTCTTGATACCAAATGTTATGATACAACGCCTTAAAAAWRAWAAAAAATCAATGAATATTGTCCACTTCTAGGGGGAAACCTCATTTTACAACATATCCAATTCAAAAGACAAGATGAAATGCTTATACAAACGATTMTCCTTTATTATAGATAGAAGATAAAGTGAGCATGATATAACCTACCACTAAGCTGACCTAAACATAACTAATAAACTAATAATGAATGAGTATTAKGGCCTTATGGACCTTAACAAATTGTCTCTAAAGATYCTTAAGGGTGGATTCCAAGAGAACCACATCATCAATAAAGAGGCAGATGGAGATCAAGACATGTGAAAGAGGCAAACATCCCCATGTTGGATATGATCATGCCAAAATGATTATAGGTAATTGATATAAATATCAAATAGTGTGGGTGAAAGAGGACACCCTTGCTTCACGCAAATGGTTCTCTTGATCCATTGAATATCATAGCTTTGTGTCCCCAAGGTTAAATATTAATGATCCTAGTTCACAAAATTTGTATAAGGCATCTAATTGTTTCTAAAGACCCTCAAGGGTGGATTCCAAGAGAACATCATCATCAATGAAGAGGATGATGGAGATCAAGGCATGTGAAGGAGGAAACCATCCCCATGTTGGATATGCTCTTGAAAAAATGATTTTAGGTCATTGATATAAATCTTGAACAATGTGGGTGAAAGAGGACGCCCTTGCTTCACCCAAATGGTGCTCTTGATAAAGTTTGATGATTTTGATTCCAAGCTCAAGTAGCATATGATAAACAAACATTTTCTAAAAGATATATATGCCATATATTGAGACAAACATACTAGGTGTAAAGATACATAGGCCTAATCCTTCTCTAACAAACTAGGTCCCCAAACCTCAAAGTCATACAAAATTTTGGACTTGATAGTTCTTTCCAGAAGGTCCATCTTGGATAGAATGTCTTGAAAATGCTATTGAAAACACTATCACTTATGTGGGTGTCTATTTTGCTTGTTTTTTTAGTGTGGATGTCTATTTTGTTTGTTTTTTGAGAAAACAAATTATATTTTCACAAATTCTTCAACTTCCGGTAAAGAAAAGTATATTTTTAATTTAGAATTTCACTTTATAGTAAAATCAAAACTTGTCAAGAATTTTGATAGCTTTCTATTGACTATTTTTCAAAAACTTTTTATTGACATCTGATATGTCAACTTAGTAATTGTTTGACAATATGTTCCTTAAAAATGAAGGGAATGATAATGAATTATGTTTTTCCTCAACAATGTATCCATTAGTAAACTTTTGTTTTTGACAAACGAAATAAGTTGCAACAATCCACAGAGACTCTATTTTATGCTGACTATAGTTTTGAATCTAACGGATGAATATTATAAGTTATACAACTTTTTGAAGTTGACCAATCTAAAAAAGTTGTTGATTTTAAACACATTTTTTACCTGTCATGTAATTTTCTTAATTTTTACTTAAAAGTAAAATCTAAAAATACCCATTTGAAGAGAAGAGTCTAAATATTATTAATATAAATTTTCCATAATTTTCCACTATGTATTTTTACAAATATGGATTTTTCATTTGACTGAATCATAATGTCACCTTAAAATATTATGCAGTAATTGTTTTGAAAAAATAATTAAAATTAGCTAAAAACAATGAAAATGAATATGAATTATATTAAATGAAAGTAGATTCAATTCTAAAAATGTTGGTATTAGGTTTGAAACTAAATTCTTTGTATTTGAAGGGGTATTGAAAGTTGAATTAATCTTGAGAGAATTGAGAGTTTTCTGCAAACTGTCCCATTTGCAGGTTGTTGACCGAACTAATATTTCGATCGAAGAAATTAATTTTTTGACCGAAAATGTTTTCTAACGGATGTCGTAAGAAATAAACGGACTTTCAAACTTTCGGTCGAAAAGAAAATAATTTATTACATGAAAGCCGAGGATGTTGTTCGTGCACCATTCGATTTGATGTGCAATGTTTCGACCGAAAAGTTACAATATTTGGCCAAAAAAGTGATTCTAACAATTTTTCGCCCCCATTCTCACGAAAGTGTTACCCACCTTCATGGTGTTACCTCTCTAGGAGGGTTAGGGAACCATATTCCTTATTGATTCAAAGCTGCAGGGCTTATTGCAATCCAAACCAAGGCCCTAAAAATTGAACACCAAATTAGGAACAATTTATAGTAGCAAAGATTCTTATAATGAGAACTTGAAATCAATAACAATACAACATTTCTTAGAAAAAAATTGCTAGTAACAAAAATTATTAGAAATTATAGCATTTATCTATCATGCTTTCCCTCTTTACATGGTAGGACCTATAACCACCAACTAGAAAATCATTCCAATACTGAGTTCAGTAGCCACCAACTATGTGCAAAGATTGTCATGAACAACCATCAATAAAAAAAAACTAACTAGCAAAAAGAAATAGAAACAACAATCATTGCACTCTGATACTAACACGGACTGCTTGGAGATCAATCTATCCTATGATTTACTTGGCCATGATAATATCAACCAATTCTTGGTTGCCTTGCATTTAAAATTAACTTGAATTAGTAAAATATATATAATAAATGACCAATATTAGTCACCAATTCATTATTCAACAAAATGCTTATTATAGCAATCATTTTCTATCAGAATAACTTTTACTTTGATGGACTAAACAAAATAAAATAAAATAAAAAAGTTGTAAGGTATGTTATGTACCTCATATATGATTATAAAATCACACACAAGATAGAAAAGAAAATACATAAAATCTCCTTGATGATATAGAAAAACCCTTACGGTAGGGAAACACCTTGCAATTGATCATTTTATGGAAGGGATCCAGTCATGTTCACTTGTCTTTTCGAGGGGGCAACCTCCTATTGCGCTAAGCTCCAAATACAATATTCTTCCACGCCTCATAAGGACTCCATCATTATTTATAACTAACTAAGAAAAATTAATCATAACAACATCTTAACTACCTAGTGGACCTTCTTTAATGAAGCCCCATTACATTTATTCAATACTACTATAGTGGGCCTTTTTTTATAAACACAGGCATAGTGGACCTAATCCACCTTACATTGAATGACCTTCACTATTATTACTCTATTATGGGCCCTTTGGTCCCCCATTACACCCCTAGGAAGGATCCCAACATTCCACCCCCTTAGAAAAGAGTTGCCCTCAATGCTTGTTGTGAGAAGGTACAACCATAAACAAGAGTCCCATGGATGAGTGTGGATTGCCTAAAGTATGCTAGAGAACCAAGATCCCATGTACAAGTGCTAGTCAACATGTTGAAGTAGTCGAAGCTCCACCTTAAACTTGGGTCCCATGTACACGTGTTAAAGATGACACCCAACTGATGACTCTTGAGATCCATGAATGACCAATTAATAGGCTCCAAATACCAACCATTGACATGGGGATTCTAATAAACAAAATCCTCAAAAATATCATTCATATAGTTGTAAAGGGTCGAGGCTGAATCTAGAAGGGACAATATCATTGTAGAATATGCGAGCTCTAGTATTCATAATGGGATCCTAATTTCCCTCAATGATGTTCTCTACATAAAGTGGAGTAGATTCATCATATAGAAGATGAAAGTAGTTGTCATCCCAAAAATGAAAACTATCCATATACCAATCAACACAAATCATTCTATAAATCATACAAGGCATATCTTTCTCGATTATATTGTTCCTTGATGAAAGGATATGTGGTTCCAATAATCCAGGTCTCCTTATATTTAGCGATTGTCTCTTTAATATCTCGAATTGCTTGAGACCAATCTTGGAGATATTTTTTAAACAACATTATCATATTGTCATTTTTCATGTTCATGAGGGTTTGAGAGTAAATTTTTTCAAATGTTGTAGCACACGACATACTGATTGAAAGTACACATTTAATATACCAAATGAAAACCTTGAAAATCCTCTATCCAATGGAATTGGTTCAGAAACAATCTAAGCACCTAGTCAAAAGTTATGACCTCTTTAATCCACACATCCATCACGAAAAAACCCTAAAATAGTTTATTTTAAATATGTGATATCTTCACTTCTTGATTTTTTATTCAAACGATTTTTTTTTTGAAATGGGTTGTTTTTTCGAGAGGAATTTAGATCTACCACCTAATTCTTCAAATTCTAATCATAAATCTATAGTGTAACGTCCCCCAACTTAACTGAGGAACATTATGTATGGAAAATACACATAAATTCAAATTTTTCTTTTGCTAATTAATTCATGTAGCTTATTAGCTATGAATTAAACACATATTTAACTAGATTGTGATACCCATAATTAAATGCATCACAACACTCTAGATGAACATAATGCAACCAAATAGTCATCTACAACACATAAAAACCATTCTCATGCACAAAGTAAAAACACATCCATAAAACTAATAAGAAAATTCAAAAAATAGATAAACACTTACCTTCTTAAAACGTTTATGCAATCAACTGATTGGGAAGGACATTCCACCCAACCATAGACTTGTTGTCTCAAATCTCAATAGCAAGTCACCCCTGAGCTGGGGTTAGGTATGCAAAAGATAAGGGTGCCTCTCACAGTCCACTCACAACTCAATATCCCACAACCCACTAGTATTCTCTCACAACTATCCTAAATTTCCTCCTGCTCTCTTCCTCTTGACCTGCCTAACCCAAGGAATGTACCCCTTCCCCGCTCTCAATCCATCAGGAATCACATTCATTTATCAGGGTCTCTCTGGCACAGGTAACCAAGAATTTCTCTATTGGGAACTCAAGGGAACTCACTACCAGGAAAACAACAACCAACACTTGTTATTATAGTGCAACTCACATAGGAGTTCACTCATCAGGCCTGAAAATCTAGCTCTTCAATCTTCATCTCCATAATGCTCAAAAAACGCTCTGACATATTCTAGAATTCTCCCAACCTTTTGGGTCTAGCTCAGGTTCTCTTCTTTCCTACTTTATAGTTGTTCATGCAAAAACTGAATGTGAAAATGTCTATTCTCCCCCATACGAATTTCCTCTATTTTCTCAAGATAGTTAACTGCTCGCTCTGCCCAATGTTGATTGTACTAGAGCCCCATGCTCCCTAATAACTACAAGATGTGACTCTCACATCCACCCTCTTACATGGGTTTAATGATTGGGTTCTCATACATTCAAACAAAAAAATAGGAGTTACCCCCAATGATAATAAAAATTAGGAAAATGGGTTGAATTAATACCCACAATTAATTTCCCCCTTGGACCCCTCTTAGAAACTCTCTTCTCTTTTGGAAAACTCAGCCCCCATCTCTATCCATATCCCCCAATCGCTGACATCACTTTTTATTTATTAAAATTGAGAAAATACATTTGCATATTACATTGCTTGGTCATAGCCATATCCATACCTACATTATGCATTAATTAAACTGGGGATTATAGTGGAGATGTTACATATAGTAATTGACTTAAACGTCACAACCCTCTTCTTCTTTTTTTCTTTGAAACCTGCAAAATAAGAAAGAACAAAACCTTCTTTTTTTTTATCCAAGAAACAACTCTGATACCAAAATGTTATATACCTCAGATATGAATGTAAAATCACACACAAGTTATAAAAGATAATATCAAAAATCTCCTTGATTGTATTAAAAAACCCTTAAGGTAGGGAAACACCTTACAATTGATCATTTTTATGGAAGGAATCCACTCATGTTCACTTTCATATTCGAGGGGGCAACCTCCTATTGATTTAAGCTCCAACTACAATAATCCTCCACGCCTCATAAGTAGGACTTCATCCTTATTTATAACGAATTAAAAAACCCTAATCATAACAACCTCCTAACTACCTAGTGGACCTTAGTTAATGAGGTCACATTACATTTATTCAATACTACTATAGTGGGACTTATTTAATAAATACAAACTTAGTGGACCTATTTCACCTTACATTGAATGACCTCCACTATTATTATTCTATTATGGGCCCTTCGTCTCCCTATTACACCCTTAGGGAGGATCCCAACAAGATATGACATTAGAAGAAACAAAGCCTTCTAATGTTGAAGCATTTGAAAAACCATCTACATGTATAGTTGTATGTTTTTTTTATATGTTTTAGACCACCCGTTGCCCTTTCAAGTTAATTACTTCTAGAGAAACCCTCATTTTGGTATGGTGTTGCTAATTGGTTGAGCTCTCCTGCTCATTTATTCTATTTTAGGCCTATTCTTCATGTTCTTCCAATTCTTCTATCAGATACATGATGATCTAGCCTCACATCACTCATGAGTCCCTTCAGATGACTCTACCACGGTATATCAACTCGTATGCCTTACACCTTAGATGTTATGTGCACTCACAAACGATACTTCACGCATGATCTTTATTTCATTTGATGTGATATGTTCTTGTGTGGGTTTCTTCTATGGACATGGTGTGATGATTTCTTACCTAGTTGTGGACATAATAAATATTGGGTTTAATCTAATAACACTTCTTAACAATAAAAAAATATTATATTTTCTTGTTGTTCAATTGGGGGACATAATTTTCCTTCGATAAGTGTCGTCGTGACTTGGATCAAGTCGTACTAATGGGAATCTACTTGACTTAGTGTACTCCATGTTCTAACCATACTTAACATTTTCCATCTTTTCCCATTCATTGTCATCTCATTCATAAAAATATATTATTCCCATTCATGTTTGACTTATCATACATCATCCAACAAGGTCTAGTTGAACAAATTGAAGACCAATGTAATCCTAAGTCAAATGAAGCTAAAAAAGGGATAAATGTGAAGAGCATGAAAATAAAAATTAAAAAATAATAACAAAGCTAGAGTTATTCCACCTCATTAAAAAGGCCCTTGCCTCGAAGTCATATGCTACAAAAACACATATCTAAAGAAAGGGATAGTAACTCAAAGAAAGGAAATACAAAAGGGGTAATAAAATGAAGTGCCAAGGTGGTAACTCTAAGAAAAGCTCCTTCTTAAAGGCTTAAATGCATAAATAATGGAGATTCCTATCTATGGAAAGCTAGTTGGATCAATTAAAAGACCTTTTACATCATCACATATGAATATGATGGGTCAAATACATGAGGTTCCCTTTTGCTTTCCATAAGTCATCCATCATATTTACCTATCTCTAAACAAGTAATCTAGGAAACACTTCTTGTCTTAGAAATTGTCATGTGTAATAAGGATAAGGTTGTCCCACCATGGTAAACTTAAGCAAATTATAAAATTAACTTATATTATGATGGTGTTAAAAGAGATTACTTAATGTTCATTGCATAATGAGTTGTGTTGAGATTTGATTCACCATTATGGGTGGGTGCCTCACATTGGGATCTATGCACTATGACTCAAGATCCATGTACTTGCATTAAGGATCTGTGACCCTAACTTGGGATATGTGTACCTATATATAATCATATCTATCTACATTGGGATATATTCTATTTTTCTTGGGATCCATAAAACTACATTGGGATCCATGACAATGCATTGGACAATGATAAAGACTCCACATCATCATCATGTGCCACATGGACCATTTCTTGAGGACATTTAGGTGGCTAGAGCATACTTTTTTAGGGCGATCAACTTCAAGGGCAATCATCTTTTGATAAAGTGCCCAAATTTCTACCATATTAGAGCCAATAGATGCAAAATGGTCGTAGGATTTATGAAATGGGGTTGTAATAAAAAAAATAAGCAAACATTGACTTAGTTATGATGCTACTAAAATCTGTCATGGGAAAATTATCACTGTGTTTTGGAGACACACGTGTGGGTAATTACACTTCATTTATGAGGGCACATTTGAATTTCTATGAGCACATGTGTGGGTGGTTAGCTCATATTTATGAGTGTGCTCTTATTCTTGGAAGTTTTATTGATGATTTTGAGAGCACCATGTATTTTCTCGTGGTTTTGCTTGAGCACATGGTAATTGCCTATGGTTTTTCCTGAGCACATGGTATTTTTCTATGGTTTTTCCTGAGCACATGGTATTTGCCTGGGGTTTTTCTTGAGCACATGGTATTATCTTATGGTTTTGTGAGGGCGTCTTATCTATATACAAAGGGCTCATCTCTCATTTTTTGTTGGAAATCAATTAGAAGAACTTGTTTTCCTTGCTAAAGTTTTTGTGTGAGTCTTGTTTTAATCTTGAGTATATGTTCTAGTGCTACAAAGGAGGATATTTGGCATTTCATGTTTCTAGGAAAAAAGGAGCTACTACAATTTATTGTAAATGCATTTGAGGTAATGGATGTTTCCTTTTTCATTTATTTTTTGAATATCTAAGCTTAAATTATTGTTTAGGCCGTAGATCTTTAGGGATTATATTCTCTCACTTTGTGCTTAGTTATATTTAATGTTGTAATACTTAGGATAAATATTCATAGATTAGCCTTCCCTAGGAATCTTGTAGTGCACCAAATATCAAAGCTTGAAGCTCATTTAGCAATCCTTCATGGTGCTAAGTGACCTCAAGCATTAAGGATACAAGAATATCACTCAACATTGGATCAAGTGTCCTCCCATAGCCCAAGTGGAGAAGGCATTGAACTTCCTTGAATTTTTAGCCATCTCATTTAAAATTCCCCCCCCATTATTTTATTTATATGCAATCTACAGTTTAAAGGTTCAAATTCTTAGATCTAGGTTGCTTGTTTCATAAGTTAGCTAGAATAACACATTTCAAATCTAGTTATTAACTCAAAACTTCTTTGTGCAAGTTGTTTAGTTTTCTTATTCAAAGGTTGACTTGCACTCTACTTTCCTATGGTTTGATTGGATTCACATTTAGAGGAAAAATATATGTTGAGTCTAATGTTTTCTCTCACATCTTAAACATAGATCTAGCTTTGTGATAATCTGATAAGCCAAATTGATTCCTTAAGTCTTAGAATGATTTATGATTTAAAGTTCATCTTTCTTCTATTTTGTTTGTTCGAAATTCTAAGAGGCTTGATTTGAAAAATCAATTTCAAATGGTTTCTCATTTCAAATCTAATTGATTAGGTAAGGGGAATGATGCTT
>JZKD02S0155788.1:27149-41570 GCA_000966675.3 Picea glauca | reverse complement strand
AGTTGTGGGTGGCCCCACCATCTATCAGGGCGATTGCCCATTGCCCCTGAATAATCCCTCTGATACGGAGGGTATCATACCTGGGAACAACAGAAAGGGTCGCTATGACTCCTCCCTTTGTTGGTTTCCTCCTGTTAGCCTGCTCTGGCATTTGTGGGACTACTGGAGGATGGGCTCCTGTCGGTGTCGGTGGTCTATAGGGAGGCTTCTCTTCTGCTGGTGCTGACTCCTCCTCTGAACTAGTGGATCCATTGTATTTCTCACAGCCTGTGATGATCTTTTATTGTCACATTGTGCTCTTCTTCCGCCTGCGATGATTCATGTAGAAATTTTTTGAGTAAAAATCTTTCTCTTTACCCAGATATTAGATATGGTTTTGGGGTGAATTTTTGAGCTTGATTATAGTCTGATTACTAGTCTTTGAATATGATTTTATCCTTATTTTCTTTGTTTTAGCTTGTGTTCTTTTGAAAGATTTGATCTCTTCCTTTGAGGTACTTTCCGTTACAAAGCATTGTTTTTCTTTAGAATTATTTAGTGGAAGAACTTATTTTTATTTTATTGAATAGTTCGTGTTAAAAGAGAAAATTGATTTGGGTTACTTTGCTTTTAAATATATTTTCTATTTCTTTTAGCTATCTTTGAAACAAAAATTCTAATTTCTTTCTTTGCATTAGATTGGGGGCATCTTTTCATTTGAAGTAGTGAAATTGCATGGTTTTTGGCATTTTTGGTCTTGAATTCTTAAAAAACATTCCCCCTCATGGTCGGGGGGGGGCAAGAATCGTGTGTTGGTGTACAATATATTTGGCTCATTTATTGAAGATCTTGATATTGATGAGTTTAATAAAATTTTGGGACATTTTGCATCTCGGAATGATAAACATTTTCTCCTTCTCGTAATATAGCTTTCATCGAAGTGAAATATTTAGATTCTCATTTCTTTGCATTTTTTTAGAGTCATTCAAAACATCATTTAGTCCACGCCATTATCCTCTTGAGTAAAAAACAACCTTAAAATAAAACACTTATAAAAATTGATTAGACAATTTTTATATTTTTGGGTATCAAACCTACATTAGCTTAGGATCTAAGGCTTTGGAATAGGTGTGAAAGATAACTTTCCAAAGTTGTAAACAAGCATAGTATCTTGTGATAGGGAGAGTTAAATCCACTTGCTACATTTTTTCCTAGGAATCCCTTCAAACACAAAGGTCAATCACGAGGTCGCATTAGAGTCGACAAAGTTACTCACCTTGCTTTGTTGTTCTTAGTGTAGAGATTACATATATTATTGGGGGTCACTTGAGAATAAAATCCTTTGCATACCTTCTTGAGGCGATTTAGGGCTTAGATACCCTACCCTTGCATGTGTATAAGAATTTCAACTACTTCCCCACACATCATTGTCGTAATTGGTAACCTTAGTAGCCTATCTCTTTAGAGTCTTTACACAAGGTGACTGTGGAGGGGCAAGTCTTCACGATACCTAGAATCAATGTTGGCTAAAATCACTCAGGCTCCTTGGAGGGTATACCCATGATTATGTGTGGGATATTGCATCGGTATATAAGTCCGTTAAGAATGTCATTAACGTAACTTTTCCACCCTCTTTATCTCATCCCCTTCTTACATTGTTCTCATGACGTTGGATTTCATCACCAACTAGTGTGTTCCTTGTGAGAACATTTTTTTTGTTTAATTGCTTCCTAGATTTTTAGCATGTGTTGTTTATTTTCCCTAAAAGAATCTAGGTTGGATTTGTGTTTAATGGCGTCAGTTCCCACAATGACCAATGAAGAAACCCCTACTCCAGGGGAAACTTTTGTTTTTCCTTCTTACGGAAACATTGGTCCTCCTTACATCGCTACTTTGAACCTTCTAGGTCTCACAATTGGATTGTTGGTATGGTTGTTTTCCACTTTAGTAATCCCGAATGCAACAATTTCTTCGGTTGTAAGCACTTCCCACCAAGAGCGTCAACCTCATGTTGATCCTTCACCTTCTTCACCAGTAATATCTTCTTCACCTTCTCCACTTGAAAGGTATTCTTTTGTTTCATATTCTTCGCTGAGTGAAAGATCTGAATATAGTAACTCGATCGATACAAAGAAGAAGAAAAGGAAGAATAAGAAGAATAAAAATAAGCAAGGGTGTAATCTTCCAACCACTTCCAAACAATTTGGAGAACAACTAGTTATTTTTAATCATGTTGGGAGTGTTGATGATGCCAAGATCACTCAAACATCCTGTAAACCCAAGTACCCTTGCAGGATTTGTAAGGGTGGCCATCTTCTTAAGGATTTAGAGGCATGGTCTACACGCCCTTGCTAGCCTATGTCGTCATCCTCTGAACAACATGATGATGACCTCCTATCAACTAGTCAGGATACCATTGGAAAGAATAAAAGTAGAGTCAAATTCCTATGTATGTTATGCAGAGGGATTCATCAAACTCACCTTTTCCCTTTTATGTACGAAGCCTTGAAATTACTGGAAAACATGACGGTTTCCCAACCTCAACTTCCAGCTGCTTATCATAAGCTAATTACTCTCGACCCACCTGTAGTTGATGGAATGATCAATCTGTTACCTTCATCGGTTAGTCTGGTTGATCAGGTAGTCAATTTGGTCATGTCCTTAGTTGAACCAGTTGACAAAGTGGTCAATCTGATCCCATACTCAGTCTATCCCACTCTCTCATTAGAGTGTGAAACCCAATCGATCGATCCCTTTCCACCTGTCAACCCCATTCTCCCCTTGGAGAATGAAACCCAAGTGGTCGATCTAATCTCTTCATCGGTCGATCCTACTCTCCTGCTAGAGAGTAACCCCAATACTGTACATGATTTTATTTTTGATACATAATATTCCATGTTGGGGGGCCTTCCTCCTTCTTCCTTGGAACCCCCTCCAAGTAATGAGGCCATCCTTTTTTGTTGAGGTGCACTAACTGGACCTCGTCTTCCCTCTCACATTCCTTTCAAGATTACAGTACATATTTATGGTCGGGATGTTCCTCAGACACTAATAGATGAAGGTGTGTCCGTTAGTATTTTTTCCTCTATTGGTTGGCAAGCTTTGGGTTGTCCTTAGCTTGTACCAGTTACACAAAATCTGTTAGTTTTTAGTAGAAGAACTAGTCAACCTTTAGGGACCCTTCCTCAGTTTCCTATAACTTTGGGAGGGAAAATTGTCTTTATTGATGTCATGGTAGTCCACGATCCCTTGGATTTTGATTTACTCCTTGGGCGAGATTATGTCTATGCAATGAAAGATATTGTGTCCACTCTTTTTCATGTGATATATTTCCCTCACGATGGATGCGTTGTGACTATTGATCAACTCTCTTTTGTTGGCCCTCATTTGATTATCAACCCAACAACCTCCCTAAACGGTTCTTATATGAAAACAATATCTCCCCCACCATAGGTCAATTATGTGGCATTGTCTCCCATGCCTTCAGTTGCCAATGTAGATGAGCCTCTCACTGTAAGCTCAATCTCTTATGACTTGAATCCGGTAGTTGACATGGTGATCTCTTCGGTAGGGCTATTGTAGCCTAATTGCCTTACCACTATCGTGGCCCTCGACATGTGTTCTTTCCAGAGTGTGTTTCTTCTGTTGAGTAAAGATCTCTTGAAATCCATGACTAAGTTTTGTCCCATGACATGGCTTCCTTCCGGAGCATCATCCTCTTGGAAGCCATGATCAAGAAGAGAGTTTTGAGCATGGTTTTCTTATTTCAAGATCGTTAAAAAATGAAACCAGTTGTGAGGATAGTTTTTGCATCTCTGTAGGCAACCTCGTTAAAAAATGAAACAGAGGTCACAAGGATAGTTTTTTTGTCTCTGTGTAAACCTCGTTAAAAAATAAAATAAAGGTTACGAGCATATTTCTTCTCCTGTGTCAATCTCATTAAAAAATAAAACAACCTATCTCGAGCATAGTTCATGTTCCTGTGTTAAGTTCATTTAAAAATGAAATAGATATTCCCCCCTCTTCTATTGAGTCAAATACTTCGTTACGAATAGTATTTGAAGCTTCATTTCATCTACCCATTCCATTAGATGAAACGAATCTTAGGGGGAAATGCTTCCAGCCTCTAGACTTCATGCTCAAGTTAAGCTGCTATATTCTTAAGACGGGGGCAAAGTACCAACCATCCCTAGATTATGCGTTGGAAAGACGTAAGCATAGTTTTTCTCTAGTTCAAGCTTGTGTAAAAATGAAACCAGGTCCAAGCATAGTTTTGGCTAATTTTAAGCTTGTGTAAAAATAAAATCTATCCCAAGCATAGTTTTTTTTTTGTTTTAAGCTTGCGTAAAAATGAAAACAATCCTAAGCTTAGTTTTTGTTCTTTCTCATGCTCATAAATACCTAAGATTGTAACCGAGTAAACTTTTATCACTTTTTATAACTCATAATGGAAATATGAAAAATGAACCCCATGGATTCTTCTTTAAGCTCTTTTCAAACTCCCTAAACACGAAAATATCGTTGAGCGATCTTGTTCTTTTCACATTCGTAAAAGTATTTGAAAAAAATTCTGATGAGCGGTAGATTATCTCTTTTTTAGTCTCATGAGAATAATTTACGAAAAATGGTATTTTGTAGTTTTTTTTAAGTGTTTTTCAACTCTCTAAACATGAAAAACCCCTGATTTTTTTTTCTTTGGACTCATAAAAAAAGCATCGAAAGACCCATATGGGACCAAACCACTCCTTCCTAGGGTTCATTAAAAATACTTTGAGGGACTTGTCCAAAGGATGAGCTTATATTACAGGCATATGTTATCCTCATCAAGATTGCATAAAAATAAAGAGGTACTCACAAGAAATGGTGGGGAAAATTTGGGAAAGGAATGTATCTTTGTATCTGTGTCAGTGGGAATAAGTCGCTCTTGAACATGACACCCCTCTTCATCATTTTATCTGGGTTGGGAAATCTATTTGTCTCTCGTTTGACCATCCACAATTCTGTATGTTGGGTCCTCCTTGAGTCAATGTTGCCAAGACAATTTTTGTGTCATTCATATGTTCAAGAGAAGTTCAACCTACACAAGCCTTCTATTAAGTCAACCATCTGCAATCCTGAAATTCTTACCATGTTAGCCTTCCCTAAGTTAGTTATGAATCACTTCGCACTTTGATCTACTTCAAATCTGTTACATATTTAGTGTCATTGATGGGGGATACATTAAGTCCCTCATGTGATGAGTCTTTTCATGTCGACTTCAACACATTATCCAGAATTAGACTTAGAAATCATTTAATACCTTGGAACTTGCATGCCTCAATGGCACCTCGTTTTCGACAATGGGTTCACATCAATGGCTCCTGATTGGAAAATTTCATCGAGTGCTCGACTTTAGCTCATTAATTTGCATTCAATGGATTTTTCTAGAGTACCTTGGGGATCATTGACATCAATGGTGATTTTCCTCTCACTTTTTAATGGTATTCATCAATGACTAGTAATCAAATGGTTTCTACCATGTTCGAGTTTGACAATTGCAATCACATGGATAGATTCCTACTTCGAGACGATAGAAATGAAGACCCAGTATATCACCATATAGATCCAGGTTTTGATGGAGTATTCATAAGTCTGTACTGATGCATAGATCCAATGTGTATTTCTCATGGCTATGTTGAAATTTGAGTCGTTATAGCATAGATCCACAGTGTATTTCTCGTGGCTATGTTGAATCATGATGACATGGATCGACAATGTATAATTGGTGGCCATGACTCACTTGAAACTTATACTTAGGGTCACTTGTAGTCTTAGTATGGGAATGCCTACCTTAGAAAATAGTATATTATTATGCAGAGGCTTGATTGTTTGTAGGTTCCCGACCGATGTGCTCCTTGTTCTCGACACACACATTCTACAAAGTATTTTAGCTGTCATATGTTCCACCTTCATACTTTGGGGGGCATTCTATTACACATTATTTTGGTCACCCCTTGATCACCTATGATATGTGTATTTCTTATTCCATTGTTCCCTGAAGCTACTATAGAAATGAGAATTTCTCCATGAGAAATTAAATCATCTTTATTTTCTTAAA
This sequence comes from Picea glauca, assembly GCA_000966675.3. Lineage (NCBI taxonomy): Eukaryota > Viridiplantae > Streptophyta > Pinopsida > Pinales > Pinaceae > Picea > Picea glauca. The sequence goes on along the minus strand of JZKD02S0155788.1, from coordinate 35,494 downwards.
AACTTTATCAAAGGAGATCGTTTCACCCTGCTAAATTATTGGGGTGCAATGATGTCTAATCGTCGCATGTTGCACCAAACCTGGACTGCGGCGTTGTTGTAGGATGCCTGTTCTTAGGGTGCAACGATGCTCAAACAAAGGAAAAAAGAGGAAATTCATGAAAGTTCCAGAAGGAATCTTCTAGAAGATGAGGTGGCCTTCGACCGGCTTGGATATTACTTACTTCTCTGATTTAGTGGGATCATCCTAATATCCTCATCCATCCCTCTTTCACCCTATATAAAGAGGCATCTCTCATGGAAAGGCTAGGTTGGCTTATGTATGAAGAATTCTTCTCTAGATTTCACTTGAGATAGCTTTGTTTTAGCTCTCGAAGTCAGGTTGTGACTACTCTTCATAAAAAACATTGGCAAAAAGGTGTGTGTGTTGAGGCAAAGGTCCATTTGAAGGGACCTTGAAACATCAAGGCATAGGTTGTATTCTCCACTTTCATTAATATAATGCAACAATACATTCCTTCCCTATAAAAGCGTCTTCATTTTTATTGTATAACTCCTTGATCTTATACATATATTTCATTGGAATATATATATCGTTTTTCTCTTTATTTGTTGGTTTGTGTCTCTTAAACATGTCCAATATCCCACAAGTCTGAGGATGGAGCAAGGATGACACTAGTGAGGATCAAACGATGTTTAAACGGTATGTCATTTATTCCTGATTAAACTAGTTTATATCACAATGAAATCTAAGGAGAAGCTTCTATTTTGCTATGTTTTGTAATAATTTCTGGTTGAATTTAGGGAGATTAGTTTGTGTCTGAACTTACCAATTTTTCTGATAGCAACAACCCTACATGCGATCTCATACTCCTTGCACGCTCCATGATTTTCCTATCCATCCTTTCTGACACACCATTTTCTTCTGGTGTTCCTGGAACTTTTTCTCTCTACAAATCCCATGATATGAACATTAGTCATCAAACTCCTTGATGCAATATTCACCTCCATTGTCTGATCTAAGACACTTCAACCTTTTTCCTGTCTCATTCTCAACCAAAGATTTACATTTCTTAAAAGTCTAAAAAACACCATATTTTTGTCAAATGCAATAAACCCAAGTTTTTCTAGTTGCATCATCAATAAAAGTAACATAATAACGAGAGTCAACAAGAGATGATACCTGAGTTGGTCCCTATACATATGTATGCACAAGCTCTAACATTTCACTCTTATTTTGTTTTCCAACTCTGAGAAATCTAACTCTCTTCTATTTTCTTTAAACACAATGCTCACAGAAATTCAAAACAATGTGTTTAAGATCTAGCGACAAATTCATTTTTTGAAGAATCTGCATCCCCTTCTCACTCATGTGTCCAAGCCAGTGATGCCAAACTTGTTGGAGTTACTTCACACACACCTAGGATTTATTTTTCCTAAGGATTTTCCTTGTTTATTAGTAATTATTTAGTCTCCTATATTTTAGGAAGAATATTCCTCTAGGGAGAATATTCTTTTCAGTTTTCACTTCAGTTTGATCAGTTGAGTGGAGTCTAGATGCTACATTGGTATTGTCACCATGCAACATTGGGATCATCACCAGTTAATGCACATTTTTCTTGGGATCATCACTAGACTAGCACATTACCCATGATTTCCTTATCTCCTCCTCACTTCACTCTGTTTCAGTCAGTTAACTGAAGACTGATATACTAGTTAACTCAGCTAGGTGGAAGTTCACTCTCGTAACTACCCGAGAGACTAGACTAGGTGGTAGTTTACTCCCATAATTGTTGGTGTGTGTCCAGATCACTCTAGACCGCCACTATGGTGCATTGGCTCCTCCTCCAGTGTGCATTGGTTGAGTTATACAGAGTACATCATGTGTAAATTATCCATTACTCATTTGGTTAATGAGAATTCTTCCATTCTTTATCTCTTTCTTATTCTTTCTCAATTTCTCTCCGCAAATGTGTTTTTTATTTTCTATCTAGATATATTTTTTGTAGGTTCAAAACGTTTACATGGTATCAGATCTGATAGACTTCTAAGAAAAATACACAACAAATTATTTTTGTAGGTACCAAATATTGAAGACAACAGAAAAATGGAATTCCCAAAAGAATTCCTTCTTACACCTTACAATTACTTTGCATGGAAGGAGAGGACAATCATGCATCTTCGAAGCAGAGGATTGTATAGGTTAACCATAAATAGAACTAACATTATCCATATAAAACTCCAAGTATCTAAATTGAATGGATGAAGCATTCAGAACAATTTGCAGTCTCATTTCTCTCGATCTCCTTTTTCACATATCTTCTTGTAAAACCCCCAATGAATACAAGACCACCATGGAAGGGATTTTTGGAAAACAGGATGATATGAGGGGACACATTCTAGAGGTGTAATTTCTCACATTGGATCCAAAAATCTTCGACAATCTCCAAGATTTCTTTACAAAATATAAGGATTTACTATCACAAATCAAGGATTGCAGGGTTGATAAATCTAAGGAGGAGAAACAAATGGTTCTCACCATTCTCTCCAAACTTGGTCTTGAATTATTAGTGTTTTCATCCACATTCCATTCATTTAGATTCACCTATGGAGCCACTTGGAATATGCCTTCTCTTGAGGAATTTATCGAATCTCTTACACAAGAGCAGACCAAGCTCATCAACATGGGAAAAATAAAAGCCCAAAGGTGCATTCACTTACTGTGCAAGATGGAAGAGGTCATCAATATCAAAAATATAAATATAAAGATAAAATGGAAACTCATGCAAATACGAAGAAGGAAGGGTACTCAAAACCCTTCAACGGTGCCTCTGGATCCAAAGGTGGAAATAGAAGAAAAGGAGAGAAATGCACATATTTCCAAAAATGATTCCATCCAGAATCTGCATATATGTAGAAACAGATAGATCTAATAACTCAAATAATTCAACAAAACAACCTTGGAGATCACATCCCCAAGGGTTCCAAGAAGAAGAGGTGAGAAGATCATAATCCCAAGAAAGGAAATTCTAGCCATGGCTTGATTGCCATCAAATCCTCTCCTGATGATTGGATCATAGATTTGGGAGCATCACATCACATGGTTTCCACAGAAGAAATATATTCTTCATTGGATGCATGCAAAGGTCCTCCTATTCTGATGGGGGAAAACTCTCCAATTGAGGTCACCATAAAAGGAAGGATTGAAATCACCATCAGAAGCTTCGAGAAGGTGTTGCATGTTCCCAAACTTTTCGTCAATCTTCTCTTCATGTATCAGATGAAAAATCCCGACACCGGAAAGAAATTCATATTCACACCTGATGCAGTGGAAATCTATGACATGCAAACCAATTCCATGGTTGCTACCAGTGAGGTAAATCATCAATCTAGGCTTTACATATTTTCTGAGTTTATTGAACCAGATTGTGCTTTACTACTTGCCCATGTTGATGAAAGTAGTAGGATATAGAACGAAAGGTTTAGGAATTTAAATTTTAGATATATGCAACAACTTAACAAGAAAGGATTGGTTGATGGTCTACTAGACATACATTTCTCTAAAGGAATCTATGATGGATGTGTTCTTGGAAAACACCCTCAAGAGAAAATTGACAAAGGAAAGACTCAGAGAGCTTCCTCTCCTTTAGATATGATCCATAATGAACTCATGGGCCCTTTTCCACATCCATCAATCAGCAAATCAAGGTATGTGATCATTCATGTTGATGATTTCCCACGCTTCACATGGGTTTTCTTTCTCAGGAAAAAATCAGAGGTCTTTCAACACCTCAAAGATTTCAAAGCTTTGGTTGAGACACAGTTAGTAAAGAAAATCAAAGTTCTACGAACTGATAATGGGGGCGAGTATGTCAACCATGATATCTAGAATTTTTTTCATGAGGCAGGGATTTAGTTGCAATATACAGTTCCCTATACTATGCAGCAAAACAGAGTTGTTGAACGGAAAAATAGATCTCTAAAAGAGATGGCATCTTGCATGCTACATGTAAAGTCACTTCCACAGAGATTATGGGCCGAAGAACTTAATTGTGCAACCTATATCCAAAATATATCTCCCCATATATATTTCAAGGATAAGACCCCCTATGAAGCTTGAAGCGGCCTCAAACCGAAAGTGACCCTCTTTCATATTTATGGTTCATGTGCATGGGCACAGATTCCCTTTAAAAAGAGGAAGGCACTTGATCCACATAACACAAAGTGTATCTTTGTTGGATACCTTGACAGTGTGAAGGGATACAGACTTATTGATCTTTCCTCGGACCGGCTCATCATTGAGCAAAGTGTCCAATTCGAGGAAAGTGTCTCGCATGTACCTCAACAAACGCATGGAGACACCTCTATTCTTCCACTTATCTAAGAAGCTGAGCATGCACATGTTGAGTCTTCTTCATATGAGAGTTTTGATTCAAAGGATTCAGATGATCTAGATACATAGTCAGTACAATCAGATGTAGAGTCATTGCATGTAGATGTAGATGTAGAGCCAGAGTCGAGGACCAAGTGGGCCCAAACTAATCTTCAAGATGTAGAGGATCTTGTTGGGGATCTAGTTGATACTAGGAGGACTCAATATGATTTCAAAGAGCCTCCTCTTGCACTCATTGCCACTGAACCATTTCCCCCCAGGCATATTTTCTTGGTTCAGTATTCATATCCATAGTCTTATGGCGAGGCTACTGGAAATTCCTTTTGGGAATATTCCATGTAGGAGGATTACATCTCCCTCCTCAAGAACCATACTTGGGATCTGGTTCCCCTTCCTTATGGAAGGAAACTTTTCATGTGCAGATAGGTCTAGAGGACCAAGAGCGCAGTGGATGGACAGATTAGCAGATACAAATCTAGGCTTGTTTCCAAATTCTTTCAACAGGTGCATGGCATTGACTATGATGAGACCTTCGCTCCAATAACTAATATGGATTCCATATGATTGGCACTTTCCAATGCAGAAGCCAAGGGATGGGAATTCCATCAGATGGACGTGAAGAATGCATTTCTTCATGATTATCTCTAGGAGGAGATCTATATGGAGCAACCCCAGGGATTTATGCAGTATTCATCTTTGGTCTGTCGACTGAAGAAGTCTCTTTATCACCTCAAGAAGGCTCTGAGGACATGGTATAAAAATATGGACTCCTTCATGCTATCATAGAACTTTGTACATTGTAAGCCATACCTGAATGTTTACATGCTCAGTGATGCGGGAGCATCGCCAACTCATCAAGCGAACCAGCACATCGAGCGGAGATCAACTGGATAAACAAACCCAAATTTTTGAAGTGCTTTGGGATTGTAGTGCAAGTCTTTAATGAAGCCATTTATGAAGGCGCATTGTATATTGTATTGTACCTTGAGCCTTTAAGCTCTCGTCCTTTGGTAGATAGGAGACATTTAATCTAGTTAATGCTGGTAGATAGGATTTTAAGTCTAGATTTGATAGTTTAGAGTTCGAGATGGAAAATGGATATAGACACCCTCATTGTGCATTGTATTATCATCAACCCAGGAGAAGAGAAGAGCAGACAGAGAACATTGTATGAAGAACACCCATGTACAGGCATTTGAATTAATAGAAGGAAGCTTTGATTCAAATTCATGGTTCGTGTTGTTTCTCTGTGTATTGATATTATGCTCATGAACGTTTGCTTTCTTGTTATGCATTTTCTTTGTATATGTTGTGCATGTGATTTCATGTTTCAAACTGAAGTCTAAAAGGGGGAGAGAATGAGGTTCAATTGTTTCTCTATCTAATCCAGGAGATTCCTGCAAAGTGTGTAGTTGAATACATCCGCAAGGAGTGCGTTGATGGAGGCTTAGGTGGTTTAACTCTTGTTCTCATTCACCCAGAAGTGGAAGTGGGTTGTTGAAGCCATGCAAGGAGTGCGTAGGCTAAGGGAGGAAGTCTCAGTCATGAATCTGAGTAGAATCTTTGGGAGACTGCTGCTGCAGGAGTGCGCAGAGTCGAGTGACTTCAACACTTAGACGTGATTGAAGATTTGTCGCAAGGAGTGCGTGCAAGGTTTCTTTCTGAAGATTGAAGTCGAGAACAAATCTCAGAAGGTATAGGCCTTCGAGTTCACCGAAGAACAAGCATAGGGAAGCTGTCGTTGGAAGTCGGAGGAAAGCGTCGCAGGTTGGCGAGTGATAAAACGAGTCTCGTGGAGAGACACTTCTTTATTTCGCAGAATCCTCAAGGGGAGAACGAACGGACAAAATCTTTGGAAGAGATTTCACGAAGTTCCGAGGGCCTTTGGATCTCCCAGAGGTGCAAGGTAGTTACAGCGCAGGCATGGAGAGGATTCAAAGCTCAGGAGGGGCAACACTGTTAATCCAAGTCGGTCAGGGCTGTTGGATTGTTCATGAGATCACCTATCGGGACCTCGTGAGGGAAGTGTCCTAAGGTTGGTAAGGAGAGTCATGATATTACGATAAACAATATCCTGAATACTCCGAGGATAGTGTGGATCCACAGGAGTTGGCCAGTGGACAGGTGGCACCTCGCATCTCGGAAGCTCGTAGGTGGAAGGGTGGAGAAATTGGTGTTAAAATTCGCGAGGCGCGAGGGCATGAAGTGGAGAAAAGGCTGGGAGCCATCCATCTGAAGAGGACAGGTGGCAAAGATCTAAGGATCTTGTGAACTCGTAAGTTCGCAGGGTGAGAGCCAAGTATTAGGTACTCAAATTTGCAAGGACGCGAGAAGCAAGGAGATGAATAGCCGTTGGATCTGGATCGCGAAGGACCATTGGATCCGCACGTGGGATCGTGCATCGGAGCCTCACGAGAAAAGGCTCGAGAATTTGGCCACGGGAATCGCGAAGTCGCGAGGGAGCGAGGTCGCGAGGTTCAGCATCTCGAAAATCGGGAGTCGACGTAGAAGTTATTCGACCTCATGAGAAGTGAAGTCGTGAGGGAGCGAGATCGCGATAGCGTGGAAGTCCCGATAGAAGTGACGGGTGTAGACGGGTCAAGTCACATGTGCGCATCGGGTTTCGGTACCTCGGGTATTGGAGGTTGGAGAACCAAAAGCTTGGTATCGCGAGTAGCGAGGTCACGAGTAGCGAAATCCTTCAGGGAAAAGTCAGCGAGTTGACTGACCATCAGGTCTCGGGGATCCGAGAACCCAGTGTTCAACATTTGAACTCGCGAAGTCACGAGTTTCGATTCCCCGATACATCCAGGAAGGGGACCGCACGAGAGAACTGTGGGAGCAGATTTCTCGATAGGGAAATAGAAGAACCTTAGAGTTCTTCGGGCCGAGAAGAAGATCCTGTGAGAGGACGTGCCCCCTGGGTGGCGCGCTCTGCGTCACTCAAGATGGCTAACTCACGTATACTCCTAGTTTTGTATGTTGATGATTTTTTGATCACCAGTTGCTCGACTTCAATGATTGTTGTAATCAAAATGATTCTACATGACAAGGTCTTGATGATGGACATGGGTCCACTACACTTCTTCTTTGGACTCAATATCAATTAGGATGCATCAAGCATCAAATTGTCTCAGGCCAAGTATGCACGAGATCTCCTTGAGATATTTCAAATGACACTCTACAAGTCTACTCTGACTCCTTTCCTATCATGAGTCAAACTTGAGGATGGCGGGAACACTCCATTGGTTGACAACACACTGTACAGACAGCTAGTGGGGAGATTTTTGTATCTCACGCACTCCAGACCAAACCTCTCCTATGTAGTTGGCGCAGTTTCCAGGTTCATGCAGGAGCCACATGAACTACATTAGAAGGATGCAAAGTGTATCCTTTGATATGTATAGGGGACCATCATCTTTGGGATTCACTATGCAATAGACACTACATTGGACCTCATCGGGTTCACTGATTCTGACTGGGCTGGAAACAACACTGATCGCAAGTCCGCATCTAGTTACTAACTTAGTCTTGGTTTTGGGCCTATTTGTTGGTCAATCAAGAAGCAGGTTGTTATTTATCTATCTTTAGTCGAGGCAGAGTATAGAGTGTTAGTTAACATAACCATTCAGGCTATGTGGCTACAACATTTTCTCACTGAGTTGGGCATTCACTTTCATCATTCGATCATCATCTGGTGTGAAAACTGGAGCTCTCTGAAGTTCTACAGAGATCTAGTTCATAGGCAGCGGATGAATCACATCGAGATCCACATGCACTACATCTGGGACTTAGTACATGAGGGGATCATCGACCTACAATTTTTTCCTTCAGCAGAATAGACTATAGACATCTTCACCAAGACCATCACTGAGCATAAATTCCATTCTCTGCGAAGTCGTCTTGGAGTGAAGGACACAATTTCCTAGCAACTATCAGTTCTTATTTTTATA
>JZKD02S0155788.1:1854-12170 GCA_000966675.3 Picea glauca | reverse complement strand
AACAGAGGCAGAGTATGTTGTTGCTACAGAGGCTAGTAAAGAGATGATTTGGTTACAGAGGTTTATGGAGGAATTGGGAAAGAAGCAGGAGAATAGCAGGTTGTATTGTGACAGTGAGAGTGCCATTCATCTTTCAAATAACTCAGCCTTCCATTCAAAGACTAAGAATATACAGTTGAGGTACCACTTCATAGGATCCACCTTGGAAGATGGGCATCTGAAGTTGGAAAAGATACACACTAGCCAGAATCCTGTAGACATGTTAACAAAGGGAGTAACCAAGGAGAAATTGATTTCTTGCTCAGTTTCAGTTGGTATTCAAGAATGAAGATGAAGATGAGAAATTTTCCAGGTCCAAGAAGGTTCAAAGTCCAGAATATACAATAGTGGTGGAGTTGTTGAGATCAGTCTCCAAGTGGGAGATTGTTGGTTGTGGAGCTTGATTATCTTCCTGATTCATAGGTCTTTTGTTTGCAGCCGTGTTTATACCCCATGAAGTATTTACACCCTAGAACTATGTACACTCTTCCACATGGGGGAGTGCATAGAGGGGGTACCCACTCTGCGGGGTCTGGGGGGTCCATCCCCTCGTCTAGGGGTTTCGGGGGCAAAGCCCCTGAAGGAAATTTTTCCTTGTAAAAGTATATTGTAATTTCATTGTAAATTTGGACCATTCATTATAAGGTCGCAGATCTAATGGTAGAAATTATGTTAGGGTTTTTTTCCCTAGAAGGAAACCCTTTGTTATGAGGGAAATGTATTTGCGGTTGTGTATCATTGTGAATATTGTATTCTGAGACGAGAGACTATGAGAGAAAGAAGAGGAAGTTACGGCAGGTTTGTTGTAGGTTGTATCCCTTCATTTGCTGGATAATAATAAAGGAAGGGCCTAGCAATTTCTTTGGTGGGCGTAGCCCACACTGGGTGAACCACATATATCTGTGTCTCTATTGTATTGTGTATCTTCTATGTTTTATTTCTGCATTTGTTTTATTTTATTGCTCCATGATCTTGTTTTTTTTTTCTAACAATATCAAAGTCATATTCACTTAGAAGTTCTAACCATCTTTTTTGCCTAGAATTTAGAGTTGGTTGATCAAATAAATATTTCATACAATTATGGTTTGTCCTCAGCTCAAACCTTTTCCCCATGAGGTAGTGTCTCCATTTCCTCAAGGAATTCACTATGGCTTCCAACTACAAATCATGAGTGGCATAGTGTCTTTCATGCTCCTTCAACTTCCTTGATTCATAACATATAACAAACCCATTTTGACTAAGGAATCCACCAAGTCCTTCTTTACATGCATCTGTGAAAACAACGAAGTCTTCATTTGGGTCTGCAATCCTGAGTATTGGAGCACTTGTCAATAATTTTTTCAAGTGTTGAAAACTCTTTTCACAATCCAATGTCCACTGAAACTTCACACCCTTCTTTTGCAAGGAAGTGATTGGATGTGCAATCTTTGAGAATCCTTCAATAAATCTCTTATAGTAGCCTGCAAGGCCCATGAATGATCTGACCTCTGTCACATTATTTGGCATTGACCATTCTCTAATGGATTTTATCTTCTCAGGATCCACTGTTATCCCATCCTCTGAAATGATATGCCCCAAATAATGAATTTGCTTCTGATAAAATGAGCACTTGCTCAATTTGGCATACAACTGATGCTTCCTTAATCCTTGCAACACCATCCTCAAATGATGCTCATGCTCTTCTTCTGACTTGAAATATAGCAGACCCATTTGTTAGCACTGGAATTCACCTCTGGATTGCGACAGAGGTAAGCCCAGTACCCATCAGTTTGTATGTCACAATGGATATATTAAAGGGTGGTCTAATGGACGTAGTCTCAGGATAATATCACTTTAACTTAGAAAATTGGACTAGTATGCATAAGTAGATGAGGTCTTGATCTAACTTCAGTCAGTAAGTTGCAGTAAAGGTGAGTAGGGGGAAGAAATTGAGGAGAGTGAAGAGGTCTGCTATGGACATTTAGTCTTCTAGCAGCCTAAGGAGGAAAAACTCAGAAGGCAAGATCCTCTTGGTTCAGAGTTTCAGGGGACTGAATGAAATTATCACTGAATTGAAATCAAACATACATCACAATTCAATGACAACAACCCGATCGGATCATCCATTTCCGAGTCATTCAGCGTTGGAGGGAAAATACAACACCTAAACTGATTAAAATTGGTCGTGATGTCACTGTGATCAAACCTACATCATAATAATACAACTACCCTCGACTGGATCCTCCATGCTCGAGTGTTCTAACACAATTGTTTACAGAGATACGAAAATAAGTTGACTTACATTAAACAAGAAGTCTCAAATGGAAACACATAACCAGAGAACCAAAGACTTCATTAAAACTTTACAATACGGGAGCTTAGCTCCACCATCGACCTTAACAAAATATCAAAAATATCCATTTATACTCATAATAGTCCCTGACTATCAGGAGTGTGATCTGATCATTACAATCAAAGCTTTACATCGATGACTTCTTCTTTCAGACTGAGCGTGCATCCCTTTGTTAGACACGAGCTTAGATTAGCATGGGTCTGCAGGAAAATCTTCTCGTAGGGGTACCACAGGCTGACGGTTCAGTCCCCACAGCCAGTCCTTCCATGCCTTCCATTTATGGGGCGAGCCGAGGTTTCAACCACCAAACCTACCTTCCATTAACTGTTGTTCCTTGTATATTGAACGAGACTTAATGCTCAGGGGTGTGACCACTTGCTGCGCTTGGATAGGATGCCATATAAACATGAAATTGTAGGGCTTCTCAGAGGTGGTTTGGGTTCAGACTGTTGTTGGGCCTGTAATACATCACATTTTGCCATGTAGTATTTTCACCATACCATGGTTTCCATTGCGGGACCACTCAAGAAACATATCGCCCGAGCATGTTGCGTCCCCGCAATAGACTATGACCATTGATCTGGTCACGATCTAATATATGGGCACACCGGCTAGATTTGGCGCCAGCTCCAAGCTTACTCACCCACCAACTTTAGGATCTGCCAAAAGTGTGCTTTGGGGTGGGGTGCTACTTTCGGTGCTGAACAATAACACCTCCCGGAGGATGATCTGACGTGGAGGCTAGATGTCACCATGTTGATGTGTCACGGATGGAGAGGTAACATGTGTCACTTGAAAACAGGTTGTAGGCGTGTCTGAGAATACTTGAAAAGAGTGCCACATGTCAAAACCATAAGGTTGTCACCTATCTGTGTTGATAGCTGACATGCATTTGGCTCTCTAGGGCACGGGAGCTAGTTCTTGTTTACATGTTGTGCTTTTACCCTGAGCTATGGATCTGGCAACACGTGGCTCTTTTTATTAGATGACTGAGATTCACTCTGGGTCTCTGGGTCTCCAGGCTCCGGGAGAATCAAAACTCAAACCTGGGCTTCCAAGTGCTTTTACCTGAAGCCATGGATCTGATGACACGTGTCTTATTGAATTTATGATCGAGATCCACTACAGGTCTCCAAGCTCCAGGAGAATCAAAACTCAAACCTGGGCTTCCAATTTCTTTTACCCGGAGCCATGGATATGATGATGTCTGTCATCTTGAATGGACAGCCAAGATCCACTCTAGGTCTCTGGGCTCCGGGAAAATTAAATCTCAAACTTATTTTTTCTTCTGTTTTTTCACCCGGAGCTATGGATCTGATGACACGTGGCTATTGTTGATCAATGGCTCAGATACACTTCGGGCCTTCGACTCTCCAGAAGTTTTATGCACTTCTCACTTTGAAACTCCTGAAGCTCATTTCCGAACACTTGGATCGGATGCCACCTGTCCCCCTCGAGATCAACGACTCATGCTCGTTCCGGGCTTCCGATCTTTGGACCTTCTACTTTGGAACTATAATTTGTGTGACTTTGAACTTCTGAATGCCCATGACCCACTGATTTCAACTTCTCCTAGAATCTCCCCCACTAAAAGATTAAAATTGCATGTTTCTTTTAAGCCTGAAATGGGTTGCTTTGTATGTTTCCCTTTGTGTCCATGGTTGCAACCTGCACGATCAAGAATCTGGATGAATGGATGTGGGCTAGGAAAATAGGGAGACCAGTGAAAAAGGTCAAGAGAGAATTGATCGGTCTTAGAGAAAATAGGTCAATCAAACGGGCGAAGGCAGACAGAAGGAAAACTACAAGCCGAGAGGAAAAACTTACAATCGGGTCTGCAAAAGGAGGAGAGACTGACCAAAAATATAGACCTAGGTGGAAACCAAAAACCCCTAAGGCTTTGACAAGTCTATGTGATAACATTTGGCTCCTAGGGGATGGCATGCTCCCTATGAGCTGCCAAGAACCAGTAGTTCCAGTGCCTTAGTTGTTCGGATATGGAGTTTAGCTCAAAAATTTCACAAAAGAAAAGAGGGAAATATGTACACTGCTTTACCTAAAAATGAAAAAAAACACATGGGCTCCAGAAAAGAGCTTATTTATGTACAATCCTACGCTAACTGATTTTTACAAAATGCTAGGTGAAAGAAAACTTCCACCATAGCCACCCAAATTGCTCGGTAATATAATTCTTCTCTTCACTCCAATTGATCCACAAAAGGTAAGGGAAGTCTGACAACAGAATGGGAACATGATTTTGAACACCAACCATAACCCTGTGTGATGATAATATGAATATCCTTGCAGGCTCCAGTTCTTTTGAAAAACATATGTCCATATACAACCCCAAGGGGTCACACAATTTATAATCAAGAGAGCTCAATTGGCAATAAATTACCTGTTGCGCTTCATGGTTTCTCACCCGTCGTTCGATGTTCTCAGAGTGTATAGGTGGGTAGAGGATTGATGTGGGTCGACTGATCCCAGGTGATACTTTCTCATTTGCAGGTTCAAGACAAGAGATAAATTGCACCTTTAACTCCTCCATTTCTCCCTCGTTTGCTCTAATAACATCTGCTAGCTGAGAGCAAGAAGTCTCTTCATGTATATCCATGGATGGCTCTTTCTCTCTATCATGCTTCTCTTGGTAGGAGCTTTCTCTTTCATAAGAATATTTCCATCCTATGCTTTCTACTTCTGAATACTCTTCAGGGGTAGGTGAGTGCAGAACTCTTCTATCTTGCAAAAGAGAAAAGAGCGATATCTTGATTCTTTTCTTCAACCATTTCTTCTTTTAAATCTGAGACAATGGGTGTACTAGGGTTAGAAAATAATTCTTCCATAGTTATGCCATCATCAACGCTATCATCAATCACATCTGAAAGGACTTATTCTTGGGAAATAGAGAGAGAAAACTTTTCATCCATATTTGCAAGATACTCACTTTCGTCCTCAATTTCTCTCTCAATCATATCTTTACCAGACTCATCACACGAGGAACACTCTATCATATGTAGAATGTGGAGTGAAAACCTCTTACAACAGTCATGAAAAATAAGATGATCTGGGTAAATCTTCCTGTAATACGAATTAAAAGCATCATGAAAATCCTTCAACGAATGGATACTAGTAGTAGGGAGAGCTAGACACCATCCAAGAGCATCTTCTTCTAGAAAAAAACAAAACATCTTGATCCAGACATCCTCGTGAAAGAAGCCATGTTCAAGCATCTATGCATGAAATTTTAATAAGTGCTCACCGGGATGGTCATGTTTGCTTCCTCTAAATCTCGGAAGATAATCATCCCATTCGTTTATAGATGGAACTGGATGTGGATAACCATATATGGCTAAGAAATTGAAAGGGAAAAACTTGTGAACCAAGATAGTTGATAGATGTGGCTCCTCCTTTTCTCCTTCATGGCTTTCCCTAGGATCAATTTCACAATCACTATAATCAGGAACCATGGAAGAGATCTGCTTTTTGTCGTCCTCGCTAGGATATCTGTCAAAAGTTGTTTGTTCTTGGTCAGTATTCGACGTCACCTCTTCATCATAAGCAGGGTTTCCAAAAACCTCTATTTCAAGGACTGGAATATCCTTTGCATCTTCTTCGCAAGAGCGGTAAGAAAAATCTTCCTCCAATCCCTCGATCCTTGCAAAAAGATATTTTACCAGCTCCATCAATTCCTCCAAGGTATATCCTTCATTCTCATGGATTCTGTCCTCATAGAGTTCTTCCTCACAAATTTCATTTGAAACAGTCATACCTTGAACACGGTCTTTATATTCTTCAAAACAATTATGACAAATTAACTTGGAAGAATAAAATTGTTGACAGTGTCTATTGAAAGCTGCATGAAACTCTCTTAGGGAGGGGATGCTAGCAGGGGTCAAGGATCGAAACCACTCACGAGCATCCCTGTCTAATGATAAAATGAACATATTCTTTAATACATCCTCATGATGTATCTCCCACTAATGCATGAGTTCATGAAACTCATGAAGATGCTCGGCAGGATTGTCATCTCTGTGTTTTCTAAATATAGGCAAATAATCACCCCATTCATCCATAGTAGGGACAACATTAGGAAAACCAGGAACAACAGAAAAATTAAAGGGAGCAAACCTTCGAGCTAGGATTTTTCCCATTTCGAACCAGTGGAGTTTCCAATCGATCCTTTAACCATGGAGTCACCAGGTGAATGATATGAAGAATGAGTGTGTCTGGTCTTTGTCCACCATCAAAGACCAGATCTGATCGGTGTGTTATCCCAAGGGATATCAAGTGTAGCCATAAGAATTCACACTGAAACAGTAGAGCCGAGACAGTGGAGTCGCCACAGTGGAGTCTCTAAGTGCAATTTGCAATCTTCAAAAGGTTCTAAATTCTGATGCACCTTCAGAATCAAAAGTTCATTGTCATTCTACCCAGGGAAAATATTCAATTCGTCCCTAGAAACGACGCCATGAAATGTTAGCACTGGAAGTCACCTCTGGATTGTGGCAGAGTTAGGCCCAGTACCCATCAGTTTGTATGTCACAATGGATAAATTAAAGGGTGGTCTAATGGACGCAGTCTTAGGATAATATCGCTTTAACTCAAAAAACTGGGCTAGTATGCATAAGTAGATGAGGTCTTGATCTAAATTCAGTCAGTAAGTTGCAGTAAAAGTGAGTAGGGGAAGAACTTGAGGAGAGTGAAGAGGTCTGCTATGGACATCCAATCTTTCAGTAGCCAAAGGAGGAAAAACTCAGAAGGAAAGATCCTTTTGGTTTAGAGTTTCAGGGGACTAAATGAAATTATCATTGAACTGAAATCAAACATACATCACAATTCAATGACAACAACCCGAATGGATCATCCATGCCCGAGTCATTCAGCATTGGAGGGAAAAGAAAACACAAAAATGGATTAAAACTAGTCGCAATGTCACTATGATCAAACCTACATCACAAGAACACAACTACCCTCAACTGGATCCTCCATGCCGGAGTGTTCTAACATAGTTGTTTACGGAGATATGAAAAGAAGCTAACTTACATTAAACAAGAAGTCTCAAATGGCAACACATAACCAAAGAACTAGAGGCTTCATTAAAACTTTACAATACAGGAGCTTAGCTCCACCATCGACCTTAACAAAATATCAAAACTATCTATTTATACTCAGAACAATCCCTGACTATCAGGAGTGTGATCTGATCATTACAATCAAAGCTTTGTGTCGGAAACTTCTTCTGCCAGACTAAACATGCATCCCTCTGTCAGAAGCAAGCTCAGATCAGCATGGGTTTGCAGGGAACTCTGCTTGCAGGGGTACCACGGGATGACAGTTCAGTCCCCACGGTTGGGCCTTCCATGCCTTCCATTTATGGGGTGAGCAGAGGTTTCAACCACCAAACCTACCTTCCATTAACTGCTTTTCATTAGATATTGAACAAGACTTAATGCTCAGGGGCACGGCCACTTTCTTCACTTGGATAGGATGCCATATAAACATGAAATTGTGGGGCCGTTCAGAGGTGGTTTGGGTTCAGACTGTTGTTGGGCCCGCAATCCATCACATTTCTCCACATAGTATTTTCGCCATACCATGGTTTCCATTGTGGGATCGCTCAAGAAACATATTGCCCAAGCATGTTGTGTCCCTACAATAGACTGTGGTCACTGATCTGGTCACGATTTGAGATCTAGGCACAATGGCTATATTTGGCACCACCGCCAAGCTTACTCGCCCACCAACTTTAGGATCTGCCAAAAGTGTGCTTTGGGGTGGGGCGCTACTTTTGGCACTAAACAATAACACCTCCTGGAGGATGATCTGACGTGGAGGCCAGATGTCACCATGTTGATGTGTCGCGGATGGAGAGGTAACATGTGTCACTTGAAAACAGGTTGGAGGCGTGTCTGAGAATACTTGAAAAGAGTGCCACTTGTCAAAACCATAAGGGTGTCACCTATCTGTGTTGATATCCGACATGCATTTGGCTCTCTAGGGCTCAAGGGATAGCTCATGTTTACCTGCTGGACTTTTACCTGGAGCTATGGATCTGGCGACACGTGGCTCTTTTTATTGGACAACCGAGATCCACTCTAGGTCTTCGGGCTCTGAGAGATTCAAAATTCAAACCTGGGCTTCCAAGTGCTTTTACTCGAAGCCATGGATATGATGACGCGTGTCTTATTGAATGGATGACTGAGATCCACTCTAAGTCTCCGGGCTCCAGGAGAATCAAAACTCAAACCTGGGCTTCCAAGTGATTTTACCCGGAGCCATGGATCTGATGATGCGTTTCTTCTTGAATGGACGGTCGAGATCCACTCCGAGTCTCCGGGCTCCAGGAAAAAAAATATCAAACTTATTTTTCCTTCTGTGTTTTCACCCGGAGCTATGGATCCGACGACACATGGCTATTGTTGATCAACATCTCAGATTCACTTTGGGCCTTTGACTCTCTAGAAGTTTTATACACTTCTCACTTTGAAACTCGCGAAGCTCATTTCTCCAAACACTTGGATCAGATGCCACCTATCCTCCTTGAGATCAACGAATTATGCTTGCTTTGGGCCTCCAGTATTTGTACCTTCTTCTTTGGTGCTATACTTCCCGCAACTTTAAACTTCTGAATGCCTATGAGCCATTGATTCGAACTGCTCCTGGAATCTCCCCCGCTGAAAGATTAAAATTGTCTGCTTCTTATAAGCCCAAAATGGGCTACTTTGTATGTCGCCCTTTGTGTCCATGGTTGTGGCCTGCATGATCAAGAATATGGACGAATGGTTGTGGGATAGGAAAATAGGGAGACCAGTGACAAAGGTCAAGAGAGAAGTGATCGATCTTAGAGAAAACAGGTCAATCAAATGGACGAAGGCAGATAGAAGAAAAATTACAAGCTGAGAGGAAAATTTTATAATCGGGTCTGCAAAAGGAGGAGAGGTAGACAAAAAATACAAACTTAGGTGGAAACCACAAACCCCTAAGGCCTTGACCAGTTTATTTTATAACAACATTCATATCACCTTCCCAATCCCCATGAACTTATTATACTTATAAGTCCAATGCCTACACTTTACCCCCGCCATTCCTTTTCCGCAATCTACAAACTTACTCCCCCTATTAAAGAAATTATTAAGGTTTGAACTCCACGAGGGAACATACCTTCTATTGTCTCAACCGATTATAGGTCGGCATGTGTTCCCACCGTACACGTAAGATTTCTCCATTAGTGTGACGTAAATCATGACATCACCCTTTTTCCTCGAACAAACTTAGATACTTACCCCCATTGATCTATGACTAAGGTTACTTGACACTGTCTCGATAGATCTAATGGTGGAGAAGGCTTCTTGGAGTTTCTTTCATAGGAGCACCATATTCCTCGACTACTCCCACGCCCCTACTGCGATCAATGGTCATGAGTCCTTTGAGAGTTTCTCCAATGGATCCAAAGAATGTTAACAATTATATATCCTTCACAAGTTGTCATACGAGAGGGACCTCAATAGACAACTACTTGAATTTGTTAATACAATTCTGGATTAGTGGCTCTGAACTTCTTTCAAGATAATTATAAGGCTTACCAAGCCTTCTGTTATCACTCCAGGAAACTCTCCTAGGCTGTAAGTCAGAGATGCCTGGTAACTAACTCTTTTTTGGAAATATTTTCTTAATAATTGACGTGGTTTTTGGATCAAGATGAATATCTAGGGATTGGACTGTGTGTTCAAGACTGTCTAGAAATATAAAATCTCACAAGGCCTTCTAGTAATGCAGTCAGACAAGGTTTGATTAAATGGAAGAGAAAACGACTATTGAACCAGATTATATTCATATAAAACAAGCACAATGGGTTTAATAACTAAGGAAATAACTTATGATTATCAACTTAATCAATCAATTAGTGAGATGAAAGTCACATGCAGATTGAATGAGCATCAATAAA
>JZKD02S0155787.1:1930793-1962328 GCA_000966675.3 Picea glauca | reverse complement strand
ACATAAATCAAATAACATAGATGAGATTCATGTATTCGGGACGGGAAAAGTATCTTTTTCATTAGCTTCAATATGAACCAACTTACAATGATTTCTGAGGCCGATCACCGTTCCATGATCCTGATCCTAGGATATTCCTCTTCCTTTTGTCCTCCAACTGCTGCTTCTTGAGTTTCTCCTAAAGCTTAAGGCAAAGCTAAAGGGTTGGGACAAAACTGGCTTGGCAATTTGGCAGAGTTTCTTTTCTATGATTTTCCCTCTTTTGAATAGTACCCCTACCCCTCCTTTTATAGGCTAGAAGGAGCTAGGGTTTTAGGCGAACTCTCGGCCATGCATGGCGAAGAGTTCCAGTTAACTGACAAAAAGCCTTGTGTCCCGGCGGAAACTTTCCTGATTTTTTTCTTTGTTAGGTACCCGCGGGCTGTTTTGGGTTAGCCCGCGGATGCCCGCGTGCAGTATAAGGACAGCAAGCGGTTGCCCACGCCCAGTAAGAAGTTAGGGCGCGGGTTTCTTGCTTTAAATGGTTTTTTGAGGATTTGTTCAGCATGGATTTGTCTAGGAAGATGCATGAGTTGGCCTGAGGCCAGGTAAACCTGTATGGTGCATTTTAGGGTTATAACAATAGGGCCCACATGGGTTTTGGCGCTTCATCTCCTAGGACTAGGTTTCTGGATGTCTAGGGTTTTTGACATTCCTATTTATTTTTAAAACGAATTTATAGCCTCATTGTAATCATATTTTTTCCAATGAGTGTGTTCATCACATCTCTTCTCAGAGATAATCCACCACCATTCCAAGAGTCTTGTTCTCCACTGCATTTTACAGTTTCAACTTATTTCCTTATTGAATAGAAAACCAATTTTACTGTATCTTTGTTATCCCGTGTTAAGAATATTTTGATAATGTATATTCATTTCATTCTTCTCATAAAATATGGATCAATGGTATCAGAGTGGTCTTCTCTTTATCATCTTAATGCACATCCTCGATGAGGTCCAGGTAGAAAGAATTGGGTCTCGAGCTTTTTTCTCTTGAGGACAAAAGATCTCGCACACCAAAACGACCTCTCATGGCAGGAGAAAATAAAGATGAAGGGACATGAGATCCTTTCAAAATGTTGTTTGAGGAATCCCTCACGCAATAGAGTAATGAGATGATGGATAGTTTAGCACAAATCCTTTGGCGACTACCAATAGGCGACACATTGTCCTCGAGTGGAGGCGTCGCCCCCTTCAAGGTACAAATCAACTTTGATATTCCTATATTTGAAGGTCAGATAGACACAGATCTTGTAGAAAAGTGGTTGAATATACTAGAAGGGTATTTTTATGTCCATAACTTTTCAAATAGAGAAAAAATTACTTTTTCATTCCTCAAAGTCATTCCCCATGTCAAAGATTGGTGGGAAACTTTTTGTCAGAAAAAGGAAATAGAGGAACCCTTGTTATTTACAGTCCCTACCACCTAGGAATGCTTCAAGGATGATATTAAGGAGAAATACTTCCCTGTCAAAAGTTATGACGAATTGTATACCAAATGGACCACATTGCGGCAAGAAAGAGACCAAGCAGTGTCGGATTTCACAAATATGTTCCATACCCTGTGCAAAAATTTGGGTATCAAATATTCAGAGTGACATATAGTGATCAAGTATCGTGGTTATCTACATATATACATCCATATCGAAATCAAATTTCTAGACATCTCATCCTTGGGCATGGCCTATTGATATGTCATCAAAATCGAGTAGAAGTTCAAACAAAAGATGTGACAATTCGAGCCTGGGAAGCCCTCGCAGCAAAATCCCAGAAAGGGTGGCCCCAACCTATATAACAAAGGACAGAAAAAATATGGATAGTATCAAGACAACTAGTCCAATCCATAAGAAAATAAGGACATCGAAAAGATAAAGAAGGATACCAGGAAGTGGTGCGAATTCCATAAGAGCCATTGGCATAACATTGTCGATTGCCTCTCAAAAAAGTCACTGGTGGCCAAAGTGAAAGCATCTAAATCATATGCGGGTTCAGACTTTAAGTCAGAACTAGAAAGTGGAAGATGGATCATTGACGCAGAACCCAGTTGCACTGTTGCTACCACCAAGATCCATCCTAGTGAACTAGATGAGATAGAAGAAGGTGAACGCATTTTACATTCACATATGTGGGAAAAAGGCACCCTGCTACACTTCATCATTGATAGCGGTAGCTAGAAGAACTTAATCTTAGCATAGGTCATCAATAAACTGACCCTGTTGACAACAATGCACCCGCAACCCTACACCATTGGATGGATCCACCAAGGAATCTATCTTTGCATCATCCAACAGTGTTTATTATCGTACGACATCAATCCCTTCAAAGACGAGGTACTGTGTGATGTTGATCCTCTCGAAGTTTTTAATGTTCTTTTGGGCCAACCTTATTTATGGAAACTTCATGTTTTTTATGAGTCTAGGCCTCGTAGTGTTATTATTACTTAGAACAGGAAATTGTACAGGATACCTGAGACAGTCCCTCCTAGTGCTATTTCCTTAATCTCTACCAAGAAATTTAGGAAGGTCATCTCTCAAACTGAGAAATTTGTCTTCTTCATGATTCACTCTCTAAGTAAGAAAAAGAACATAGCCACATCCAGGGCCTCCATAGATGATATTTCAACATAATATAATCAAGTGGATAAGGTTGTGGAAGAATATTCAGATATCTTCTCCTCTCCTACCGAGGTACCTTTGCACTGCCAGGTCAAGCATCCCATTGATCTGAACCCAGGCGCATCGCTACCCAATGGGTCGGTCTACCATCGGTCTATGGTATACCTAGGGAGGTACTCAATGGGAATGTAGTTATTTGTTATTAGTAGAATTCATTTAATATATGAGAATGTGTTCATTCAATGTAAGGTGGACTAGATCCATTATATTAATAAAGGCCCACTATGGTAGTTAGATGTAATAAATGTGAGAAATCTCTCTAGAAAGTTCTTAGGAAATAGAGAGAGCTATATAAAGAAATGTAAGCAATGTAATGAAATATTGTGAATAATATTGTGAATGTATCAAGAATTGCTTGAGGAGTGTTATCCTTCCTTGAGGATTAATATATGGTGTTACCCTACCTCAAGGGTTTTTTCTATTTCTTGTGTTCAGTATTTGGTGAATGGTTTGGATTATTCTCTTTGATATTGTGGGTTTATTTTGAGAGTTAAATTCAGATTTATTAAAGCACTTAACAATTGGTATCAGAGCAATTTCCTTGGCCAAAGAATGGGAGATTTTTTTGGCTCTTTTTGCATATTTTTTCTAGAAAAAAAAGGGTGGCGCACTTTAGGTTCATATATGAATATTTAGGAGATGAATTTGAAAAAAAAATGGATATTTGAATTCCTCTTGAAAAAATACCCAATTTCAAAAAAACAATCAGCTGAAACGGAGTCCGGGAAGTAAAGTTATGAGCATTTTAAATTCAACAGTTTTTTAGATTTTTTCCAGAAAAAGATGTGATTTTCTATAGTAAGTTATTTATACACCTTAGCTTTTGTTGAAGATTTATTCCAAGGATGGTGTTTTTTACTAGAAGAGATGATGGAACTAGTATTGAATAATTTATACAATCTCACAATTCATTATGGAAAGGGCTGTGGAAATATTTTGTAGACTAGAGTTCCAAAGGTGATGCTCTCATATGGTGGAAATCATTTCACCATTCTGAGTGGATGTCACTTTCTAAGGAAGCACTTAAAAAATTACTTTTAGACAAGTGGTCTCATACAAAGAGTAAGTATAAAGACATCACCAAGAGTTTATTTTTATGTGAAAAATCTGTATTACAAGTTCATGGTTGTATTCATAAAGAAAATGTCATTGTTTCTATTAATATTAGTCATAAACAAAATTTTATCAATATTCAATTGGTTAATAGATTGCAAGTTCTAGAAAAGAATATTTAAAACACACAGGTTGCAGGTGAAGATTTTAAACTTTTTAAATATTTGAAGCTCAGTATGGATAAATGTGTGTTGCATTCGTATTTTGAGGCTCTAGATATAGGTGATGAAGACATTGTTTTGGGATATCCTTGGATATAATCAGTGGGTACTATTAATATTAATGTGCAAAAGAAGTTTCTAAGGATTTGGTACAAGAAAAAGAAAATTACATTGCAGGATGTGTCTCTTAGTAAGAAATATGGGCTCATGGAAGCTAGCAAATAAGTTATTTCCAAGTCTAAAGTTGAATCAGAGGTAGAGTCTGTAGAAGGATATGAAGAAAAACTACAGGAAGGACATAATCATGAAGCTAAGTAGGTCATTGGCTCAAAGGCACTAAGTGTTTCATATTTTAAGAAAAAAGAGAAGATTCCTAGAATTGTTGTATATCGCTATCCACATCATATAGAGACACAACAATCATCAAGGTAAAAGCATGTGAATCAACACATTTATGCACCAACATGGAACCATAAAGGAAATCGATCAAGAGGTGCATGGAGGACAACCGACACTATGGGAAGAGCTCAGGATACAGAAATAATCTCATGGCAACCCCGACCTGATGCAGATCAAGATCAGGGTGGAAAGGTAGCATATGGACATCATTTTTGACTTCCATTAAGATGGATGGATGGTCGTGCTTGGTACCATTTGGATACATTTCTTAGCCAGTCATATTGTATGGTTTCTTCTCATGTTTCAAGGATGAAACATGTGAAGGGGGATGGAATGTAGTATAGCTAAGGAGGTAATATGGGGTACCTAGGGAGGTACCCAATGAGAATGTGGTTATGTATTATTAGTGGAATTAATTTAATATATGAGAATGTGGTCATTCAATGTAAGGTGGAATAGGTCCACTATATTAATAAAAGCTTAATATGGTAGTTAAATGTAATAAATGTGAGAAGGCTCTCTAGAAGGTTCCTAGGAGATAGTGAGAGATATATAAAGAAGTGTAAGCAATGTAATGAGACATAGTGAAGAATATTGTCATTGTACAATCAAGGATTTATTGAGGAGTTTTATCCTTCCATAGGGATTAATATATGGTGTTACCCTACCTCAAGGGTTTTCTCTATTTCTTGTGTTCAGTATTTGGTGAATGCTTTGGATTATTTTTGTTGAGATTCTTGGTTATTTTGAGATTTATCTTTAGATATATTCAGGAACTTAACATGCTCTCTATTAGAAAAAAATCACATCAAGAGGCAGATCCAATAACTAATCCACAAGGGGCACATCCTTCCCAGCTCATCGCCTTGTGGGAGCCCAATCGTACTGGTGCAGAATAAAGATAGGACCTAACAAATATGCACTGATTATCGGGCTCTGAATAAAATCATAGTCTGGAAATGATACCCAATTCCCTGAATTGATGACCTCCTTGATCAGTTCATGGGGGCAGAATACTTCTGTAAGATTGATCTGAAGTCTAGATACCACAAGGTCCCAATAGAATAGACAGATGTATAGAAGATCGCCTTTAAGTCAAAAGAAGATATTTTTGAATGGTTGGTCATGCCCTTTCGTTTGAAAAATGCTCCATCAACATTTATGAGGATGATAGACGATATCTTGCGACCTTTCACCAGTACTTTTGTAGTGGTGTATTTGGATGAAATTCTCATCTACAACATTACTTAGGTGGAACACTTGCATCATATTGAGTAGGTTCTGCACACCTTGCGGCAGCACAAACTATATGCAAAGTTGGAAAAATTCTCCTTCGGGATGGACAGGGTCCATTAATTAGGTTACATCATTGATCAACATGGTGTGCATGTGGATCTATCCAAGATCTAGGTCATTCATGACTGGCCAGCCCCAACCACACTCACTGAGCTTCAGAGCTTCTTGGGCCTTGCCAATGTCTATCATAGGTTTTTGTTGGTATTCTCTCATATCACATGGGCCCTCAACCAAGTAACCATGGGTGGAGGTCAGGAATTTTTTTTGTGGGGCATGTCCCAACAAAAATCCTTCAATTACTTGAAGAAACGTATGTTCTCATCCCCATTACTTTCATTACTGGACCTCCAACATCCCTTTGAGATTGAGATAGATGATTTAGACTATGTTGTGGGCATCGTTCTCACTCAACATGTCCACCCCGTTGCGTATGATAGCGAGACATTATCAAATGATGTCCATAAGTACCCTACTTACGACAAATAAATGTACTCTATTGTGCAAGCCTGTCACCAGTGGAGACATTACATTTTGGGGAAGGAGACAGTCATCCAAGGAAAATGCAGAATGACTGCCATCAGAAGTGGTCCACATACTTACAATAGTTTCACCTCAACATCAAGTATAAAACAAGAAGTTCCAACCAAGTTGTTGATTCCCTCAGTTGACCTCTAGTCGCGGATCTCACCACGGTGCTATACTCTTTCAGCCATGAGACCTCCAAATGGCCCCACTTCTATGAGACATACCCTAAATTCTCCACCACCTACCAAATGTTGGGAGAAGACTCATTGGTCACTAATTTCCATCTTCAGGATGGGTTGTTGTTCCATCTAGGCCATCTCTGCATTCCATAAAGCTCACTACTGTTAGGTGGTAGGACACTTTGGCATCAAAAATATAGTGGAAGTGTTGCAAAAACATTTATATTGGCTAAAAATTTGACATGATGTCAAAAAGTATATCAGGTCTTGCACCACTTGCACTATTGGAAAACCAAACACTAAGAAACATGGCATGTACACCCCTCTTCCCACTCCTAACAAGCCATGGGAATCCATCTCAATGGACTACATGTTGGGTCTCCCATCCACCAAGAGGGTAAATGACTGTGTTTTTGTGGTTGTTGATTGTTTTTCCAAGATGGCTATTCTGACCACCTGCAAGAAGAACATCATTGTAGAGGCCACTGCCAAGATCTTCTTTGAACATGTCTGGGTACACTTTGGGATCCCACAAACCATTATCTCAGATTGGGAGAGTCGGTTCTTTAGAACATTCTGGTCGAGCCTCTGGTCACTGCTGGATAACAAGCTCACCAAATCCACTACCTTTCACCCGCAGACAGATGGTCAAACTAAGGTCATCAATCAAATGATCATACATATCCTATTCATGTATAATTCCAAGAACCCTAGTACATGGGATGAGAGTCTTCCCTATGTCCATCATAGCTACAATTGATCCCTACATAGCTCAACTGGCCATAGCCCCTTTCAGGTGGGGTTGGGATTCCAACCATTGGGCCCCATGGATGTTGCACTACCCCTAATGACCACCTCGTCTGACTGATCCCCTGCTCCACCAGAAGCTGAAAAATCCACTTGGTTCATTGAGAGGATCTAGCACATCCGCCAACAGGTTCATGATATTTTACATAAGTCCAATGACAAGTAAAATCAATTCCATGATCAACATCGGTTGCCACATAAGTTTCAAGTGGGCGAAAATGTTTGTTTTCACTTGCAGAAAGAATGCCTTACAGGGACTGATCAGAATATTTTACCACTTTGGTATGGGCCATACACCATCACCAAGTATGTGGGTGACAATGATTTTTCACTCAACATTACCCCTTTCCTTGGTGTGCACCTGATCTTCAACGTGGCTCTCCTTTGGTCATATTTCACACCATTATTGGACACCTTAGAGATAGCAGAGTTGTTGGCACAAGTTTTATCAAACCAGGGTCCTTTTCAGGTTACCAAGAAAAGGTATCGAGTAGTATAGAGCGTTGTCATTTTTATCTCCTCCGAAGAGAAGAAGTCTCACAGAAGAGCTGCTAAGACAATTGGATAGGGAAGGGCAAGGAAAATACTTCAGAGGATTCACAGAACCTTAAATATCTATACTGATCTTTCACAAGACATATAACTACAGAATAGATATGAACTCATAAGTGAAAGAACTAAAACTATTTATGTTGTGGAAAATCATTCAAACCCAGAGATATCATGTGGAACTTATGAACCATAAAGAAGTACTATAAAGATATAATGCATAAGGGTAAACACAGAAATACACAACATATTTTGAAATTTTGGATCCTCCTTCATATATTAACTTCATATCTTTCTCCATTACAAAATTAGAGATACATAGTAGCACTCTGTTCCAGACTCTTGGCTCGGGACTCATGTCATAGATCTCTAACTCCTAAATTGGCATACAGATTACATTACAGACCCAAAACTATGACTTCTTAGCAGTATACAATAACTATGATAAAAAGCCTTCCACATGCGATACCAACTAACCAATATCAACAATAGCCTATCCGAGCTAACCCAACTAAAAAAAAATGTTTAAAATCCTAATCATACCTATATATAAGCTAGGTCGTGTCTTTTGTCTTTGGCTTGCATGATTTCTTGTTCTGTTGCAACTGCTTTTGCTTTGTTGGTATTGCATTTTCCTTTTCGCACATGATTTCTATTTCTTTTTCTTGATCTGTTGTCCAAGTTCTTATAAATATTAGTCAACTCATACTAGGCCAAAACTAGGATTGTACTCCTTCTTGTGAAAATCCTTATCCAAAAATGAAGGGCCCAATAGGCTCTGACCACAAACCTTGATTCTCCCTTGAGTCAAGTACTTGGCTCTTTTGCAGCTTCCAGGAGCAACTGTTGTTTTCCTTTTTCCTCATTCTCCTCTTACTTTTGATATTTTTCTTGCACTTTCTCTTCTTTTTCCTCTTCAAATGAAGGGCCCAACTCTGGGACCAACTCCAAGGCCCACTTCTTCACTACTTGGAAACTTCCAACTTTATCCTGCCACTTCCTGGAAAGGAGTGAGGCCTTGACAATGAAATATTGGGTCGCATATGTAATGCATCCCTTGGTATTGGATGCGAACAACAAGTTCCATTAAAAATATGTTGTTGCATATAATTGATGTACTTGTATATAAACTGTCTGAACGACAGACCAGAATTCATGCAACTCCATCTTTGCTATGGATTGCACCTCAAATAGGGAATTTAGTTCATTTTCTGCTTGCTGGATCTGGTCAAAATTAGATTGTTACTCCATCAGATCCATCATGGCCACAACTTCTTCATTCGACACATGGATTCTAGTGCACACATCCTCCAAGATCTGTTTGCATCTAGCAATGATGCCCATCCAATCGCTGACTTCCCTGAAAATCTTTGTGCACTCAATTATGTTCTTATGTAGTGTTGCTCAACCTCAACGCTAATGGAAGTAGTGTCAGAACCTCTGTTCTATCCAGGAAGAGTTGTAGCAACTCTTCACACTACTAAGGGTTTTGGAGAACCAGATCCATCTATTCCTGCGTAGATGCCACGCTTTGCTCAGATGTTGACTATGGTTCTTTCTGAACCTATAGTATCTCCTTCTCTTTACTTGTATCTAGTTCCAGAGTTGTGCTTCCCTCAATACCCTCAACCTTGGACATTGAGGAAATATGCAAGGCACTTTGAGCTTGTGGCTCCTCCACCATTTGAATGTCCTTTTTCAACACAAAAGGAACAATTTGTTGGTCCTGGGTGTCCGAGTTCGGACCAGTCAGCTACATTCTCTGCTCTTGTACTTCTGGATTTGGAACAAAAACCTCTAGTCTCTGCTCAGGAAACTCTTGGTTTGTTTGTGGGAGTTCTCGCTCTCGTTGTTCTGGGGGGTATAGCTGCTTTGACTCCATATTAGTAGTATGGGGTGGACTAGTGGTTTCTAGGGTTGGCGACTAGTGTTGTCATGGTGATGGAGGGTGCTCAATGATGATGGTGGATGGAAGGGTGTTAGGCTCATGGTCATCATGAATATGGATGATGGGGGTTTCTTAGACCACTAATAGAGTGTGTGGATTGACGAATGAAAGGGGTTGGGGGTTCATAAATTTACTCGGTGAGACCTTGGTTCGAAACTTATTTTGCAGTGGTTCAATAATGAACACAATACTCAAGATATAATTGACATCCTTACCTGTCAACATGGATTTCTCTGGTAGTTGCGGGAAGATAAAAAATGTTCTTTTCGTGGGCTCCAATGGTTATGTCTCCTCCTCCTCCTCAGAGTTCGACTATGTTGAAGATTCCTTCTTTTGTGGCTTTGAGCTTGGGCTCGATGCTACCCCTGCTTCTTTGCCTTTCTTCTTTACCAGCTCGACATGTAAAATATAGTGCAACCCTGACTTGCCCGGGTTGCATTTAACTCCTATCCACGACATTACCTCTTTTTCAAAAGCCTCCTCGCCTAGGTAGAACGAAAACATCTTCGAGTGGAAATCCTCCATGTTAGCATGCCTTGGCCATGCAAATGTATGATGTTGTTTTATGCTGAAATCTATATTCCTCGTGTTGCAGTTGAGGAGCTCGTGTGGAATGTGAAACCTATGTGTTGCATCGATTAGGCCATTGTACCAATTGGAGAATGTTGTGTTGTTTAAAGAGGTATTCTTTGAGTTCGTCCTGGAATCCTAGGGCTCAAACATCTTCGCAAGGTGCCCCTTTTCTACTAGTGCCAACAGTCTTCCCATGGGTGGCTTTCACTTTATCATTGTGAATGCCATCAATAGGTATCCGTATGTGAAGCTACCTCCCTTCTCCTGGGCTTCCTCGTAAGCCACAAGTAGTTCCTCCAATAGGTAACTACAATAGTTGAATACAACATCATTGGCATAAAAATATGCCACGACAATGCATCCATCGTGCATTATCCCTTGTAATACGACCTCATGAACTTGCTGGCTATGATGTAGAATCCATTCCTGACTGTCTCAGGTAGTATCGGGTCAATTTTGGTTGTGTTCCCCACCTCTGAGTGTGGAACCTGTCATAGTGGTTGGGCTCTCCTTTATTTTTTCCGTGCTTATCGGGACTCTAGAATCCTTTTGTCACATCCTCGCTTTTGAGGGATAGTCTAGTAAGCTGATGGATGTCTTCAACATGGATTGGGTGCTACCTATCCAACCATATACTTCGATCATGCACCCTACTGATAAAAACTTTGGTGCACTTCCCAACATTACTAGTGGTACCGAATACTGAAAGGTCTCTGAGGTTCATGATAGTTGAGTTGAATAGGTTGATAAATTATGGTTTTGGCACAAACTGCATGCCTCTGAACTTGTCTGGATCTATAATCCAGAATACGTTTATGTTCATCTAGGGAAATAATAATGGGTATGTTAATTCAAGATCAAGGAGCTTGACCTGCTCTGCCTTACCCTTGAGATCACCCACGACCTCAACTTGGGGGTCACAGGGCTCATCTGGTACTGCATATTTAGACATGGTGCTTTGACTCTCTATGGCTCTCAGCATTGTGGGCTCTGATTTATCACAACTTCTATGGAGAACTAATGATTAGGGATCACAAATATGGGTTTCATAATTGAACAGGCTTGCTCACTCTACAAAATTCGAAAATTACTAAGTTATTTGAAAAACATGCATTCTACAACGAGTTCTCAGAGCCTTATACTCAGGTTTAACTGATAATTTTAGCAATAACTATTGTTCATCATCACCATATGAAAAAAATTTGGATCTAAGTTGTCTAACGGGACAGGTTAACAGGGTAAATCCTATCGGGCGATTCTGGAATTTACTTGTGCAAGTTTGATAGGGACGTGGTCGATTTCAGACCTTTCCATTTGACGGATGGGAATACTGGCGCGAATATTGATGGAATATTTGTGTATCACAACTTTATGGATTAAATTAATTCATACAGGGTACTGTAATGGAAATAAAGTTTGTGACTAGATTGGGTCCGTGTGGCACATGGACTCAGATTGCATTATGATTCATTCTCCCTCCGAACACAAAGGGGGTCCCCTTCATATTAATGAATTTCATTAATGGATTCTTTATGCTTATGATCCTGCGTTGTTGAGTAAGAAGTTATTCATCAAACAACACTTAACAAAAAATGAAATGAACTACATGTCATGGCGCACCACTACACACGTCAACTTTATTAACTGAACTTACAAAAATTGCAGAAAACTCAAATATAACTATTGTACATGATCCTTCGTACTAGAGAGACATTCCTTTTTTCTCAGTTATGAGACATAGAGGGTTTCAGGTGAGCGCCATTCATCCATCCTGGCTACAATGTACCATCCAGTTGCACAAGTCCGACTGCTCCTGAAGGTCGAATATCCGCAACTATAAATGGTCCCAACCAATGCATTCACAACTTTCGAGGATTCTTTTGGTACTAATTATCATAGAGTAGAACCTTGTTTCCTTGTGCAAATACTTTAGTTTTAATGTGCTTGTCATGCTAAGATTTTTTCCTTGATTTTTCAACCGATTGATGGAAGTCTGCTAAAAACCTAGTCTCTTCGAGTTCTTGTAAATCCATGAGTCTCTGCGCCATTGAATATTCCTCCGACATATGGGTAATCTATGCAATGTACAGACTCGAAGTGATGAATTTTGCGGGCACTAAATCCTCCTTCCATTAAACTAGTTGGAATGGCATGTAATTATGGAGTTTCTTTGCGGTTGTCCTATAATCCCATAGTATTGTTGGAACTCTGTCATCCCAATATTATCAATTTGCGCAACTGACCTTTGTTAACCCTCTCTCTAGAATCTTGTTGAATGCTTCTACTATTCCATTGGCTTGCAGGTGGTAAGGGATGATTTTGTGATGTTGGATTAGGAACTCTGTTGTAATCTTTGCTATAGTGCTAATAATAAAATGAGCTCCTTGATCACTGGTTAGACTCCTAGGACATCCAAATTGAGTGATAATATTTTCAAAAATGAACCTAGAAGCAGTATTGGCCGAGCAGTCATTAACAGTTGCTGCCTCAGACCAACATGTAAGGTAGTCAGTTTTGGTAATGATGTACCTATCCTTTGAATGCTTAGTTGTGGGGTTTATCATTCCAATGAAGTCAACTGCGCACTTCTCAAATGATTTTAGAGCTCAAACTAGTTGAAGTGGTAATTCATCTTTTTGTGATGGCTTACCCACTATTTGAAAAACATCACATGATCTAGCATATGAATTTTCATCCTTGAAGAGTGTTTCCCACCAGAGTCCAACTTCGAGGACTTTCTGCATAGTGGCCTTTCCTCCTACATGACCTCCCACAACTCCGTTGTGGCATTTCCATAGTATATCCTTTCTTTCGTGATCCAAGACACATCTTCTGAGGATACTGTCTAGTCCCAATTTATAAAATTGTCCTACGATCAACTGGTAATCCACTATTCTAACAACCATATGATGTTTCTGGGTTGTGGAATATGTTTTTGGGTAGTCCCTTGTACTTAAGAATACTTCTATGTCCTCCAGGTACTCTGGTATGGCCTCAACCTAGAACAAGTCTGCATCTAGGAGTTGATCGTCAATTACTCCTCCAATTTCCCATGACTCTAATATAGACAAGTGATCAAGTTCCTATGTTGCATATTCCAGGATTAATAATTACTTCAAAAGAGAATTTCAGAAATAGTAGCAACCATATACAAATTCTCCCTTCCAACACATGTTTGTTAACTAGATATTTCAATGTAGAATGATCGGTAAAGAACTTAAAATGAGAACCTAAAAAATAATGTCTAAATTTTTGCAAAGAATAAATCATGGCTAAACCCTCCCTCTATGTCGTTGTGTATTTTCTCTCATCCCGCGACAACTTCCTGCTCGCAAAGTAGATAGGATGATCCATGGCTCCATTTCCAGGTTGTGCTAAGATAGCTCCTAAGGCAATACCTGAAGAATCTACGTGGACGTGAAACTCATTTTTCCAGTTTGGGAATATCATAATTGGTGCTGTGTTTAGCTTCTCCTTTAGGGTCTCGAATGATTTATCACATTTTGGGGTCCATTGGAACATTTCAACATTTTTCCATAGATTTTCCAGAGGTTTAGTAATGTTTTCATATCTTCTGATCAACTTGCGATAGTACCCCATGTGTCCCAGCGTGGAGCGCAAATGCTTAGCACTCTTAGGTGGTGGCATATTCATAATAACCATGACTTTGGTTGGGTCTACTAGTACTCCCTCTCGACATACTACGTGGCCCAACAAATTCCCACGTGGTACACAAAAGATACACTTTCTGAGGTTCAATGATATCTACAATTCTCTTCATCTGTCAAACATCAGATGTAACAACGTTACATGTTCCTTGAGAAGACTGTATATCATCCAATCATTCATATATACTTCTATAAACTTGTGAATGAACTCTCTAAAAGATGTTATTACAATTCTGGAGAAAACTACAAGGGCGTTCTTTAATCGAAATGGCATAAAATTATATGAAAAATACCCCCATTTTGTTATGAATGTGGTCTTATTTTTGTTCTCTTCGACAATCCTTACTTGGTGGTATCCTGAAAATCCATCTGTGAATGAGTACACTTCTTTCCTTGCAACCTGTTCTAGCACCTCATCAGTAAAAGGTGTTGGGAAAGGGTCATGCACACAAGCAAATTTAAGGCTTATATAGTCTACATAGACCCTGATATCCTCTCTGCCTTTATTTCTTTGGATGACTATTGGGCTAACCCATTCTTCTTCTTCCACTGCAAAAATAAGTCCAACTACCAACATCTTGTATATCTCCTTCTTAACCTTCTCTTTTACTCTAGGGTTAAGACTGTATGGTCTATTCCTCACAGGCTTGGATCCTGGTTTCAATTTGATTTTGATTTCTCCCATAACTCCTTTGATTCCCTTTAACTCTGAAAAGGTCTTTGGGAACAAATCCTCATATTCCTGCAACAAACTCTGTATTTCTTGACTAGCTTGCTCATCCCATTAATCTCCCCCCATAGCTATCTTAGGTTTCTCTGTGGTCCCTATATTGACTTTGCGCAATTTTAATGGGTGATTATAGGAACTATCAGTCTAATTGGGTATGGTGTTCTAGATTTCTATGTTCCCTTCTATCTCTTTAATGGCTAGGTTTCTTAATTCCTCTAAATCATTTGGTCTTTCTAAATTCCTTCTAATATTATAACATTCTATAGACTTCTTGTTTGAGGTTAAGTGAATATTATTCTGAAGTTCCCGACTATGTTTTACACATACTACTGGGTTTGATTTCTTATTACTATTGTTTGTAAAAAGAATTTCTTTAATATTTTGCAGGACTACTTCAAGCTCATGGTACTTACTTGTAAATGAGAAGTCCTTGCAAAAGTTTTTTGCCAACATTTTCCAGTCCCTAGTCTATCTTCTGTTTTCTTCATGTATGAACCAAGATTTCAGGATTTGACCTAGTGGGTGGGGAAATGCCTGAACCCAAAAGAGAGAGGGTATTTCGGTAGCTTTCCACCATGTCACACACTATTCAATATGTTCTCTAGGATTAGATTCTCTACTGAACAATTGCGTAACTTGGAAATCCATCTGCATCGATGATTCCAACTGCTCCTTATATTGGAACCTATATTTGATAGCTTGTTTCACATTGTCCCAATTGTTGATTAAGGATTTATAATTGACCCACCATTTGGTAGGGGTGTCATGGAGGGATAAATCTAGTACCAATATCCTTTCATCCTCTACTACCTTTTCTTCCACGATGAGCACAAAAATGTCAAGTCCTGAGGTACCATCATATACTGGGTGTTTTTTGACCTCGGTCCCAACCCATCTAGTTACTTTGATAGTTGCACATCTCCTTGAGAATATTTCTTATGAGCCTTGTTTCCAACTATCAAATGCCAGTTCTGAATATTCATTCACTGAATGTATACTCCTCTAAATTATCGATCCATCATCAATAAGATTTATGTAATCATCTCTTGTTCCTATTGTTACAGTGTAAAACGGATCATATTGTTATAATGTACAACTGATCCAAGTCTTCTCCATCCATATTATTGTCGATTGACTCTGTATATCTAGGCCCTACAAATGGATCCAAGGGTTGAACTACCTTGATTCCATATGCCTCAAATGTCATGGTGTCTTTCTTAAGGTCAATCACCGCATACTTTTCATAGTCCCAATCAATCCCAAGTAGTGCAGGGTAAGAGTCCTTATCCCCCATGATCTCAATCACCTCAAAGTCAATTATTTTTTTCACTCCTGCAACATCTATTTCCACATTCTCTAGTCTTCCTTTGGGGAAAATACAATACTGATTGGCCATCCTTAACTAGTCGTTCTCAAGAATGTGAGAGAATAATTGAAACCAAAGGTCGACTACATTTTGAGGTTTCTTAGGTTGTCTCAGTGTGACTGCAGGGTTTCTAGGCGTATGGGGTGAAGCAAGGACTTGCACAATCTTAGGGTAAACAATAGGCTATGGGGGTTTCTCTTGTAACTTAGGGCTAGGGATATTCTGAAATACTTCTATGGCATTTTTAAAAAACAAATTATGTTTTAGAGGGTCATACATGTATTATTTAGGTGTTTCTTTCTGGATATGATGTAGATTATCATCATCAACTCATGTCTTTGATCCTCCTCAAGTACAAATATTGAGGTTGTGTAATTGTCCTTTACTAACTCTCTTGATTTCTGAACTTATGAGGTTAGTTCCTCATTGACGTACTCAATCTTCCCATTTTGCAATTATTTCCGAGAAGTTTTCAGTTGTGTTCCCATTAGTTCTACAGTGAGAGCACCATGTCCACCTCGGATGAAGACAGTCTTTAGCCATATGGAATTTCTCATCACAATTATAAAATCTACTTGGCCCTCTTCCCCAATCCTTCCTCCTCTGAAGTATCCTCCAACTCCACCTCCTTGACCTCTTCCCGATCCTCGAGGGTTTTCATTCACCCTGAATGTTATTCAATCCAACTTTTTTGCAAGTGCATCCAATGCTCTATATTGATTGGTAGTATGTGTGGTAGATGCGCAGAACTCACAGTGTAATTTACTTGGTATTGTTGAATATTTCTGCATATTAGGGCATGGTCTCGGCCCATGCCCATGGATTCAGAAAATATCACAATACTCAATTTCTCATGCTACTTGGATCCCTGGAAAAGCATGATACGGGGTGGGTTTATGGAATGGTAAGTTCGTAGACACTTGCGCAACTCCTCCCGTGGGTCTGGGTGAGGGTCCCATCAGATTATGGGGAGGTCCCATTCTCCTCATTCATGGACATTTTTTCACCAGATGTACTTCTGTATAGCATTCGGTGCACCAGACCTGCAGTCGTCCTACTCTATGTATTGTCAGTTCTTGAATATTTTCAGTAAGCGCTGATATTTTCCCTTGTAGCTATGCCAAATTCACATTTGTTGGGGGTCTGGTCACTCTCAGAATCCTAGGGTATCCCACCATGGATTCAATCTTCATTGATTATTCCAAGGCATCTATCAAAGTGGCTATCCATTGTTGTGTTAGAAGAATTCAAGTCAGAGGTAGAAATCCCTAGATATACCACTCCCTTTGATGTTCCTCATGGATTGGATGTGCTAACCTCCCTATAGCATATTTTAACTTTTGTTTGTGTTCCTAGGACAATTCACCTTCCTTTTCTTGAATCTCATGCAACTCAGATAGAGCTTGTTGTTTTGACTGAGGTAGTTTAAAATCCACTATGAACCTTGTCCATACCTGGCCAAGTGTGAATGCTTGACCTTGAATTCCCGACACTCCTGGCTCAATAATATTCATGTACCACTTGAGAGTGTGACCCCTGAAGGTAGTCTGGAACTCAACCAACTTATTCACATCCGGATTCCCTCTGGATCTCCAGATCGCTTCGCACAAGAACCAATGTTGCTCCACATCTTCGTCTCCGTTACCCCAAAATTTTGGGTATTGGGCAATTGAACCTCCCGTGTGAACAACCATTGCTAATATTGGTGCTATTATCAAAGTGAAACCTAATGGTCCTACTTGCGATCTACTAGGGGATCCCAATATCTTCTTTGTATTCGCATTTCCTGGCTATCACTAACTAACTAATTGTATTGGAACAAAACTAGCTTGAGAAAGTAATATCGAACTTACCACTTGTATAGAAGACACTTGTGGTATGGGTGATTCGAGGTTGGCGCCACTGGTTTCGAGGCAGTTTTCTCTGATCTGGGGGGTCTCATTTTCTTCCTTTGGAGCGATCTCTTCAGCCAGATTCCCGATCGTTCCTGTCATTGGGGCTGAATCTTCTCTTTCTTCTTCAAGATTCATGTCGGCTTCCTCCTCTCTTGCTTCTATACCTTATCCTTCTTGTCCACCCTCCTAGGGACTTCTTTCTCTATGTGCTTCTCTGTCACTTAATCTTTGACTAGCCAATATTTCCTATCTTCTCATCTTCCGCAATTCTTTCACCTGTCTTTCCTCTACTTCTCCTGGTCCAACTTATTTCCACAACTTCTTGGATATTTCTTACTATTTTCTTAATCTTGTTGTGCCACCACTTCTCAATTATGGCATCTCTTTTCAAGGCTCGCTCATCTCTTGAGTCCATTTCTTGTTATTTCCCCCTCCATTTGTTAAAGAAACCTTCCCCTCTCTTAGGCCATGACTCTACCCCAGCCTCACCCTATCCTAAGCGAGGGTGTTTACACTACCATGTCAGTAGGGGACATAGTCAACTTCCCCTCTTCAATCAAGAAAAATTTAATCCACAGGGGGATTTCTCTCAAAAATATCCCCCTTGCATATTTCTTAAAATCTGCCTCTGCGCATGAAAACTATTTCTGATTCTCAGTTGCAAACTCAATAATGTATCCTTCTAATGTGGTATTGACCCATAAATCAATCGCTCATGTGACTGGATGAGCCATCTGATGAAGTGTTGCAATCTTTTTTGTGTCCCAAGTACAGGTCCTCTTGACTCATTCTTGGAACTTTGGGCTTCTTGGAGCCTATTTATCCAGTGGAAAATTTCTTATGGGAACTTAACCTAGAATATTGCGTACTAGTCGCTTGATCTTTCTGAGTAAAAAATTGCCTCACGAGTATATTCTACTGATTTTATTCTCAAATCCACTTCTTTCCATATGAAGGCACCACAGTTTATTTCCCACCATTGGTTAATATTAGATCTGTGAATTTGCAGAAACATCCTCCCTACAGGTTCCCTTTTAACTCAGGTCCGAGAAACATAACCATTTTGTTGGCACAAGTTTGATCAAACCAAGGTCCTTCTTAGGTTACCAACAAAAGGTACCGAGTAGTCTAGAGCGCTGGCATTTTCATCTCCTCCGAAGAGAAGACGTATCACCCGAAGAACTGCTGAGACAATTGGATAGGGAAGGGCAAGGAAAATACTTCAGAGGATTCACAGAACCTTCAAGATCCATATTGATATTGCGGAATACATATAACTACATAATTGATCTGAACTTGTAAGTGCAAGAACTGAAACTACTTATGTTGTAGAAAATCATTCAAACCCAGAGACATCATGTGGAAGATACAATGCATAAGGGTAAACATAGAAAGACACAACATATTTTGAAATTTTGTATCCTCCTTCATATATTAACTTCATATATTTCTCCATTACAAACTCAGAGATACACAGTATCACTCTATTCTAGATTCTTGGCTCGAGACTCATTTCACAGAGATCTAACTCCCAAATTGGTGTACAGATTACATTACACACCCAAAAATCTAACTTCTCAGCAGTATACAATAAATATGATAAAAAACCTTCCACATGCAATACCAACTAACCAATATCAACAACAACCTAGCCAACCTAACCCAACTGAAAACAACCTTTTACAATCATAATCATCCCTATATATAAGCTAGGTCATGTCTTCTAGATTTGGATTTCACTCTTTCTTGTTCTACTGCAACCGATTTTTCTTTGTTGGCGTTGCATTGTCCTTTTCACACTTGATTTCTATTTCTTTTTCTTGCTTTGTTGTCCAGCTTCTTATGAATATTTCTCAACTTGTACTAGGCCAAAACTGGGACTATAGTCCTTCTTGCGCAAATCCTTATCCAAAAATGAAGGGCCCAAAAAGAGTAGTTGACACCAATAGAGCTTAACCCTGACTACATGCAGTAGGCATCTAGTGATCATATTGTGGACACACAAATCAAGGGCACCCGACTCTAAAGGATCCATCTTTATCAATTTGTCAAAGCAAGGTAGCTCCTGCACCAAGCAAGTGGCTCACTCGGGGCCAAATTCAAAAGAAATTTCCTCATATGATGGGGGAAATCAATGCAATGGAGACCATCTCTTCCTAAGGGGGGAGTATTTATCCGTATGTATGTCGGTGGCCTCCCACCTATTCCAACTAGTTCATTTTGGCAGTTTTCCAGTTTGGAATTTTTTTTCCAAGTTTTCAGTTCCCTAACTTGCGGGACTGTTTTGAGGCCCTAAACGACGTTTTTATGGCTTGCAACAGTAAAAACTATGTATTCCTTAGATGGACCTTTCCAATGGGCTATCATGCACCTAAAACGAAGATCGTATTAAAAAGTCACGACCTCGGGAAGTTGATGTACTAACTTACCCAAACGGGGCCCACATGGCTTTTGGCGCTTCATCTCCTAAGGTTAGGTTTTTGGATGTATAGGGTTTTTGAAATTCCTGTTTATTTTTAAAATGCCTTCAGAGCCTCATTTTAATCATATTCTTGTGAATGAGCGTGGTCGTCACATATCTTCTCAGAGATAAGCCGCCACCATTCCAAAAATCTTCCTCTCCGCTGCATTTTACAGTTTCAACTTATTTCCTTATTGAATAGAAAACCAGTTTTACTGTATCTCTGCTTTTTTGTGTTAAGCATATTTTAATAATCTATATTCATTTCATTTTGCTCATAAAATATGGATTAGCGGTATCAGAGTGGTTTTCTCCTTGTCATCTTAATGCATGTCCCCAACGAGGTCAGGGTACAAAGAATTGGGTCTCGAGCTTGTTTCTCTTGAGGAAAAAAGCTCTCGCACGCCCAAATGACCTCTCATGGTAGGAGAAAATAAATTTGATGGGAAATGAGATCCTTTCATTAAATTTCTTCAGGAATCCCTCATGCAATAGAGGAATTATATGATAGATAGTTTCATGGAAATCCTTCGTCGACTACCAGCAGGAGACGCATCTTCCTCGAGCAGAGGCGTCGCCCCCTTCAAGGTACAAATCAACTTTGATATTCCTGTATTTGAAGGTCATATAGATGAAGATGCTATAGATAAGTGTTTGAATATAATAGAAGGAAATTTTTATGCCCATAACTTTTCAATTAGAGAAAAATTTACTTTTGTGCTCCTCAAAGCCGTTCCCCATGTTAAATATTGGTGGGAAAATTTTTGTGAGAAAAAGGAAATAGAGGAACCCTCATTATTTATAGTTGCGACCTCCTAGGAATCCTTCGAAGATGTTATTAAGGAAAAATACTACCCTGTCAGAAGTTATGATGACTTGTATACCAAATGGACCACACTATGGTAAGAAAGAGACCAAGCAATGTCGAATTTCACAAATATTTTCCATACCTTGCGCACAAAGTTGGGTATCAAAGATTCAGAGCGACATCTGGTGTTCAAGTATCGTGGTGATCTACATAGATACATCTATATAAAAATGGAATTTCTAGACATCTCATCTTTGGGCGCGACCTATCGATATGCAGTCAAAATCAAGAAGAAGCTCAAAAAAAAGATGCGACAATTTGGGCCTGGGAACCCCTCGCAGCTAAACCCAGGAAAGGGTGACCCCAAACTATAGAATAAAGGATAGAGAAAATATGGATAGTATCAGGACAACTAGTCCAAGCCGCAAGAAAATAAGGACATCAAAAATACAAAGAAGAAAACCGAGAAGTGTTGCAACTTCCATAAGATCCCTTGGCATAACACTGTCTATTCCCACTCAAAGTAGTCACTGGTGGCCAAAGTGAAAGCCTATGAATCAAATGTGGGTTTTGACTCTGATTCAAAACTAGAAAGGGAAAGATGAATCATTGATCTGAAACCTAGTGCCACTGTTTCTACCACCAAGCTCCATCCTAGTGAACCAGAAATCCATAAGAAGGAGAGTGCCTTTTCCATTTGCATATGTGGGTAAAAGGAATCTCGATGCACTTTATCATT
The DNA here is from genome assembly GCA_000966675.3 of Picea glauca. Taxonomy (NCBI): domain Eukaryota; kingdom Viridiplantae; phylum Streptophyta; class Pinopsida; order Pinales; family Pinaceae; genus Picea; species Picea glauca. The sequence continues at coordinate 1,940,398 of JZKD02S0155787.1, read as the reverse complement.
GATAGTGGTAGCCAGAAGAACCTCATCTTAGCACAGGTCATCAAGTGGTTGGCCCTAATAAAAACACTGTACCCACAACCCTACACCATTAGATGGGTCCACCAAGGAAGTGATCTCCATGTTAGCCAACAATGTCGATTGTTGTATGGAATCAAGCCCTTAAAAGATGAGGTATTGTGTGATGTTGCTCCTTTCGAAGTTTGTAATGTTATTTTGGGCCAACCTTATTTATGGAAATGTCATGTTGTATATGAGTCTAGGCCTCATAGTTTTATTATTACTTTGAACAAGAAATTGTAAAAGATACCTAAGGCAGTCCCTCCTAGTGTTATTTCCTTGATATATACCAAGCAATGTAGGAAGGTCATCTCTCAGACCGGGAAATTTGTCTTCTTCATTATTCAATCTAAGATTATGAAAAAGATCGCAGCCACATATAGGGCCTCCATGACCGGTATTTCCACACAACAAAAGCAAGTGGATAAGGTCATGGAACAATATTCATATATCTTCTCCTCTCCTATAGGGGTACCTCTTCACTTCCAGGTCAATCATCCCATCAATCTGACCCTAGGTGCACTGCTACCCAATGGGTTAGTATAACATCTCTCTCTATTAGAAACCGAGGATATCAAGAGGTAGATCCAAGAACTTCTCCACAAGGGGCACATTAGTCCCAAATCATCACCTTGTGGGAGCTCAATCATATTGGTGAAGAAGAAAGATGGGACCTGGTGACTCTGCATTGATTACCGAGTCGTGAATAAAATCATAGTCTAGAATCGGTACCCAATTCCTCGAATAGACGATCTCTTTGATAAGATCACAGGGGAAAAATACTTCAGTAAGATTGATTTGAAGTCTGGCTACCACCAGGTCCCAATAGAATAGATAGATGTATGGAAGACTACCTTCAATTCAAGAGAAGGTATTTTTGAATGATTGGTCATGCCCTTTGGCTTGAAAAATGATAGAGAAATTTTTATGAGGATGATGGATGATATCCTGCGACCTTTCACCAATACTTTTGTAGTGGTGTATCTGGACGAAATCCTCATCTATATCAATACTTGGGCATAACACTTGTAGCATATTCAATAGGTTTTGCACACCCTGAGACAACACAAACTATATGCAAACTTGGAAAAATTCTCCTTCAACATGGACAGGGTCCATTACTTAGGATACATCATTGATCAACATGGTGTGCATGTGTATCCAACGAAGATCTTGGTCATCCATGATTTTCCAGCTAACCAAAATCATTGAGCTTCAGAGATTCTTTGACCTTGCCAATTTCTATCATAGGTTCGTGTTGGGATTCTCTCATATCACATGGACCCTTAGCCAAGTAACCAGGGGTGGTGGTAAGGAAAAGTTTTGTGGGGCCCGTCCCAACAAAAATCCTTCAATGAATTGAAGCAACATCTGTGCTCATCCCTAGTAATTTCATTACCAGACCTGCAACATCCATTTGATATTGAGAAATATGCTTCAGACTATGTTGTGGGCATCGTTCGCAGTCAACACGACCACCCTGTTGTGTATCATAGTGAGAAACTATAAGATGTTGTACATAAGTACCCTAATTACGACAAATAAATGTAATCCATTGTGCAAGCCTACCATTAGTGGAGACATTGTATTATAGGTAAGGAGATAGTCATACACATTGATCACAAGCCACTACAGTTCATGAAGACCCAAGGAAATTGCACAATGACCTCCATCAGAAGTGGTACACATACTTACAACAGTTCCACCTCAACATCAACTATAAAAAAGGACGTACCAACTGAGTTGTTGATTGTCTCATGCGACCTCTAGCACCGACACGCACAATGGTGTTATACTATTGCAGCCATGAGAACTCCAGAAGGCCCCACCTCTATGAGACAGACCCTGACTTCTCCACCACCCACCAAATGTTGGTAGAAGACTCATTGGTCGCTAATTTCCATATTCAGGACGGGTTGGTTTTCCATCTGGGCCATCTCTGTGTTCCATCAAGCAAGCACATGAGGTTGATTTGGGAATCTCATTATAGTCAAGTGGCAGGACACTTTGGCATCGAAAAGACAATGGAAGTTTTGAAAAAACATTTCTACTGGCTAAAACTTCGGCAGGATGTCGCCAAGAATATCAGGTCCTGCACTGCCTATGCTATTGCTAAAACAACCATTAAGAAACAGGGTCTGTACACCCCTCTTCCTACTCCCGACAAGCCATGGGAATCCATCTCAATGGACTACATGTCGGGACTCCCATCCACCAAGATGGGCAATGACTGTGTTTTTGTGGTTGATGATTGCTTTTCCAAGATGGCGATTATGGCCACCTGTAAGAAGAACACCACTACAGAGGTCACTGCCAAGATATTCTTTGAACGTGTTTGGGTACACTTTTGGATCCCACAAACCATTGTCTCAGATCAGGATAGTCGGTTCTTCAACACATTCTGATCAAGCCTATGGTCACTCCTGGATACCAAGCTCACCAAATCCACAACCTTTCACCCCCAGACAGATGGCCAAACTGAGGTTGTCAATTGGATGATCATACATATCCTATGCATGTACAATTCCAAGAACCCCCACACATGAGATGAAAGTATCCCCTATGTCCATCATAGCTACAATTGAGCCCTACTAGCTCAACTGGCCACAACCCCTTTCAGGTGGGGTTTGGGATTCCAACCATTGGGCCCCATGGATGTTTCACTACCCATGGTGACCACGTCGACCAACTCATCCCCTGATCCACCAGAAGCTGAAAAAGCCACCCAGTTCATTGAGCAGATCCAACACATCCACCAATAGGTTCAAGAAATTTTAGAGAAGTCTAATGACAAGTACAAGTAGTGCCATGATAAACACCGGGTGCCACATAAGTTTCATGTGGGAGACAAAGTTTGGTTACACTTGTAGAAAGAATTCTTTATAGGGCCCCATAGAAAGCTTCACCCACTCTGGTATGGGCCATAAACGATCACCAAGGCTATGGGTGACAATGTTTTTGTGCTCAACATTCCCCCTTTCCTTGGCCTGCACCTAGTCTTCAACGTGGCTCTCCTTCGACCATATTTCTCACCATTATTGGACACCTCAGAGACAGAAGAGTAGTTGACACCAATAGATCTCAACCTTCACTGCATGCAACAAAAATATAGTGATCATATTGTGGACACACAGATCAAGGGAACCTGACAACAAAGGATCCAACTTTATCAAGTTGTCAAAGAAGGGCAGTTCCTGCACTGAAGAAAGTGGCTCACCCGAGGCCAAATTCAGCATAAATTTCCTCAAATGATGGGGGGAATCAACGCAATGAATATTGTTGATTCCTAAGGGGGGAGGATTGATCCATATGCATTTCAGTGGCCTCACACCTATTCCAACTGGTTTATTTTGGTAGTTTTCTAGTTTGGGAGTTTTTTTCCTAGTTTTCGGGTCCCTGACTTGTGGGGCTGTTTTGAGGCCCTAAACGACGTTTTTAGGGATCTCCATAGTAACAAATGACCTCAGATGAACCTTTCCAACGTGCTATTGTGTGCCTAAAAACAATATCGTATGAAAAAGTTACGACCTTGGGAAGTTGATGTACTAACTTACCCAAATAGGGCCCACATGGCTTTTGGAGCTTCATCTCCTAGTGTTAGGTTTTTGGATGTCTAGGGTTTTTGATATTCCTATTTATTTTTAAAAGACCTTTAGAGCCTCATTGTAATCATAGTCTTACGAATGAGCATGACCATCACATCTCTTCTCAGAGATAAGCCGCCACCATTACAACAATCTTGTTCTCCGTTGCATTTTACAGTTTCATCTTATTTCCTTATTGAATAGAAAACCAATTTTATTGTATCTCTGTTATCATGTGTTAAACATCTTTTAATAATCTATATTCATTCCCTTCTACTCATAAAATCTAGATCAGGAATTGTGTGCAAAGATCCAATCAGTTAATGTAGAAGCAACAGACACCCTAGATCCATTAGAACTACAAACAAAGTTCGGAAAAATCCAGCAAGTGGATAATGAATTGAATGCATTGTATGAAGTCCAAATAGTTGCTAAGAAAAAGATACACGAGTTTCAACCTATAGTTCATAAATCATACATGAAAATGCATCAATTCGATACCATTGTTGACTCTGTATGGAACTCGTTAGTTGCATCAAAGCCAAAGGAATGCATCACAAATGCCACTACAATTTGTTGTTGAAGCTTCACTACTTTCCAGGAAGTGGTAGGATAAAGTGGATAGCTTCCAAGAGGTCAGGAAGAGAGCCCTTGAACTTGTACCTCAGTTGGTCCCTTCATTTGAAGAAGAAAAACAAAACACAACCGAAGCTGGAAGTGAAAGCAACTTAGAACCAGAAGGAAACAAAGAACAACAAGCCAACCTGGAGACCACAGAAATAATAAATACTTGAATGGGGTGAGTCAAGGATTGTGGTCAGAGCCTATTGGGCCCTTCATTTTTTTCATTAGAAGTTGCACACAATAGATTTCATCTTCATTTTGGGCAATGGAAGTTGAGCAAGTTGTTGAGAATCTTGTGAATGCAAGAAAGGAAGAAACAAAAAACAGTTAAAGGGACAACGCAACATCATCAACAAGATCAAGAAAAGGAATAACTCTTGAGTTATTAACCAACAATATTGGATTATATATGAGAGACCGATGTGATTGTAATAGGCTAATGATGATGAAATGATGAATAATCATAGGTTGATAGTGAAAGGTTAATGAGAGGGATGTAATGTAATTATTTCCTAACATGTTAGTTCTGAGATATTACTATTCATGTTGTAACTCTTTATAGTGTGATGAGAGTCACTGATGTAATGGGCCAGTACTATAATATAGTTGAATATGGAGATCTGAGTGAGAACCAGACAAACAATGTATCAAATTTTGGTATTGTCAATATAAATAGAGGCATAAATTTTGAATCTGCATCTTGTGATTCATTATTAATGCATGAATGGAATGTTTTTCTTTATTAACTTTATGTCTGATGTACCTAAATTCTTATTTATGAATGGAAACACAAGTCTGTTTCTTTATTTTCCCAGTTAGGAATTCCTCAAGATTGTTACAGGTTTAGTCTATTATGTGCAATATTACAGTGATCCTTGATACCTTAGAGGTCTATCTAAGTATTCTCCTTACCCTTCCCTCTCCTTCATGTCTCAGTTACACTTTGGGTGAGACTTCTTCCTTCCCAGGAATATGAAAATGCCAACCCTCTAGACTACTTCGATACCTTTTGTTGGTAACCTAAGAAGGACCTTGGTTTGAACAATTTTGCGCCAACATGCAAAATAATTTCTTGTCATTTTTCTCATTTTTTGTCCTTGCATACTGGTTTGGGTAGTTACTTCTTAGTATCCTACTTGGATCGGATTCTTTTTCTTGCAGCAGGGTCTACCTGTGAGGTTGTTATTTGGTCCTTGCATGTTCTTTTCATTATATCAAAAATACAAAAAAAATAAATCTTTCTTGCATTTCACTTATGGCATTTTCAATTTTGGCTACTTTAGATTAGTTTTGGCATATTGGGAAAGACTTCACTTCATTGAAATTGTAGATATTTCATCTTAGAAAAAACATTTAGAAGCATACCATGATCCAGGGATGATTTTAAGGATGGAAATTTATTTTCAAATGTAGAAACCTTGGTGAATCTTTCTAATCCTTCATATGCCAACTATAAATAATTGACGATATTTTTGTAAAAATATTCAAATTTATAAGGATTTTACATAGTTTTTATAATTTTTTAGCGATTTTTAAGGTAAAACAATTTTATCCTATAGAATTTGGGCAAATCATTTTTAAAATAGAGAATCTCATTTTTGGAAAAACCATGGAAAAATAGCTCATGAGCAAAATTTAGCCCCTAAAATCATCCCTGATACCATCTCATTGAAAATCAAGACTAGTACTTAGAAATGTTTTTACATTTGCTTCTTTTTATATATGCTGAGTCATAATACCATGAATTTCACAATCACACCTCTCGATTAAGCAGAATCCATTAAAATTAATGCTGAATAATTAAAATTGATTAGAAACGATTTTGTTTTTCAAGGTACAAAAACAAGTATAGGACCTAAGGCCTTGGAACAGGATTTTGTGAGTAAAATTCTCCAAGGCTATAAAATTGAACATATATGTCTAACCAGGGAGTGGTGAAACCCATTATATAATCGGTGTCCTCATGAGGCTCTGTTCACATTGGAGTTAAGAAAGAGGTCATGCGAACTTAGTTGCAAATATATCCCTCTAATACCTTCCTAGTGTTAGAGCTATTTTTGGGCTTCTATTCGTATCTTGGGGTCTTGCTAGTTCCTTTAACTCTGTGAGAGGTGGCGATTTCAATATTTTGGGATTTTCTACCCTACCCATATGGTGGACCAGAATTGTGACTGCTCAGCTGAGCATTGGTTATATCATGGTGACTATATTTGCTTGACATTGGTAGCCACATAGGTTGCTTGCAGGGGTTATTATGTTAGTACCTTGGGTCAGATAGGGATTAGACAACACATAGACTTTATGGAGGATTTCCTCTCTTGAGGGATCTGACTGGCTGCATTATGAATCCTATGAGGGTCCTTATAACTGATTTTGACACCTCCACTCTATTTTTGTGGACTCTCAGGTCCCTCTTGGGTGAGGCATACCTACTTTAGTTCAGGAGGTTCATTTCAACCATCATATCTTGTTTTTGTGCATTGTCCTTTATCTTTATTTAGGATTGTTCTCTCTAATTATTAGTCAGCCTTAGGATTTTGTATTTTATCTCTCATTTTGAGTCATCATGGAGTGAGACAAGCCTTCTCACCAGTCTCTTCATCTTTTGAATCTACCACCACATCTTGATACTTTACCGAAGCCACCTCCTAAAAGGCATAGAGTTAGTAAGTGTGGTACATATATCTCCACCTCCCAGGTTTATGATCTTCCTACTATGAGTACTGAGTTAGATATGAATGTCTTGGGAATCCCTTCAACTCCCATATCCTCTATTATTAGTGGGGTCCCCTGAAATCCCTTGTCATCGATGATTTGGATGTCGCAGGCTCCATCGTCTAATTCTACCCAACCCATGAGATCTACTTAGCCCATGGGAATAAATCCTTTTTCATTCCCATACGGTATTTCAAGTTATAGTAGTCAGTCAATACCTTCATCCCCTAATCCTTTCTCATATGGTATGCCAAACTTGACATCACACTTCTCATCCTCCATTTTGACAGCTAATATGAATCCTAGTTTTGGGTCTGGGGGAACAACACCTTCTTACGTTCCTTTTTTGTTTGGTTGACGTCATATTCCCCAAGAAACTCCTACGATAGGAGGCTGGAACATTCTTACCTCCTAGCCTAATCCTAGCTTCAATGCTCCAAGATGGAGTGCTCAAATGGGCGATTAGTTTACTTCCTATATTTCATCTGCCATTCCCTCTTCCTCCATGTCGATTCCTAAAAACTCTTTTATTATGGTGAATCCCTCTCTGTCCTCTGGTGTTTAATCTAGAGGGAGTTAATTTTATGGTATGGGAAACCCCCTACATGGGGTTCCTTCATGTGGTTCCTTATAATGCCAATTTCTCTTCATAAGTATATTCAACGCCCTTACAACCTTTCATGAATCAGTTGGTAGGAGGATACTATCCTACCAGATAGCGCCATGGTATATAATAGAACCCTGGTTGGTCTACGATCTCACAAAATAATTCTTTCCCAGGAGCATGGGCTCTGACTCCACAACCTTGACTCCCCTTTCTGGCCATGATAAATCTTCCAGAGTTGTCAAAATTGATGAATGACCATGTGCGTCATGATCTATCATGGTCCCCTATCCCAACCAAGCTTCCTTTTGATAGTCCAAAGTTTGAAGGAAAGAATGGTGAGGACCCAAGTGATCATGTGACTACCTTTCACCTATGGTGCTCATCTAAATCCCATGATGATGATTCTATTTGTTTAAGGCTATGTCAACACACCCTCATGGGGGTCTCCATGAAGTGGTATATCGAGCTACCTGGGGGAACCTAATTTTTTTTTGGTCAGATGGTATTGATTTTTCTCAATGACTTCCAATTTCCAATTCATTATGATATTGGCCTAGAAATTTTATCGACTCTTCGACAAGATAAAGCCACCCATATCTCCAATAGTATCCAAGAGTGGCATAGATTAAAGAGGTTTATTAAATCCTACATTCCTCCAGATTTTCTGATGGAATGGTTCCTCGAGTCTTTGTTTTCTTACATTTTGAAGGATGTTTCTACATCCAGGGTGACATCCGAGGAAGAAGCCATCTTCAAATCCCAACAGTTGGACCTTATATATGCTCAATCTAGGACTCTTTATGAAATTATCCCTGATGCACTACGGTCAAATTACGATCCTAGACAAAATCCTGGACCTCATGTCGATGGCATTATAGGCTCCAAAAATGGTAATACTATAGACCTGGTGACGAACCATCTAAAATATTTATCTCTTAACTAGTCTACAGTAGGACAAGATTCAACTTCATCCTCCACCACCCAATCGACAGATGTGCATTATGTACAATCGTCACTAAACCCAAATGGTAACCAAGAACCTAGAGGGATCAAGAGGAAAGGATGTGGTAATAATCATAAGGGCAGGAATAATAATAATAATAAATCCAAGGAAAACAATAATAATGATAAATGGAATAAAAATGTTGGTGAAGGAAAAAAAGAAAAGAGGAAGGTAAAGTTTCCATGTAAACTTGGTAAATATGATCACCTTACCCACTTGTGCCCCAAAATTGAGGAATCCCTGAGGCTCATAATGAAGTCGCCTTCCACACTAGCTAACTCATTTCCACATAACCAAAATATGGCATCAGAGACCTCTAACAATGGAAATGTGTTGAGTGAGAGTCAAAACCCTTCGACACATGATGGTGGAACCATGCCAAAGTTTAGTGGGCCCCAACCTAGCACCAGTACTCCATGCGCACCATTAAATAAACTTTCATGTGACATCATAGACCCACATTGTGTGCACACCAACCAAATTCCTCTATGCTCTGTCAATATTGCACACACCACACGTGTCATTATTATGCGTGTTCACACTGCACACACTAGTATTATGCATGTGCCACTAAATCTGCACGGCGTAATGCTAAATTTAGTGCACATACCCACACGCCAAAATTTTCCACACATTACCACTTTGTATCACGCAATGCCAAAATTAAATGCGCACACCCACGCGCCAAAATTTTTTGCGCATTACCACTCTGCATTGCACAAGCCAAATTTTAAGTGCACACACCCATGCACAAATATTTTCCGTGAAATTACACTCTGCACCACGCAACGCCAAACTTTAGTGCTTGCACCTGCACGCCAATATTGTTTTGCGCAATGCCACTCTACACTGTGCAGCGCCAAATTTTAGTGCGTGCACCCACATGCCAATATTTTTCAGCGCAATACCACTCTCCACCACACAACGCCAATTTTTTTATTTTTTTTATGCTGGCAGAATCAACAACTGGGCCGGTCTCGTACTCACGTGACACGGGGTCGATTCCGACCGCTAC
>JZKD02S0155787.1:1900485-1930743 GCA_000966675.3 Picea glauca | reverse complement strand
ACGTATGCCCCTTCCGCAGGCACGGGTAAGTCGGGGGGATTTGAACTTGAAACCTCATCGTACATAACACGCTATATCACGACACTTGCCAATTGAGCTGCCCCCCGGGGGCTTCACAGCGCCAAATTTTACCACGCACACCCACACGACAATATTTTTCCACGCAATGCCACTCTGCATCGCACATCACCAAATTTTTCCGTGCATACCCGCACACCAATATTTTTCTGTGCAATGCCACTCTTCACCATGCAACTCCAAATTTTAGTGCGCACACCCACACATGAATATTTTTCTGTGCAATGCCACTCTGCACCGTGCAATGTCAAATTTTATCACGCACACCCACACACAGATATTTTTTTGTGGGATGCCACTCTGCACTGCAATGCCAAATTCTAGCGCACTCACCCACATGCCAATATTTTTCCACATATCACAATATTTTCACTGTGCATCATGCATTTTTAGTGTGCCCACCTACACACATTCATTTTTATGCACATCAATTCCTCATGAATTTCGTTGCAGAAATTGGGGATTTTTCCTAACGTTTTTCCAACTCCATGAAAATGCTTCTAATTTTTACCATGGATGCTCTGCAACTTGAAATTTGGCCACTTCAAAATCAATTCTCTGTGAAATCTCACTTCAACTCAACTTGCTCGGCCCATCCAGGCTCAGTGTTGAAAATTGGAGCTCTAATACCATATTGTAACATCCACGGCCACCCAAGCTGGGCCATGCTACACCAGAATACACTCTGATACCATAGTGTAACATCCCCAAAATCCAATTGGGTTATGCCACATAAACAATTTCGAACTGTATACAAATTAAAACATATACACACAGAAACTCTTGCGGAAATATATATATAAAAATTAAAGAAGACAAATAGATTATGTAAATGTACAGATTCATATGGAAATAAAAGTATCATATACATGGAACATAGATAAGAAATACCCATAAGTATAAAGACAGGTATAAACCACACACAGGAAAAACCCATAAAATTAAACACACAAATAATAATGCAACATGTAATTTAACACACAATTGACACTTATTTTGGTAAAAATATCACCAACTGCATGGAGACCTTCCATGAACCTCCTATCCTTAGAACACACTGCTCATCACTCTCAACATTGGATCACCCCCGAGTTGGGAATAAACTCCACCCAGGTAAAGGGATTCCTAACCAGGATGATGTATCACAGACAACAGGAAAGACTTCATCACAGGTGCCAACTCAAACTAAAAACCTGCAGTCCCTCATTCCCCACATTCATGTCCCACACTAGGAAGTGTTCCCCTTCTCTACTCAACAGTCCCTCGACTTCCCCACTTCCCTTCTAGGGCTTTAGAAATAGGTCGGACATGAAGTCTCATAGCCCTGTAGTTGTAGTTTATCACCTTTGGGAATCAATTCCCAACATATCTCTCACCTAGTGAGAAATTGCTTACGGGACTAAAAACCCGCCTCTTTAGTATCCCACGGGCCTGACAACCCACTTCTTCAGTCCAAATCCCAGGCTAATGAGGTATAGATACAAGTATGGGTATGGATACAGGTATAGGGAGGTACGGAGGACAACTCAATGAGTGAGTGAATGATGATGGAATGAATGAATGAATGGCTGAAATGATGGGAAAATGAACTAAGTCCAAACTATATGTATGTATGTTCCTAAATTGACACTTGTCATGTTGAGATCTACTTTGGCCCACTTGTCCCCATCCTTAGAACTTAGGATAAAATAATTATCCATACTTTATAATTTAAGGAATATTAATATAATATTCCTTTTTGGCTTAAGCTCCCTATCTTATCCCTTTTCGTTAAATTTTAGCCCCCCCCTTTCCCTAACTAGTGGAGTTTAGTCCCCCATACTCTTTTATCCTGGTCGGTCTACACGCAGTGATGTATTTTATATTAATGATGAGACATATACAAAAATAGTCTCACTGGCCTTTAGTATCTAGGCTCTCTGGCCTAATTCAAAGCATAATCCTCCTAGCTTATAATAACTGGCTCACTATCCTATAAAACACAACATACACACAAAGGCTCCTTGGCCTCAAAATTGTGTGCACTTAAGTTTGTTACGCATAATATCCTGGAATGTTCACACTTCATCATTTTAGTGTGCAATACATGTGTGCCCTATACCATGGAAGGTGCATACAAAAAATGATATCAAACAACTCACCAGCTTAAGTACATTTTCATTTACATTTAAAATTGGGTTTGGGCTAGGGGTATTACAATCCCCTCCCTTTATTTATGCACTATTCTCAGTGCATTATGTACACATATCAACACGATTTCTAAAATCTTCAAAAGGATATGGTTATTCTACCCACATTGAATCCTCATGCTCCCAAGTAGCATCCTCAGGACCAGACCAGGTCCATTGGACCTTTACAATCCCTATGGATCGATTTTGGAGCTATTTGATTTTTAGGTACCGGATGCACTTGGATAGCGCCTTCTTGCTCCACCTGAATCATATTCCAATCAATTACATGATTAGCATCAAGTATGTATTTCTTGAGAAATGATACATGGAATACATTATGAACGGACATAGATGCAGGCAAGGCAATCATATAATCTACTAGACCAATCCTTTCTAGGATTTCAAATGTCCCACAATATCTAGCTGCCGACTTGGAACAGTTTCCCAACTTCAGTGAAATTTTATTGGCCTTCACTTTCAAGAATACATGATCACCCACTTTAAACTCCCTGTGAGTTCTATCCTTGTCAACATAGTTTTTCTTCCTGTCTTGGGAAACCTTTAAATTTTATTTTATTTTCAATATTTTCTCCATTTATCTGAGTAAATCTATCTCAACCACTACTCTATATTATGGGTTATCCCAACTTACCGGTGTGTTGCACCTTCTTCCATAAAGTGCCTCAAATGGGCTCATCTTTAAAGATGATTGGTACCCATTTTTATAATAAAACTCTACTAAGTGTAGGTAGTCTTCCCATTTTGATGGTTTATCCTTCACATACATCCTCAACATATCCTCAATCACTTGATTCACCATCTTTGTTTGTCCATCTGATTCCGGATGATAAGTTGTGCTAAAATTCAAATTTGTTCCAAATCCATTAAATAATTCTTTCCAAAATTTTGATGTAAATTTTGGATCTCTGTCAGACAAAATTGTCTTGGGTATACCATGTAATTGAGATATTTCTCTCATATAAACATCCACAATGTTGGTTTCCTTGTGAGTGAGCTTTATTGGAATAAAATGGGCAGATTTAGTAAGCTTATCCACAACTACCATGATAGAATCATGTTGCTTGTTTGTTATGGGAATTTTGGTGATGAAATCCATTGTTACAACTTCCCATTTCCACTCGGGAATGGGTAATGACTGTAGCAAAACATCTGGTTGTCTATGCTCATCCTTTACCTTTTGACATTCCAAACATTTTGCAATAAAATAAACAACTTCTTTCTTCATGTCTGGCCAATAATATTGGCTCTTAACAGCTACAATATTTTTCTGATAACTTGGGTGCCCAACATAAGGTACATTATGCATTTCTCTCAATATCATATTTTTCAATTCATGGAAATTTGGTACATAAATTCTTCCCCTGTACATGAGAATTTCATCATTTTCTAGCTTATAGTCTTCAATTTTCTGCTGCAAAATACCTTGCTGTAATTTTGCCACTAATTCCTTGTATTACAAATCTGATTTTGCAGCCTCTAATTTTTTTTTTCTTTCAAATATGATTGGTAAATGATAATGGATGTATCATTCAACTCATGCACTCTTCTGTTGAGTGCATCAACCACTTTATTCTCTTTCCCCTTTATATTGTTTATATCAAAGTCATATTCACTGAGAAATTCTAACCATCTGTTTTTCCTAGCATTTAGAGTTGGTTGATCAAATAAATATTTCATACCATTATGGTCTGTCCTCAGCTCAAACCTTTTCCCCATGAGATAGTTCCTCCATTTCCTCAAGGCATGCACTATGGCTTCCTACTCCAAATCATGAGTGGCATAGTGCCTTTCATGCTCCTTCAACTTCCTTGATTCATAACATACAACAAACCCATTTTGACTGATGACTCCACCAAGTCCTTTACATGCATCTGTGCATACAATGAAGTCTTCATTTGGATATGAAATCCTTAGGATTGGAGAACTTGTTAATAATTGCTTCAAGTGTTGGAAGCTCTTTTCACAATTCAATGTCCATTGAAACTTCACACCCTTCTTTTGCAATGAAGTGATTGGGTGTGCAATCTTTGAGAATCCTTCAATGAATATCCTATAGTATCCTGCAAGGCCCATGAATGATCCAACCTATGTCACATTCTTTGTCACTCACCATCCTCTAATGGATTCTATCTTCTTAGGATCCACTGCTATTCCATCCTATGAAAGGATATGTCCCAAATAATGAATTTGCTTCTGATAAAGTGAGCACTTGCTCAATTTGGAATACAATTGATGCTCCCTTAATACTTGTAATACCATCCTCAAGTGTTGTTCATTCTCTTCCTTTGACTTATAATATATAATAGTGTCATCTAAAAATACAATGACAAACTTATCTAAGTATTCTTTGAAAATACCATTCATTAAACATATGAAGACAACTGGTGCATTTGATAATCCAAAGGGAACCACTGTGAACTCATAATGACCATACCTTGTTTTGAAAGAAGTCTTGTTGATGTATTCTTCTTTAATTCTTACTTGATGATAATCAGACCTAAGATCAATATTGGAGAATATTTTTTCATCTTTCAGTTGATCAAAGAGGTCATCGATCCTTGGAAAAAGATACTTATTCTTCACAGTTACCTTGTTCAACTGCCTAAATTCAATGCAAAGTCTCAATGCTCCATCATTTTTCTTCACAAATAAAACTGGGGCACCCCAAGGTGACACACTTGGGCGTATATACCCCTTCTTTAGAATCTCTTCAAGTTGCATTTGCAACTCCTTCAATTCTGGTGTACTCATCCAGCATGGAGTCTTGGATATTGGAGTTGCTCCAAGCATCAAATTTATCGAAAAATCAATGTCTCTTTTAGGGGGTAATCTTGGTATTTCCTTAAAAACATATTCAAACTCTTTTAGGAATGCATAATCTTCAATAATTTACACCCTATATTTAGGCGTCTCTTCCATATGAGCTGCAAATATTTGACACCCTTTTCTGCAACATTTCTCTAGCTGCAATGCTGAAATTTCTCTGATGGTTACTGCCCTGGGAATTCCCTACACTATCCTTAGATTCCCTTCCTCATCCAAGCAAGTAAATTCCTTGTTATGACAGTCTAGGATAGCATGATGTTGGTCCAACCAATCCATCCCAATTAGACATTCATAGGAACCTAAAGGAAAGATGGTCAAATATGTCCTGGTGTTTATTTCATTCATGTCCATAGGACATGACTTAACCATCTCATTAACTTTTCTTTTGGCTCTGGTAGCCAGCTGTACCAACCAAGACTTTCTATGCTTGATTCTTGGCAAATGAAAACTTTACACCATCTTAGGATCTATATAACTATGACTAGCTCTTGAATCAATTAAAATAGCAATGGTTTGGTTGTTGATCATACCTTCCACTTCAATCATATGTGGTTGATACTTTGCTTGCTTGTTGTCCAGGGATGCATAGATCCTTGGTACATTTCTTTCCATGTCTTCCCTTGTTTCATCTTGCTATGCATTATGAATAGTCCTCACTTTTTCACCTCTGTGAGGGAAATCTCTAAATATATGATCTCCTTTACAAACCCAACATTGAATAGGTGGCTTCCTTGGACTTTGACCCCATGTCTCCATCATTTCGGGTTCTTTGGAATTTGGTTGTCCCCGAGGACTATTTTTGAAGAACAATGGATTAGTCCCCTTATTCCTTTGATCCCTCTTGGATTTCTTTTTGTCTTCCCAATATTTTTGGATATTTGGACTTGCTTTTTACTGATCATATAAGCATTTATATCACCTTATGGTCTCCTCCAATGTCTTGGGATCATCATACTGTATTTTTTCACTGATAAATGATGGCAATCCACTCAAATACCTCTGAATCTTAACTATCTCATCTTTTATGAAAGAAACATACTTCAACAATTCTAAAAACCTTCTTTCATATTCATCTATGGTCATACTCCCAAGCTTGAGTTCAAATAACTCTTTCATTTTCTTATCATAGTATCTCTTAGTCAAGTATTTATTTCCAAAATAATTCTTGAACTCCTTCCAAGTAACATTTTTCTCTTTAATGTGTTGCACCTACACAAGTTGATCCCACCACATGGATTCCTTTCCTTTGAGTTGATAGATGGAAACTGTTCCTTCTACATGAGAAGAATAATTATGCAATTGAAAATACTTTCTCATTCCCAACAACCATGTCTCTACATATTCATCCTTCTTGTGCTCACCATCAAATGTAGGATGTTTGATTTTGTTGATTTCTCCTCATAGCTCATCCACCCCAGACCTCTTATGCTTCCTAAAAGGGGATGGACTTGAGTTGTTGTGTGCTCTCTTATTGGAATGCCTCGGGGAGTGATGGTGATGTCTGCTAACACTTATTTTTCTTCTTTTCTCATCAGGAGACCTGTGCCTTCCTGATTTTCTTGAGCCACTCTCCTTATCCAATTTCTTTTCTATTTTGTTCAAGATTTGTATTAAATTCATGTTGAATTCCTCCTCTCATAATCCTTTCATTATCAGCTTTATGGATTTGTAAATCCTTCTGAAAATTTTTAATGGTGTCTACCATATTCATGTTTTCATCCCTTCCTTCTCCATGTCCATTGGAGTTTGTTCCTTCAATGCCCATATAGAAATCCATCCCTATGATCTCATTTCCTAGGATATAATACCCCTATCCATATTCCATTCCTCTTCACTCTGTGTTGATCCTAATCTGATCTAGTTATTGTTAACTCTGCAAAATGTGCAGCCAACAAAACTTTGTCACGCTAACTGTTTCAACAATTTCATGAAAATATGAACCATTCTGGTTCAATAATGCATCAAAATTATTTCTTCTGATTTCCTTAAAATTGAATGCCCAGATCAATTTTTTGGGAGAATAATTATATCCTCTTGTCCAATACCTTTCCAATGTCTACTTCCATGCTCAATTTTGAGTCTTGAGAAGAAAGTTATTGTTATTTGAAAATTGTCCATTAATTTTTCTGTTCACTCTTCTCCACTTGGTGCAATTATGCGTTGTAATTATGCATTTTTGTACCTACTCCATTGGATTTTTAGTATGATCTCAATTTGGTTTCTTAACATACATATTTTTGACAGTTTTTCTAAGTTCCACCTCTTTCCAGGTTCTGAGATGCGAGTTACAGCCTGCTAAATTTATAGGCCAATTAGTGTTTTTGATCTGGAATGCTACAGGTACCTTCTTTGCCATCTTAAACAGTTTTAACATACCTAGAAATTTAATTCAGCTCTAGGAATGTCTTCTATGGTTCAATATATTTCCATAGACTACTCCTGCGCCTCAATCTAATTCCGTAGCCAAAATTTATGGGTCTTCGAAGTTAGTGGGGTATTAAAATTTACCCTCCATTGTTTGTCCTATAACATCCTCATAAAATCTCTATTTGACAAATGGTTTACACCATTATAAATCTCTCTCTGGGATATTTTATTTGATATGCAGAGACAAATTGCAACTTGGTACACTCTGTTCTCTGGGTTTTTGAGTAGCTAAAAACATTGTTTACATCCTCAAAAACGCGCTGCAAAAAGATGACCTTCAAATAGTATAAAATGTCGCATAAATTCATTGGTTTTTTGTTGTTGTACACCATCCAAACGACTTCACGTGCACAAATTTGAACTTGTAAACCCACATTTATCATGGGCAGAAACGCCATAAGGTAGTGCATGCTCCACACACCTATAACAATTTTGGATCACTTCTTTGTCGCACCAATTACTGGTGTGCACTACTTTTGTTCCTAAAAAATATCTACCATGCACAATTTTGGCTCATGCACTAATATCTGTTGTGTGCAATTTTTATGTCACGCGCTAATATTTCATGCACATTTTACTTTACGCACTGCACCATGAAAAATTTTAGTGGGCCCCCACCGCGCATCAGTACTCTGTGTGCACCATTAACTAAACTGTCATGCGACATCATATACCCACATTCCATGCGCACTAACCAAATTCCTCTGCCTCTGTCAATACAACACACACCACACTTGAAATTATTATGTGTGTGCACATCGCGCATGCCGGTATTACGCATGCACCACTCAATCTGCACCGTGCAATGCTAAATTTAGTGTGCACACCCACATGCCAAAAATTGTCTGCGCATTACCACTTTGTATCGTGCAGCACCAAAATTAAGTGCGCAAACTTGCGTATGAACATTTTTCGTGCACTACCACTCTGCGTTGCACAGAGCCAAATTTTAAGTTCTCACACTTGTGTGCCAATATTGTTCATGTAATGCTACTGTGTACCGCTCAGTGCCAAATTTTAGTTCGTGCACCTGCACGCCAATATTTTTCCGCACAATGCGACTCTACACCGCCCAGTGCCAAATTTTAGTGTGTGCACCTGCACGCTAATATTTTTCCGCACAATGCTACTCTGCACCACGCAACGCCAAATTTTAGCGCGCACCCACACACCAATATTTTTCTACGCAATTCCACTCTGCACCATGCATCGCCAAATTTTAACACACACACCCACACGCCAATATTTTTCCGCGCAATGCCACTCTACACTACACAACACCAAATTTTAGCGTGTGCACCCACACGCTAATATTTTTCCACACAATGCCACTCTACACCGTGCAATGCCAAATTTTAGTGCACACACCCACACGCCAATATTTTTCTGCGCAATGCCACTCTGCACCGCACAATGCCAAATTTTAGCGCGTGCACCCGCACACCAATATTTTTCCACATATCACAAGCTTTTCACTGTGCATCATGCATTTTTAGTGCAACCACCTGCACACATTCATTTTTATGCGCATAAATTCCTCATGAATTCCGTTGTAGAAATTGGGGCTTTTTCCTAACTTTTTCCCAACTCCATGCAAATGCTTTTAATTTTTACCATGGATGCTCTGTAACTTGAAATTTAGCCACTTCGAAATCAATTCTCTATGAAATCTCACTTGAAATCAACTTGTTCGACCCATCCAGGCTCAATGTTGAAAACTAGAGCTCTGATACCATATTGTAACATCCCCAACCACCCAATTCAATCCATGCTACACTAGAATATGCTCTGATACCATATTGTAACATCCATAGCATCCAACTAGGCTATGCCACATAAAATATTTCAAACTGTATGCAAATTAAAACATATACACATAGAAACTCTTGTGGAACTTTATATATAAAAATTAAAATAGAAAAATACATTCTATAAATGCAAATATTCATATGGAAATAACAGTAACATATACATGCAGCATAGACATGTAATACCCATAAATATAAAGACATGTATAAACCACACACAGGAAAAACCCATAAAATTAAACCCATAAATAATAATGCATCATGTAATTTAACACACAATTGACACTTATATTGGTAAAAATATCACCAACTATGTGAAAACCTTCCACAAATCTCCTAGCCTTAGACCACACTGTTCATCACTCTCAGCAGTGGGTCACCCCTGTTGTTCCCGAGTTTATACTTTAAGGCTCTAAAGTATATCGTCAAGGAATTCGTAAAGGTAAAGGTAATTAAAAGGTATGAATAAAAAAGAAGGGTAAATCAGAGTTGGTTTCTCAACTGCCTCTTTCTAGCTTCCCATTGTTCTTAGATGCTGATATCTCTCTCAATAGCTACCCATGAACGTTCTAATTCAACCCGGTTAGTTGATGTTTGTAGAATAGTATTAAATAGGTTTAAAGCAATGCTAGTTTGATCTTGGAGGCCAGGTTCTACGTTGGGCTTTCTATTATTTGGGACAATCATGGAAAATTAAGTTTTAATTAAATATGAAAAGTTTGAAGATTTGTTGCTTTAGTTTTTAAGGGATGAAAAGAGAAAAAGAGTTTTGTTACTCAGAATAATAGCATAATAACAGTTGAGGTTGTTTCCTATACTTGAAACAATTTTAAGAATAGTAAAATAACAAAGTAGTACTGTTGTGAAAATATGAATCTTTAATCAAGAAAGAATCTCATATTGTAATAGGAGACAACGAGGAAAACAAGATTTCTAATGAAATGTAAAATATAATCATTCAAATGACCTATAGGTCTTGAAATTGCTGATAGCAATCATAGAGGAAAAACTGTAAATAATTCAATAACCAAATCAATTCAAACTATAATAGATGTGTGAAATAAACTTATAGTTAATCATTCATTAGAAAGACGGAAGAAGAAAAATATTGAATTTAGTATTGGAAATGGAGTAAAGAACACATAGCTTCAAGTTGACAGAATTCAGAATCTCGTATGTATTATTTATATCACAGTGGATTGGAAATTTTTTTAATACAATCGGTTCTCTCACAAACCAAAATCCCTTTCTCAGTCTTGTAAAAATATATTTATACATGATCAACAAATATTTTTCCCGTTGGTGATTAATTAACTTCCTAAGACTAACGGTTACATGAATGAACAATGTCAAACCATTTACATTTCTATTCTAACCGCTTTATTATTCCAATGATAAAAATCTTCAAAACAATATTCCATGTCTGCATTGATGAACCTCCTCCTTCTGCTTTAAGACAACAAATACATTTGCCCAGAAACTGCACTAAAACTCTACGAGCTTCTGGAATATCCTTTGCTTCAAATAAGAAAAACTTTCTCTGCAATTATGGCAGACGATCTTCGATTATATTTCTCGTAAACTTAATAGTTTGTAGGTTTAAGTTAGGCATTACTATCCATTTGTCAATTTGAGTAACATTGATTACTTTTATTTGTGGAATCTCTGCCTAAACTTCTTCAAGCTCTTCTTTAAATCTTAATTGATAATTGACAATATTAATTTCTCCTAACAACCCGGGACAGTTGGTTTTTCCAATGTTCAATGAAGTTTTCTCTAAAAGATCAAAAAATCCTTGACAATTGTCATTAACTTCTCTGGTTATTCTTTTACTTTTTGTGATGTCTGCCTCCCATACCTTGAGTATTATATCACCTTTAATCTGTTTTGAAACAGATAGCTTTTGAGCCTCCCCGAAATCCTCTTTTGTTGAAAAATCCATTGCTTTTTGGAAAGTTGCTTTGGCCGCTTTTACTTCTCTTTCTTTCTGGAGAATATCTTCCAGAGATTTATTTGTTTCCTGAAAGTAATTCTGGACAAATTCCAGATTAAAAAACACTCCCTGTTGTTCTTTTTCTATCTTCATATGTATTTCCAATACCTAGGCCTGGAAGATTTTGAGCTCGACCACTTGATTTGAAATGGAATTAATCTTACCTTGTAACTATTTATTTATTTCCTCTTTCTTTATGACCTATGTTTGAGTGACCTGTATTTTTTGATTTTCTTCCTCTAAGATTTCTTTCATTTTTTGAATCTCTTGAATATCATTTAATATAGCTTGTTCTAAACCCTTTTTTATCCCCCAACTGATATTTCTTTCTGTCTCTTTCAATTGACCCTGTAGCTAAGATATCATTTGGTCTTTTTGTTCCAACATAGTTGTTAAACTACCCACAGAGTATAAATTCACCAACGCTAAATCTCCCATTGTGCCCTATATTTCTGTAGAAAATTCTCCCTCTTTAAGTTTTTGTCCATCAATAATGATATTGTGTTTTTTAATCATCATATCTCCTCTTAGATGCATCTCCTGTTTCAGGATAGCCTTCCTCTTTTTACTGAAAAAATAATCGGATGAAGGAATATCATCCCTATAAATAGGCTCAAGATCACTCACATATAGAGCTCCCTCGTGGGGGTTTCCATAAGTAGACTGCAATGGAGTCAAAGAAGTAATGGGACTTCCAAGTTCTGTCGATGTTGTTCCTCCTAATTTTTTGGGAAAACTCTCATGGATTTTTGAGGGTGTTTCCAATTCCTTTCCTTTCCCTGCCTATGATTTGTCTGTCTGGGGGAATTTTGTTTCTTATGAAGGAATTTCAACCTCCTTCATTTTTCCTTTTGTATTTTCTTTATCCTGTACATTTGTTTCAAAGCCTGGGGGAGGCCCTTCCTGCTCTGGAGGTGGGGTCGTGGGTTCACCCTGCAAACGCTTTGGTAAACAACTTCGCCTATGACTTTGGAATGACATGAAACCAATCTATGAGTCAGGTGACATGGCCTGTACCTTGTTCAATAGTTCTTCATAGGTTTTAAACTCCTTGAATATATCATCATAAACAAATGTTTTGTTCTCATAAGCTTTCAAATTACAGTGCATCAAATGTCTTCTTACTAATTGATAAGGGTCGTGCTTTATGTGCTCAATATCTACCATTTTTGTTTATTCTAGCACTTCAGCCTCCAATTTATAATGACCGAGGTTTAGTAATGAAAATTTCCCAACATACATAGGGAAGATTGGCCAGGATTTCTTCTGAGTTGCCTTTAGCTCTATTCCAATACCACCTTTCACTATTTGATGTGCTACCTCCCTTAATACCAGTCTGTTCGGGAGGAATTTCGAAAGTGCGTGAGGGGGGATTGAGCACCCATAAACCCTAACATAAGAGAAGTTTTCATCAACAAACCAGTTGGATATTGCTTTGAGATTTTCTAAAACTAGCTCAGAAATGAGAGGGGGTTCACAGCCATAAAACATTTTATGCATTGGAATTATTATAAAATGACAAATTTCATAAAATGCATTCTTATCATTTTCTTCCCATAGCACAGAGTGATACTCGTGAATGGGTTTGGGACAAGCTATGTTCCAACTCCAATTCATCAAGGGAAAATGAGTCATAAAGCAAACTACGTCCATAATGTACGTTGACATATAAAAGGCCACTGGTTGACCTTTAGATTTTGCAAATCTGTGGTTTGAAACTTCTTGAGCTAGGTTATCGGACATAATCTTACTCCAATTGAAAGTGAATCCTTTTGAAGCTTCTTCTAAAAAGGGCACCCATTCTGCAGGAAAATGGCAGGGATCCTTTTTCCTGAAAAGTCTACATGGCATAATGGCTACATAGACCATGTATTCATTCAAAGATGTCATGGCATAAACCCCATGGGTATCGGCCCTAAACTTTGATGGACATCTCCACCATTCTCTAATTAAATCGGGATAAGTTCGGTCTACCTCAGTATACTCTTTCCTTTGAAATTCAACTAAAAACTTGGCATTAAAAGTGTACTTAGGATTTGGTGAGAGCTTATACATTACTTGTATATGTTTTATCCTTAATGAGCCGAGAACGACCCCTTGATCATTTAAGATGCTCCTCATTGGAATATAAACCTTTTCCAGGGCCCAATTGATCATGTCGTTGTATGCCATAAGCCGAGGGCACGCTGCGATCTTATGAAGATCTGATTCTGCTATATCCCAAAAGTGATTCTCAGAATCAGTATGAGAATTATTGAATTCATTTTCTAGGAATTCAGAGATGTGTGTCCAAGATTTAATTGAGTCGATAGAATGTGGCGTAGTGTCGGATATGATATCTCCTTCCTGTGTATCTTCACTATTTTTCAGTTCTTTTTTTGGTGTCGTGACTTTAAGTTAGATGGAAAACCTATCATAGAAAAGGAGTGTATGAGATCGGCTGAATGCGTCTTGTGCTTGATAGTATGAAATAGAAAATGTTGTGAAACACAAACCTTCAAACTCTCTTTTAATTCATTTAATTATGCAGGTACTGACGCAGCTGACAAGATTTCAATACATTGAATGCAGTGTATATTTACTAAGATACACATTAGTGTCACATATCATTAGTTATCCTTTATTAATGTGGTCGTATTTTGGCGCTTTTGAATTCAAAAATTCGGAAAATTTCATTTGATCGGAAACTGAAACGTGAACAAACCTAAAAATTTGGTTGTCATTAATCATGCTTCCAAAACAGAGTTAATTTAGACTAAACACATATTTAGAGTCAAGATTTCGCGTTTCGGGATTTCGGGTATCATGTTGATGGAGGTATGTTATCACTGAATCCTGATTTCTGAAATTGTGAAATCCCAACATGTTTAAATTAGGACTTAATTCCATTTTAGTTAACTAATTAATCAGGATTAAGGAAAAAACATGATTAATTTAGTTTAACACAAATTATGGGTCGGGATTTCGTGTTTAGGGATTTCGGGGATCATGTTGATGAGAGGTATGGTATCACTGAATCCCAATTTATGAAATTACGAAATTGTGACATGTTTAAATTAGGACTTAATTTTGTTTTAGTAAATTAATTAATCAATATTAAACCCTCTTTAATTCTTTCAGGATTTCGGGCATCATGTTGACAAGAGGTATGTCATTGATGAATCCCGATATCCGAAATTGCGAAAAGATTAACTTAAGCCTTAAATTTTCATATTAGCGAATTAATTAATCATGATTAAGGAAAAAACAAGATTAATTCAGTTTAAATGTAGATTATAGGTCGGAATTTCGTGTTTCGGGATTTGGGGGATCGTGTTGACAAGAGATATGTTATCGCTGAATCCCGATTTCTGAAATAGAGATACCACTAATTTACTTTTAATAATTATTTACTTCACCTTTTCGGGAAATCGGGGATCGGGATTTCGTGATTCGATATGTATTAAAACCTATGTTCTTAATAAACCCTGAGTCCCGAAAACCCCTTTTTTATTATTCTGAATTTTTTTCTTTTTATTATTATTAGAATTTAAATCTGTCAGGGTTTCAGTACTGGCCCTTTGGAAATGAAAGTGAGGGTTATACTTCTTGAAAATCCGAAACTCGAAAAAGGAAGGCTTTAGTTTTCAGATTAAAAAATTTAAAAAATTCTTCAACATAGGCTCCAATTGGGGACCTCGTCTCCCTGTGGGATGAGGAGAACATGTAGACATAGTTCCTTTATTGGGTTAATGGAGTCAAGGGTTTATCTCTGCAGAAATTGCTAAGGAAGGGCATACAGAGGAAAAAGAGATTTCATCCTTACTTTTGAAAATCTTTCAAAACTCTCATTTGTTGTAAACTCAGTTGCAGTGCCATTCATGATCTTCTCCTTCTCGTTACTGAAATTAATTTAGCATTAAGATTATCAAAACAATCCTAGGAAACCCAACAAATTTTATGGCTTTCAACTTGCATCAAACGAAGAAAAATTCATATTTTTAATTGGGGATCCATGTCTGGACTTGGGATGTAGATCCGGTTTCGAAAAAACTGGTAACTAGAGTAGAGTGATATTTAAGTATGACAACCTTACAACTGCCTCAGATAATGCTTCACTGCTAGCGAGCCTGTTCAGTACCCCGGTGAAGTTATCTGTCCCTTTTTACTGAATTTCCTTTCACCACTTCGAATCCTAATTATGCATTTAACCTCAAATATTGCTTCACTATCGGCGAGCCTGTTCAGTACCTCGGTGAAGTTATCTGTCCCTTTTTACTAAGATGAGGGAAATCATTTAAATGAATTTCCTTTCATCATCTTTTCGACTAGATGGGTCAATAAAATATGAATTTCCTTTCACCATATGTCTTATATTTTACTTTTTGAATACGAAGTGGGGGCAATCAGTGGTACTTAATATACCAGGGATGGTATCTATGTAAAAATTGTAGTGGAGGTCTGTCAACTTGTTTTGATTACTCTAGACCAACCTTATATTAACTTTCAAAACACCTTAGTCCATAGAGAAAAAGGGGAAGATTAATTTCAGGGGTCTTCCTTCGAGCAAGCTTAAATCCTTAGAAAACTGTTAAGAAACCTAGGAGAGTCAGGATTGGCCTAAGCATAACTTTGTTTAGTCGGAGAGTGAGGAGTTATGAGGACTGGTCTACCTTTTAAGAACTGTTTTTCAGTTTCAAAAGTTAAGACGTAATCTCTTCTCCCTCTGTGGGAAACCCGGAAAGAAGCTTGGTTTTTTAAGAAGACAAAACTGAGGGTAGAAAGGGGAGACGTAGAAAGACTTGGAAATTGAAAAACAAAGGTCATAAATTAAATCCAACTCTTGGAAGTCTTTCTCGGAGATGCTTTTCATTTTTCTTTATTTTAAATACCTCTTGTCCTATTCTAGGTGAAACTCTTAGGGCCTAGATTTGGAAATCATTCTTTAAGTGACATATCACGCTTGCAAGACAATCACCACACCTTTTTTTTTTTTTAAACCTTTGTTTTTGAAAAAATAGACTTTCATGGAATTCACATCTTTGCCTTACCATTTTCGTTCTCTTTTGAAAAAACCAAAATCTTTATATCACCTGTTTTCTGCGAATTTATCTTCTAAAATATGGATATATGTTTGCTCCTTTAACATTGTTTGGGTTGCAAACTAGGATCCTGTAAAGGAATATAACGAAGAGTATCAGGGATTTTAAGAGATTCGAATACATTGAAAATTTTATATCCCTACTTCTATAAAAACATTAACCTATTTTTATTTTTATTTTTATTTTAATGAAAGAAGACTTACGAAAGAAAATTATGAAATACAAAGAAAAATCAAACGGTATATACAGTGGGAATTTTGAAGATCAACTATTCCATATAGTGTTTTAAATAATGCCCATTGACAGGGGTGTTAAGGATTTTTCCATCCAAATTCTCTAACAAAATTGAATTTTTTCCTTCAGAAGTTGTTACCTTGAATGGTCCATACCAGATGTGATCGAATTTACCATGTTTTGTCGGGTCTTCCTTCCTTGCACCCCATTTTAAAAACAAATCTCCCGGGAGAAAATCTTTGTCTATGGATTTACGGTCGAATAGCATTTTCATGTCGTCCTGGTATTTCTGCAACCTTTCATCCACTTCGGCCCGGTGTTGTTGGACTTCAATCAACTGATTTATCCTTCTTGTGATAGGATTTGGTTCTTCCTTCTCATCTTGCCAAAGTTTCATTACAGGAAGTGCTAGATTTATAGGTAACACTACATTTGTCTCGTATACCATTTGGAAAGGAGAAGTGCCGATAGAATTTTTTGTGCCTATCCGATTTTCCCACAGAGCGTATTTCAAATGCACATGCCAAGTTTTCTTGTTTTCACTCAACACTTTTTTAATTATATTGATTAGGCTCTTGTTTGAAGACTTGGACAGACCATTTCCCTGAGGGTAGTATGTCGTGGAATGACCAAGCACAATATTATATTTTTGGCATAAAATGACCATAGCCATAGATTTAAAATCTTGTGCATTATCTGTGACTATCTTTCGGGGGTAGCCAAATCTAGACAAAATATTCTCTTCTAAGAAATATATTACCACCGAATCAGTATCCCTTCTAGTTGGAATAACTTCCACCCATTTGGTGAAGTAATCTGTAGCAGTCAGGATCCACCTATGTTGAGCACTAGAATGAGGGTTAATTTTTCCTATGAAATATAATCCCCATTGCTGAAAAGGAGCTTCCGTTTTGACTGGAACCAATGGCATTGCTGGGATTTTATGTTTACCTGAT
The DNA here is from genome assembly GCA_000966675.3 of Picea glauca. Taxonomy (NCBI): domain Eukaryota; kingdom Viridiplantae; phylum Streptophyta; class Pinopsida; order Pinales; family Pinaceae; genus Picea; species Picea glauca. The sequence continues at coordinate 1,913,148 of JZKD02S0155787.1, read as the reverse complement.
GAAGCAAATGAGTTTATGTTTACCTAATGAGTTTATGTTCAACGTTATGGCTTTATATGGGGTTAATTCATTTGGTCACTTCAAGGTCAACAAGTAGGACTATGTCTTTGTACCAATTTGATGAAGCAAATTTCTCTTCGATTCTAATTTCAACTATTGGTTCATCAAGTTCATTCATGTCCACACACTCTTCTCCTCCCTGTAATCCATTTATTCCAAGAGCTCTGAAATTTGATTCAGCTAAGAGTTTAGCTAAACCTTGTACCTTTACTAGTTTTGTTGGTTTTATCTCCAAGTCAAATTCTTGAATTTTGGCAAGCCACCGTCCTCTTTTGCCATCACTGTCGGATTGAAATAAATATCTTTTACAGAGCTAGTAGGTACATACGCAATCACCTTAGAATGCAACACATAGGTTCTGAAATCCTTTAACACCTTCACCATAGCATATGCTTGTTTTTCCATTATATTATATCTAAGTTCGGTGTCTCTAAGACTTTTTTCTAAAAAAGGCTATCAGTTGCTCAAAACCTTCTTCATTCTTTTGGAGGAGTACCGTGGAAAGTGTGTGTTTGGAGGAGAACGAGAAAATACGAAAACCCTTTAGATAATTAGGGATTGCTAGTACAAGTGCCTCACTTATAACTTTCTTGATGCGTGCAAACAATGCTTTAGCTTCTGTTGTCCATTTCACTTCGTTGTTTTTCTTTAGCATATCTGTGATCAATTTCACGATTTCAGAAAAGTTTGGAATAAATATTCTTAAAAAATTTATTTTTTCTAAGAATGATTGAATCTCTTTTACATTCCTAGGAATACTTATTGTGTCTATAGCTTCAACTCTTTTAGGGTCAATTCTAATTCCATCTCGAGACACAATATGGCCCAAAAGTTTACCTTCTTGCATAGTGAAGTGAGACTTTTTGGGATTTAAAGAAAAACCAAATTTGCGACATTTTTCAAACGTCTGCTTGAGATGTATCAGGTGATCTTCATCAGATTTAGAAAAAATGGTTAGATCATCAAGATAGATAACCACAAATTTGTCTCTTTCACCAATGAAAGCGATATCCATAGCCCATTGAAAAGTAGCACCTACATTCATCAAACCAAACAACATCTTATCATACATAAATGTACCCCAAGGAGTGGTAAAGGCTGTCTTTTCTTTATCGTGTTCGTTGACAACAATTTGATTGTACCCTGAAAACCTGTCGATCATCAACATCCTATTTGCCCCCACTACTTTTTCTAAAACATGATCCATTTTAGGTAGGGGGTAATTATCTTTGAGAGAGGACTTATTTAGATTTCTGAAATCGACACACAGTCTAATTTCCCCATTTTTCTTCCTAACCGGGACCAGGTTTGCTACCCAATTGGAATATCTCAGTGGTACAATTATATTTTCATCTAGGATTTTTTTGACTTCCCTTTCTATAACAGGCAATAAGATAGGGTTGATTTGTCTGAGTTTTTTTTTAAAGGGTTTGACACCAGGCTTCAGGGGTATCTTATGTTCGATCACAGAGGTGTCATAGGTTCTCAACTCTTCATACGACCAAGTGAAAACATCTTTGTACTTTCTAAGCAACTCCACGTATTTAATTTTGGTTTCTATAGACAAATATTTGGATAGTTTCACCATCCGAGGGTTTCCTTTGGTACCTATGTCACAATCTTCAACCTCTGCAGGTTGAGGCTGTAGAGTGGATTTTGAAGGTATATCATCTTGATTGAATAATCTTTCCAAGGGAATCAGGCCCTTAGGGATCTGGTTATTTTTAAGAACGAGCATTTGATGATTTACGATTTTATCATGGAACTCTTGAGGATCCTCCTCTTCCTGCATGATCCAAATAGGATCATTTTGATTTTCTTGCTCAGTATGCATTTCGGTAAACTCATCTATTGATTCTAAAAATTTGCGAAGTTGTTCATCATCCTCAAAGACTTGCCAATATTGTATGTTATTCAGTATTGAGGGTCGATGCCTCATTTTTATGTGATACTTTAATTTAAATGCGGTGGGAGGTGTGAAAGTTGAGGCTGCTTTGGCTAACACATCAACTTGTTGGTTTTCAGTCCTTGGAACAAAATGAACATTCACAGAGGAGAAGAAATTCTCGATCAGATCCCAGACACAATTCCTATAGGACCTCAACCTAGTATGTTTGGCCTGGTACTGTTGGTTCACCTATTTTATGATTAACTCAACGTCGCCAAAAACTTCAAGTTTTTTTATTTTCATTCTCCTAGCGACTTATAATCCTAAAACTAAGGCTTCATACTCGCATACGTTATTTGTGTAGTCCACATTCCACTGTAGCCTATAGGAAAAGGGGATTACAAATTGATCATCAGGAGCCACAAGGAGTGCCCCTACTCTAGCTCCTAAGTAGGATGAAGCACCGTCAATTTTTTTTTTTCATATACCAGTACTATATACATTTTTAAAATTTTTTTTTTTTCTGTGTTTTATTCTGTACAAGTTTCGTTTATACTTACCTAAAAATTGTCATCAATAGATAAGATACAATTTCCTAAATATTGATCTTCAATATATACAAGGTGGTTATTTGGGTTATGTGGATCACCTACCATGAATGCCAACCTAGTTTCTCTGTACAGACATGTGTATTGTCCTCCAAAAATTGGAATTGTAGCGTATGTCATGTCAAGCTAGAGAGATCCTCCAAGCTTGGCACCCCATGACCTAGATAACAACATACCATACTTTGGAGGGATGTCGGCGACCACTACATCCATAAGAATTCTTTTTGCGGGTATTTGTGCTAGACCTACCACAAGGTTTTTAATCATACCTATCCATTTGACCTTTCTTGAATCAAATGAATATAAGTCTCCATATGGCCTAGTGATTTCGAGACCTAGTTTCTCCATAATGGCTTTTGGCATCACATTGTGAGATGCTCCAGAATCTAGCATGAAACTATGAAGTAGGTGGTCGAACAAGGTCAACGTGATATAGAAGGGGGCTACAGTGTCTCTCGCACCTTCGAAATGCAGAACAAAAACTATGTTTGGCTTGTCATCTTCTAAGTTGATGACATCTATCTGGCTTTTGTCTTCTGAAAAGCTAATTATCTTGGAAATTTGTTTTCTGTATATGGGATTTTTAGCTAGTTCAACAAGGGGGATAGGGATTTTGATTTTATTTATTTCATTTTCCAGAATAAAATTTCCCAGGGCCTCTCTATGTTTGTGGCTTCAATTCCTTTCTTTTCAAATTTTCTTTGTGGTTCGGATTTGGTTTCACTCACAAGGACCTGTGTTTTCATGGCGGGTGTTCCTACTGACTTTGACTTGACAGGTTGCGTGTCAACGGTTTGGTTTTTTGCAGTCTGTTTGTCAGCAACCTTTGGAGCTACTTCATCTGTTTCACCCCTAGGCAAGATATTTTTTGTTGGGATGGTTGGAAGACTCTTATTCCTAGGTATTAAATTATACTTCTCCTGTAGTTCAGCTATAATATCATCTTCGATACCCTAATAGGCCAAATCTTCAGACGTGTCGTTGCTAACATTATCTTCCAATCTAATTTCTTTATTTAAGGATTTTTCGTAATATTGTCTCGATAAATAAGGTGATTTATTATCGTCGCCAAGATTATTAATATCCTCATCAAACTCTTCAAAATATTCTAGATCTTCCTCTCCAATGATGTTTTCACTTTTGAAGGGGGTTGGGATTTTTTGATCCTCATTTTTAATTGTTTTCCGTGGGGCCTAAGGATTAGGATTCCTTCTAAAATCCTTCCTGGGAAAATTATCCCTTTTCGATTTCTCTAGTTCCATTTTTAAGATCTTATTTGAAATTTATCTATTTACCCAAGCCATCTTGTCTATTTTATCTCCTGAGGATTTCCCCGATCTCGAGGGTCCACCTTGCTCTTTGAATTTCCTATTTTCTTTGTTCCCAGTTTCTATTTTTGCTTTTAATTTCCTTGATGCCATCATGTTTGATTCAATCTCGAGAGCATCATCTTGCATTTTGGTGAGATCTGTTGATCTCCTTTCTCTCAATAATAAGGAAAAATCAGGATCAAAGGCACCAACAAAAGTTAACTTTGTTGCGGGTTGAGAAGGTTTGACCTCAACCGGGATTTTATTATACAACTTGTTAAACCTTTGCATGAACTCAAGAATAGATTCTGAATTTTTCTTTCTAATGGCTCTGAATTCAGTTAGGTAATAGAGGTGGTCTCTCCTCTCACCCCATTGTCTAATAAAACCATTTTCAAGTTCTTTGTAAGATCTTAGAGATCCAGCCCCTGGGGGGGCAGCTCAATTGGCAAGTGTCGTGAAAATGAAGTTCCATGAGGTTTCGAGTTCAACTCCCCCTGACTTACCTTGTGTGCCGTGTAAGGGGAATCATGGGCACACCTGGAGGTTATAGTGGTAGTGGTTGGATAACAAGGCCATGTGTAATGTGAGCACGTGCCCAACTAGTTGTTGATTCCTCCAGACATAAAAAAAAAAGATCTTAGAGATCCAGCTGCTAAGTCTCGGAACCAGTTCCTCACCTGTCCTTCGAAAGTCTGAATGAGGAGTCTAGAATAGACATCTTTGTGTTCTCTTCTAAGGATTTCGACAAATTGGTCAAAAAAGTTTATGTGCTCTTGAGCGGTCAAATCTCCTTCCCCTGTAAATTTGGGAAGGATTTTCATATAATTTTCAGGAAGATCGTGTAAGGGAACTGGGAGGACAAGGGGGGAATATCTAGCAGCTACTTTAGCAAAGATTCTAGGTGTTGGTCACTATAATTTCTTAATTGATTCAAACAATCAAGTGATACATAAATTGTAAACCCAGGGGAGTCTTTTTATTTCAAAGATAACCACACACTATATATGCTCAATTCCAAAAGAAACTTAGAGTTGTAGTAAAGAAACCTATACTAATCACACTTGCTTTGAATGAATTGAATTTTTGAATTAAATCACAGGAAAGCAACCTCCCTATTGAAGATCTTAAAGATTAATCTAAGAATCCTGGATTACATTAAAATAATACTTGCAACAGGAAAGAACATCTATTCTGCAATCAGAGAATAGGACCCTTACTCTCAAACAGAGACTTCAGTACTGACACTCTTTCATGAAAACAGTAATGCAGAAAAAGATAACTCTATCTAGAAGAGAACAAGGCCATCTAGTTCCTTCCTTTCTAAGAAGGAACCTTAAGCCCTATTTCTGATTAGCACACTTGTGAAATTGATATCTACAGAGAACAGGATGGTCTGATCCCTTCCTTTCTGAGCAGGGACCCTTAACCTAGTCTCTGGCTAGCACACTTGCAGGAATAATGGAAATCTACATAGAACAGGATATCCCGATTCCTTCCTTTCTGAGTAGGAACCCTTAACCCAATCTCTGGCTAGCACGCTTGCAGAAGTAAATGGAATCTACAGAGAACAGGATGTTTTGATCCCTTCCTGTCTGAGCAGGAACCTTTAACCCAGTCTCTGGATAGCACACTTGTAGAAGTAAATGAATTCTACAGAGGACAGGATGTTCTGATTCCTTCCTTTCTGAGCAGGAACCCTTAACCCAATCTCTGGCTAGCACACTTGCAGAAGTAAATGAAATCTAAAGAGAACAAGATGTTATGATCCCTTCCTGTCTGAGCAGGAACCCTTAACCCAGTCTCTGGCTAGCCTCATAAAATCATCACACAAGATTGCTAATAAAAAGGATTACGAATTTCATTCAATAAACTAAGACAGAGTCAATAGTGTTTCAGCAAAGCGGAATTCATTAAAAACAGTGTTTCAGCAAACAAAAGTTAACCAAAGCATAAACAGAGATTGTACTAACACACTTCTAAACTAATGGGTGAATCTTATGAAGAAGGTGGGCCCTCCCTTCTCACAAGATTCCCCTGAAACGAGAAGCTAGAGAAGGATACTCAAAGAAGTCTTTTATTCATCTATCAAAATATCATATTACAGTCTGAAAAATGAAGTACGTCCCTCGTCTGAAGCTTTTCAATACATAAAACTTGCCTCCCTCGAATGATGATTTCCTCTTATTTAAAGAGGGAACCCCTTCGATACAATTGATAAAAAGTTACAATGTGTATCTGAGTCCTATCTTTAGTCGGATCTACTTTCTAAACCAGAATAGGATGTCCTAGTCTCGCGCAACAGAATGCTATTACAGGATCTGAATGAGGTATTGTTGTTACGACTGGTGTAACCAATTCTTCTCGTTGCTGCTGATGCTATTTCATCATCGCAATTCGCGGGCTATTTCATCCATGTGAATTGCGCTCTTGACTGTGTCGACATTCTTATGTAGGAGCGACGGTTGGTGCTTTGTTGACCGCTAACTGTAACGGCTTCCTTTGTGTTTCAACATCGTCGGTCCTGGCGGTTTCTTCTGTGTTTTAGCATCTGCAGCTCTGGACTGTGTAACAGCTCTATGTTTCAGCATCTGCGACTCTAGACTATGTAACAGATTTGTGTTTTAGAATCTGTGACTCTGGACTATGTAACAACTCTGTGTTTCAGCATCTGTGACCTCGGACTGTACAATAGCTCTGTGTTTTAGCATCAGTTATGTGTTTCAACAACAATGACCTTGGACTGTGTGATAGTTATGTGTTTCAACAACAGGCCTTAAATTCTAATTTGTAGTTTTGAACACTTAAGCATTTCTAATCAATGGTCAAGTACGAGAGTGATGTAAAATATTATGCAAAACAAATTAAATGTATAGTAATGAGAAGGGATGTTGTATACCTTTGGGATGATCAGATAAAGTGATAGTATGAGTCTAAATATGGGTGATCAAGAGTATAATAGTGGAAAAAAGTATAGGCAGAAAGGTGCATTGTGTGGTCCTAACATCCCCCCAACTCAAGGTGTTGCATGTCCTCAGGCAACTCACTCTGAATCAGAGTTTGGATACCGACTCTGATCATGTAAGTTACTCAAGAAGTAACTATGGGAGGTACTGTCCATTGGTGTTCTGAACCCTTGAACCTATTGTAATCTTTGCCATGCTGTTGTTTCTACCTTTTTAGGCAGCTTATAACTGACTTGATACCTTTCTATTGGCAACCAGAGGATGGGAAAATAAAACCGGTACCCTATCCAGTTTTCATCACAATGTCTAACACACTGGATGTAGTTGGGTATCCTAGAAATTGCTACTTCTATGTTGGCAGGACCAAAAGAATTGTGCTATTGTCTCTTCTCCGTGGATTGCTGCCAAAACAGGTTATTGGCCTGGAGGGCAAGAATCTCTATGGATCTGATGGTGTGCTCACAATCCTGGAGCGCTTCTGATTGTAGCTGCTGAACATGTTCAGTCACACCTGGTTGTTTTAAGAACTCATAATCTTCTGTGATAAAAGTGGCTGCCTTCTGGGGTTCTGGTCTAATCTAGAGGAGGCGATTATCTTCATTGTTCTTAGCAGCCAAAAAGTCATCTTGCCATAAAATTTGATTAGAGAGAAAGGAAGTAAATGCTCGAATTTGAATGTCCCCAACAAGGGGATTTATGTTTAGCAACCTGTTTTCTGGAATAGCCTCATTATGAAAGTATGCCTCACAGAGGAGGTGCTAATCCCTGGTAGAGGCAGCTACAAAAGTTTTGATAAAATCTGTTGATTGCATTACTGCATGGGGTTTACCTTCTATAATGGATTTGATCTGAAACCATGTGAGTCTCTCCATAAGGAATAAGGAGTAGTTGCAAGATGGATTTCTTGTGGCCAGTAGCTTCTGCACCAAATCAAATACCAGGTCCAATCTGCCTTTCAATTCTTTGTTCTTCTTCTTAAGCTCATGAGCTTCCTGGCATGTCTATTCTAATACTTCCCAATTTGAGTAAGTATGGTTGATCCAGATTTGTTTGTGCACTTGAAGGTTTTTGGCTTGAGTTTCAGCATACTCTTTTTTCCATTTTTGTATTTCTGCGTGCTCATCCCATAGCTGAGTCTGTGTTTCAGCATTGGAAGTGGTGGGATGAGGTAAAGTTTGAGTAGATTGTTCCCTAGAAGTGGAGAGATTGATCTGGTTGGGAGGTGTAAATTCCTCCATGGGCATTGTTTTCATAGCCCTGTTGACAACAGTAGGGGCTTCTTTCACTGCAATGCAAGGTTTAGTCTTGAGCCTGGGAGGGCCTGCTGGTTCTTATGTTGAAGCAGGTTCCGTTTTAAGATTGCTAGGGCCTTCTAGTTCTTGTGTTGCAACAAGTTCTTCCTTGACTTCAAAAGGTGAAGGATTAGGGGCTTCTCCTGGTACTGGAACTTGAATCACCTTATAGCCTGCCTGATAGTAAATATCTCCACATTGGCAACACATGTATTCTTTGCACACGCTCTCTGTAGTCTCCTCTGACAAGGTTGTTGTTCGAGCTAAGGTGTAGAAATTTAGTTCTTTTTCATATGCTTCCCTTGCCCTAGCTAATTCTTTCTTATATGCTTCCACTTGAGACTTTAAAAACTCGTTTTCTTCCAAGACAACGACCATTGTTGGTTCGTGTTGAGAGATGACTGGTTCTTGTGTGGCAGTCATAGCCTCATTAGCTGGTTCTTGTGGAGAAGCTACAGGAATGGCAGCTGATGCTTATGTTTCAGCCTCTTGGTGTAAGGAGAGTAGTGTTGCAGCACCCTCGACCTCTAATTCCTGTATATCAATTTCAGTATCAGTGGCTGGTTCTTGTGTTTCAGCCACTGATTGGGTAACTGGTTTTTCATCTACTTGGCTTGAGGAGGGCAGTGTTGCAGCATTCAGGGTCTCTAATTCCTGTAATTCAATTTCAATATCAGTGGTTGGTTCTTGTGTTTCATCCACTGGATGGGTAGCTAGTTGTGTTTCAGATACTTTATTTGAAACAAATGATGTCTGGGCGTCTGATTCCTGTAACTTAGTTTCAATGTCAGCGGTTGGTTCTTGTGTTTCAGCCACTGAGTGGGTAGTTGGTTCTTGTGTTTCAGCTACTTTGTGTGAGACAGATGATGTTACAGTATCCGGGGCATCTGGTTCTTGTGTTTCAGTTCCCGTGGTTGGAATAGGCAAAGATCCCGGGATTGGGGAGGTTGGAGGTGTACAGGGTATTAGTCGAATTGGTTGGGAATCTAGGGTATTGGCCACAAAGGGTGGCCTTGTTAAGCTTCTTGTTCTCTTTTTTCGAAAGAAGGGTGGAAAGAGGGGAGTTTTCTTCCGTTTTCGGGAAGTTCGTTCTTCAATGATGGGGAAGGAGGGGTTATCTGGTTCAGATTCATCACTTAGAATATGAAGGGTGGGAGTGGAAGACTCTGGTGCGGTATGCGGTGGTTATGGTATGGTAGGGGGACTGGTTGGTTGTGTGGGTGGGCTATTGGGTATTTCGGGGGAATCTGAGGGGTTTTGCGGTTGCTGCTCCTGAGGATTTTCAGGAACTTCGACAGTTGGTTCAAGGTTTATGGGTGGGTCGTTTAATGGACGGTTATGTTGGGAAAAACCTCTATGGATGAGCAATTACACAAGACGGTGGTGGGTAAGTGACAGGGTTGGATCTTTGGCCTTTCTACAGTAATGTGCCATATTTTTCAAACAGCCCAGCAGATAGTAGGGAATATTGACCCGTATGTTATGCCTTAAATGAGAAAGTAGAAGAAAGTCGTGCTGGTAGACTACCTGATATCGACCTTTGCAGGTCAGGTAGTGCTTGATGAATCGGGCAACCTTTGGCCACGGGGGTGGCAGTGAGCTGAGATGGACACCCCTGCCCTTCAATTCAATTTGTTCCCTGGGTAGGAAGAAGATCTGTTGAACATTTCTGATGATATGCTTTTGGCTGAACTTTTGAGTGTCGTCGATGGGGATGCCTGAAACCTCTACTATGTCTTCTTCTGTTACAGATATTCAGATGTCTGCGACGACAGAATGGTACTCCTGGAGATTTCGGGTGAACTGTGGAACTTTTTGTTCATTATATCCTTGAAGTCTGTGGAAGTAATTAAGCCACCCTGCCTGCTGGAAGATTTGATACGCTGCTGGATAGTGTTCGAGCAGCGCTGTGGTGGCGGGCTCATTTCGTATAATAGCTCCTCCCATGGCTACTAGCTCAGTAAAATACAACGTCTACAGTTTGTGTATCAGCTCTGCACATAGTGAGTTTTTCGAGTGCCTTATGCAGGAATAATGGTTAAATGCGCGAAAGGGTGGTGAAATGGGGATGGCGGCGGTGAAATCGGGTGAAATGATGGTATCACGGATTTGATGTGTACTTCCCCTCCCGTCAAGTGCGGGTAGTAATGATTGCACTTGAATGGTCATAATGACTTAGAATCTTTCTCATTAACTATAGCCTAACTGAATTACATAATATTAATGTACCTCGCCTTACCGTTTGATTCGTTCTACCAACAAGATATCATGCCTGTCCGTGGTAGTCCTGTCGTGGTGGAGACCTTTGATCTAATAGATAAATTGTGTCGAGGGTTTACTGACTAGAAGGACAAACTATAATCTGAGGGTGTAGAAGCTTACTGACAGACGATCGTGAAAGACTGATGTTTCAACAACAAAGGAGAACGAAACAATTGTTGTATATGAAGAACTACTGAGGGATGGTGTTTCAGTATCGGAAGAAAGTCAAAAGTGTTGATCGGTGGTGTTTCAGCATCGAAAGAAAGTCAAAAGTGTTGATCGGTGGTGTTTCAACATCAGAAAAAATGATGAAGGGTTGCTGACAATGGTGTTTCAGCAACCGAAGGGGAAAGGTGAAACAATTGCTGGACGGAGTTGTTTTGTCGATGAAAGTGGTGAGGAAATGGTGGACTGGAGTGTTTTGGGAGTGGAAGAATAAAAAGTGTTGAACAGTGGTGTTTCAACATCGGGAAAAATGATGAAGGGTTGTTGGCAATGGTGTTTCAGCAACAGGAAAAAAAGAAAAGTTGTTGGTAGTGGTGTTTCAGCAACAGAAGGGAAAAGGCGAAACAATTGCTGGACAGAGTTGTTTTGTCGATGAAGGATGGTGAGGAAATGGTGGACTGTAGTGTTTTGGGAGTGGGAAGAAAAATAAGTGTTGAATAGTGGTGTTTCATCATCGGGGAAAAAGTGAACAGTGTTGAACAATGGTGTTTCAGCATCAGAAGGGGAAAGGTGAAACAATTGCTGGACGGAGTTGTTTCGTCAATGAAGGATGGTGAGGGAATGGGAAAAAGTGGAAAAAAGGTTGCTGAGCCATGATGGGGGAAAAAGGTGTGAGTTTGGTGTTTCAGTAATGAAGGAAAGGGGGCGGATTGCTGACAGTGGTGTTTCGGCAACAGAGAAAAGTCAAAGGTGGGGAATGGTGGTGGTTCAGCATCAGAAGCAAGTCAAGAGTGCTGAACGGTGGTGTTTCAACATCGTGAAGGTCAACAGTGATGAACAGTGGTGTTTCATCATCATGAAAGTCAATAGTGCTGAATAGTGGTGCTTCAGCATTGTGGAAGTCAACAGTGCTGAACAGTGGTGTTTCATCATCGTGAAAGCTTGTCTCTTTGAAGTGGGATCGTCCTCTTCTAGTGGCTGTGCTTCGATCGGGAATCTGCAAAAATTGACTGTAGCATGGTATTTATTGACAAGGATTATTAGTAAACAAAATCTAATCTAATCTAATACTAAAGAAAATTAACTTCAAAGAATTAATTGCTATTAGGGGTAGAAACCCCCTCGACGAAGAGAAAATGGGTGTCTGCCATGCATGTGGCCTTAAAATCTTCTTTAGAAATAGGTTGCTGGTACAGATAGAGCCGATGACCATTTACAAGTAACGGGGTTCTGGAGTCATCGATTGTGAGGAGCCTTACTGTTCCATTGGGGAAAACTGTGTCTACTTCGTAAGGTTCAAGATATCTTGTACGCAGCTTCCCTTGAAATTCTTTGAACCGGGAATCATACAGTAGGGCCCAATTACCTTTTTGGAACTGCTTGTTCTTGATATTTTTGTCATGCCATTGTGATCTTTTTTGTTGAATTATGGTTGTTTGTTGAATGGCATCTAGTCTTTTCTCCTCTAGTTCATTAAGCTGCTGCAACCTAGCTGTATGTGCCTCAGTTAGATCAAGGTTGATAGCTAAAGAAGTACTTAAGGTTTTTATCTCAAATTCCACAGGAAAAACAACACTTTTTCCATAAACTAATTCATAGGGAGAAAATCCTGTAGTATTTCTCCAGGTAGTTCTGTAGGCCCATAGTGATTCAAGGAGCCTGTGGGACCAATCCTTTCTACTTTCCTTCACTGTTTTTATGAGAATGGCTTCTATTACTTTGTTTGTGCTTTCCACCTATCCATTGGCTTGGGGGTGGTATGCTGTAGTCATTCTCTGCTGAATATGATATTTATGAAGGGTGGCTTTGAACCCATGAGATTTGAAAGGAGGTCCTCCATCTGTAACTAATTATCTTGGCATTCCAAATCTGGTGAAGATGTATTTAAATAAGAAATCTATAACTGCTTCTTCAGTCGCTCTGTGGAGTGCCTTGGCTTCCACCCATTTAGTCATGTAGTCTATGAAGACCAGTATATAAACTTTTTGATTGGATGTAGGGTTGATGGGTCCTATGAAGTCTAAGGCCCATCTTTCAAATGGTTCAAGTACTACCTGGGGGTTTAATGGAATTTCATCTCTATGATTAGGTTGGCCTACTCTTTGGCAGCTA
>JZKD02S0155787.1:1876080-1896092 GCA_000966675.3 Picea glauca | reverse complement strand
AAATTCATCAGGATCTTCTGAAGATAAACCATGAAAATTAGGCAATGCTGAGAGTGGAATATTTTTCATGGGGGTTTCTCCTCTAGGGAGATCGCCAATAGGAAATCCTAATGTAAAGAAAGAATTTTCATCTTTTACCCCTCCTTCAGGACCTGCCTGTTCTTCATGATGCAATTCTTCATTGTACTGATCCATGTTTTCCTCTGTCTGCTCCCCTGCTGCACTTTCTCTATCCTCAATGTCTCCTACTGGCTTCTGGACTGTCTCAGGGCTCCAAACTTCTTTCCCTGTTCCAAAAATTGCTCGAAATGAAGGCTGGGAATTCTGTTTTTGAAGGTTTGGTCGCTGAGTAGCAGATTCAGACTTTGATAAAATCTCGTCAATGTAAGTCTTTATTCCTCCTTTTCCTTTTCCCTTGCCACCTGTAGGGTTAGTGTCTTTGGGGTCTTTCATGCATTCTTTTTATATAAAGAAAATAAATCACAAGTGATTTTGAAATCTATAGCTATCTTCCCCGGCAACGCCGCCAAAATGTTGGTCACTATAATTGCTTAATTCATTCAAACAATCAAGTGATACATAAATTGTCAACCCAGGGAAGTATTTTTATTTCAAAGATAACCACACACTATATATTCTCAATTCCAAAAGCAACTTAGAGTTGTAGTAAATAAACTTATACTAATCACACTTGCTTTGAATGAACTGAAGTTCTGAATTAAATCACAGGAAATCAACCTCCCTATTGCATATCTTAAAGACTAATGTAAGAATCCTGGATTACATTAAAATAATACTTGCAATAGGAAAGAACAACTATTCTGCAATCAGATAATAGGACCCTTACTCTCAAACAGAGACTTCAGTACTGACACTCTTTCATGAAAACAGTAATGCAGAAAAATATAACTCTATCTAGCAGAGAACAAGGCCATCTAGTTCCTTCCTTTATAAGCAGGAACCTTAAGCCCTATTTCTTATTAGAACACTTGTGAAATTGAGATCTACAGAGAACAGGATGGTCTAATCCCTTCCTTTCTGAGTAGGGACCCTTAACCCAGTCTTTGGCTAGCACACTTGCAGGAATAATGGAAATCTACAGAGAACAGGATATCCCGATTCCTTCCTTTCTGAGAAGGAACCCTTAACCCAATCTCTAGCTAGCACGCTTGCAGAAGTAAATGGAATCTACAGAGAACAGGATGTTTTGATCCCTTCTTGTCTGAGCAGGAACCTTTAACCTAGTCTCTGGCTAGCACACTTGTAGAAGTAAATGAATTCTACAGAGGACAGGATGTTCTGATTCCTTCCTTTCTGAGCAGGAACCCTTAACCCAATATCTGGCTAGCACACTTGCAGAAGTAAATGAAATCTATAGAGAACAGGATGTTCTGATCCCTTCCTGTTTGAGCAGGAACCCTTAACCTAGTCTTTGGCTAGCCTCATAAAACCATCACACAAGATTGCTAATAAAAAGGATTACGAATTTCATTCAATAAACTAAGACAGAGTCAATAGTGTTTCAGCAAAGCAAAACTCATTAAAAACAATGTTTCAGCAAACAAAAGTTAACCAAAGCATAAACAGAGATTGTACTAACACACTTCTAAACTAATGGGTGAATCTTGTGAAGAAGGTGGGCCCTCCCTTCTCACAAGATTCCCCTGAAACGAGAAGCTAGAGAAGGATACTCAAAGTAGTCTTTTATTCATCTATCAAAATATCATATTACGGTCTGAAAAATGGAGTACGTCCCTCGTCTGAAGCTTTTCAATACATAAAACTTGCCTCCCTTGAATGATGATTTCCTCTTATTTAAAGAGGGAACCCCTTCGATACAATTGATCAAAAATTACAATGTGTATCTGAGTCCTATCTTTAGTTGGATCTACTTTCTAAACCAGAATAGGATGTCCTAGTCTCGCACAACATAATGCTATTATAGGATCTGAATGAGGTATTGTTGTTACGGCTGGTGTAACAACTTCTTCTCATTGTTGCTGATGTTGTTTCAGCATCGCAATTTGCGGGTTGTTTCAGCCACGTGAATTGCGCTCTTGACTGTGTCGACATTCTTATGTAGGAGCGACGGTTGGTGCTTTGTTGACTGCTAACTGTAACAACTTCCTTTGTGTTTCAGCATCGTCGGTCCTGGCGGTTTCTTCTGTGTTTTAGCATCTACAGCTCTGGACTGTGTAACAGCTCTGTGTTTCAGCATCTGCGACTCTAGATTGTGTAACAGCTCTATGTTTCAGCATCTACAACTCCGGACTGTGTAACATCTCTGTGTTTCAGTATCTGCGACCTCGGACTATACAACAACTCTATGTTTCAGCATCAGTTTTGTGTTTCAGCAACAACGACCTTGGACTGTGTGATAGTTCTGTGTTTCAGCAACAAGCCTTAAATGCTAATCTGCAGTTTTGAACACTTATGCATTTCTAATCAATGGTCAAGTATGAGAGTGATGTAAAATATTATGCAAAACATATTAAACGTATAGTAATGAGAAGGGATGTTGTATACCTTTGGGATGATCAGATAAAGTGATAGTATGAGTCTAAATATGGGTGATCAAGAGTATAATAGTGGAAAAAAGTATAGGAAAAAAGGTGCATTGTGTGGTCCTAACACTAGGAAGAAGTACTTGGCCACCTATTGGTCCTCCTGGGGCACCGCATTCAACTCCAACACCTCCATGTGCAGCCATTGATAGGTTTGAGGCTAAAGCTCAAAATGTTTGAGGAGAAGGTTCGTGAAAATCTGGGGAAAATACCTCAAGAAAAGAGAACGTATCATATGAGAGGGGAAGCGAGACAGATCTCTCAAGTGTTTCCAAGACTTTCAACTACACAAAATCAGGCTGACAAATAGTATGTATGGGTGAAATGATTTGTCTAAGGGATCTTCGGGATTTTAAAATCTTTTCCGGATCAGAGATTGGCAAGGTCTGCTTGTCTTCTGGGTTCTTTCTGGTGTTCTTTCAACTAATAGCTATTTTACTTATCATGGAGTCGCCAAGTGAAAAATACAGGTAGCCTTGGAAGGTTTTCTATCTTTGTTCACTATCAAAGAAAGAAAGTGTCAATGTCATTCTTCCTATGGAAAAGTTTCGTTTCTTCATTCCCCGACAACGGCTCCAAAAATATGTTTTTCCTGAGTTTATACTTTAAGGCTCTAAAGTATACCATCAAGGCATCCGTAAAGGTAAAGGTAATTAAAAGGTAAGAACAAAAAAGAAGGGTAAATCAGAGTTGGTTTCTCAACTGCCTCTATCTAGCTTCCCATTGTTCTTGGATGTTGATATCTCTCTCAATAGCTGCCCATGAATGTTCTAATTCAAACTGATTAGTTGTTGTTTGTAGAATAGTATTAAAAAGGTTTAAAGCAATGATATTTTGATCTTGGAGGCCAGGTTCTACGTTGGGTTGTCTATTATTTGGAACAGTCATGGAAAATAAATTTTTAATTAAATATGAAAAGTTTGAAGATTTGTTGCTTTAGTTTTTAAGGGATGAAAAGAGAAAAAGAGTTTTGGAACTCAAACTAATAGAATAATAACAATTGAGGCCATTTCCTGTACTTGAAACAATTTTAAGAATAGTAAAATAACAAAGTAGTACTGCTGTGAAAATATGAGGCTTTAATCAAGAAAGAATCTCATATTGTAACATGAGACAAAGAGGAAAACAAGATTTCTAATGAAATGTAAAATATAATCATTCAAATGACCTACAGGTCTTGAAATTGTTGATAGCAATCACAGAGGAAAAACTGTAAATAATTCAATAACCAAATCAATTCAAACTACAATAGATGTGTGAAATAAACTTATAGTTAATCATTCATTAGAAAGACGTAAGAAGAAAAATATTGAAAAATATTGGAAACAAAGTAAAGAACACATAGCTTCAAGTTGACAGAATTCAGAATCTTATCTGTATTATTTATATCACAGTGGATTGGAAAACTTTTTAATGCAATCGGCTCTCTCAAAAAACAAAATCCCTTTCTCAGTCTTTTGAAAATATATGTATACATGATCAACAAACATTTTTCCCGTTGGTGATTAATTAACTTCCTAAGACTAACGGTTACATGAATGAACAACGTCAAACCATTTACATTTCTATTATAACTGCTTTATTATTCTAATGATAAAAATCTTCAAAACAGTATTTCATGTCTGCGTTGATGAACCTCCTCCTTCTGCTTTAAGACAAAGAATACATTTGCCCAGAAACTGCACTAAAAATCTATGAGCTTCTGGAATATCCTTTGCTTCAGATAAGAAAAACTTTCTCTGCAATTCTGGCAGATGATCTTCGATTATCTTTCTCGTAAACTTAATAGTTTGTAGATTTAAGTTAGGCATTACTATCCATTTGTCAATTTGAGTAACATCAATTACTTTTATTTGTGGAATCTCTGCTTGAATTTCTTCCAGCTCTTCTTTAAATATTAACTGATGCTTGACAATATTAATTTCTCCTAACAACTCGGGACAGTTGTTTTTTCCAATGTTCAATGAAGTTTTCTCTAAAAGATAAAAAATTCCTTAACAATTGTCATTAACTTCTCTGGTTATTCTTTTATTTTCTGTGATGTCTGCCTCCCATACCTTGAGTATTACATCACCTTTAATATGTTCTGAAACAAATAGTTTTTGAGCCTCCCCGAAATCCTCTTTTGTTGAAAAAGCCACTGCTTTTTGGAAAGTTGCTCTGGCCACTTTTACTTCTCTTTCTTTCTGGAGAATATCTTCCATAGATTTATTTGTTTCTTGAAAGTAATTCGAGACAAATTCCAGATTAAAAAACACTCCCTATTGTTCTTTTTCTATCTTCATATGTATTTCCATTACCTAGGCCTGGAAGATTTCGAGCTTGACCACTTGATTTGAAATGGAATTAATCTTACCTTGTAAGTGTTTATTTATTTCCTCTTGCTTTATGATCTGTGTTTGAGTGACCTGTATTTTTTTATTTGCTTCCTCTAATCTTGCTTTCATTTTTTGAATCTCTTGAATATCATTTAATCTAGCTTGTTCTAAACCCTTTTTTATCCCCCAACTAATATTTATTTCGGTCTCTTTCAATTGACCCTCTAGCTGAGCTATCATTTGGTCTTTTTGTTCCAACATAGTTGTTAAATTTCCCACAGAGTATAAATTCACCGATGCTAAAGCTCCCATTGTGCCCGCTATTTCTGTAGCAAATTCTCCCTATTTAAGTTTTTGTCCATCAATAATGATCTTGTGTTTTTTAATCATCATATCTCCTCTTGGATGCATCTCCTGTTTCAGGATAGCCTTCCTCTTTTTACTAAAAAAATAATTGGATGAAAGAATCTCATCCCTAGAAAATAGGCTCAAGATCACTCACGTATAGATCTCCCTCATGGGGGTTTCCATAAGTAGACTGCAATGAAGTCAAAGAAGTAATGGGACTTCCAAGTTTTGTCGTTGTTGTTCCTCCTACTTTTTTGGGAAAACTCTCAGGGATTTATGAGGGTGTTTCCAACTCCTTTCCTTTCCCTACCTATGATTTTTCTTATCTGTGGGAATTTTGTTTCTTGTGAAGGCATTTCACCCTCCTTCATTTTTCATTTTGTATTTTCTTTATCCTGTACATTTGTTTCAAAGCCTGGGGGAGGCCCTTCCTGCTCTGGAGGTGGGGTCGTGGGTTAACCCTGCAAACTCTTTGGTAAACAACTTCGCCTATGACTTTGGAATGACATGAAACCAACCTGTGAGTCAGGTGACATGGCCCGTACCCTGTTCAATACTTCTTCATAGGTTTTAACCTCCTTGAATATATCATCATAAATAGATGTTTCGTGCTCATAAGCTTTCAAATTATAGTCATCAAATGTCTTCGTACTAATTGATAAGGGTCATGCTTTCTGTGTTCAATATCTACCAGTTTTATTTATTCTAGCGCTTCAGCCTCCACTTTAGAATGGTCGAGGTTTAGTAATGAAAATTTCCCGACATACACAGGGAAGATTGGCCAAGATTTCTTCTGAGTTGCCTTTATCTCTATTCCAATAACCTTTCACTATTTGATGTGCTACCTCCCTTAATACCAGTTTGTCCGGGAGGAATTTTGAAAGTGTGTGAGGGGGGATTGAGCACCCATAAAACCTAACATAAGAGAAGTTTTCATCAACAAACCAGTTGGCTATTGCCTTGAGATTTTATGAAACTGACTCAGAAATGCGAGGTGGTTCACAGCCATAAAACATTTTATGCATTGGAATTATTATAAAATGACAAATTTTGCAAAATGCATTCTTAGCATTTTCTTCCCATAGAACAGAGTGATCCTCGTGAATGGGTTTGGGACAAGCTATGTTCCAACTCCATTTCATCAAGGGAAAAGGATTCATAAAGCAAATTGTGTCCATAATGTACATTGACATATAAAAGGCCACTGGTTGACCTTTAGATTTTGCAACTTTTTTTTTTAAACTTCTCGAGCTAGGTTATCGGACAGAATCTTACTCCAGTTGAAAGTGAATCCTTCTGAAGATTCTTCTAAAAATGGCACTCATTCTACAAGAAAATGGCAGGGATCCTTTTTCCTGAAAAGTCTACACAGCATAATGGCTACATAGACCATGTATTCATTCAAAGATGTCGTGGCATAAACCCCATGGGTATCGGCCCTAAACTTTGATCGACATCTCCACCATTCTATAATTAAATCAGGATAAGTTTGGTCTGCCTCAGTACACTCTTTCCTTTGAAATTCAACTAAAAACTCAGCATTAAAAGTGTACTTAGGATTTGGTGAGAGATTATACATTACTTGTATATGTTCTGGCCTAAATGAGAAACAATGATCTCTTGATCATTTAAGATGCTCCTCTTCATAATATCAACCTTTTCCAGGGCCCAATTGATCATGTCATTGTATGCCATAAGCCGAGGGTGCACTGCGATCTTATGAAGCTCTGATTCTGCTATATCCCGAAAGTGATTCTCAGAATCAGTATGAGAATTCTTGAATTCGTATTCCAGGAATTCAGAGATTTGTGTCCAAGTTTTGATTGAGTCGATCACGGGTGGCGTAGTGTTGGATATGATATCTCCTTTCTGTGTATCTTCACTGTTCTTTGGTGCTTTTTTTCGTGCCATGAATTTAAGTTAGATGGAAAACCTATCACAAAAAAGGAGTGTATGAGCTCGGCTAAATGTGTCTTGTGCTTGATAGTATGAAACAGAAAATGTTGCGAAACACAGACCTTCAAACTCTCTTTTAATTCATTTAATGATGCAGGTACTGACGCAACTGACAAGATTTAAATACATTAAATGTAGTGGATATTTACTAAGATACACATTAGTGTCACATATCATCAATTATCCTTTATTAACGTGGCCGTATTTTGGTGCTTTTGAATTCAAAAATTAGGAAATTTTCATTCGATCGGAAACCGAAACGTGAACAAACCTAAAAATTTGATTGTCATTAATCATGCTTCCAAAACAGAGTTAATTTAGACTAAACATAGATTAAGAGTCAAGATTTCACATTTTGGGATTTCGGGGATTGTGTTGATGAGAGGTATGTTATCACTGAATCCTGATTTCTGAAATTGCAAAATCGCTACATGTTTAAATTAGGACTTAATTCCATTTTAGTTAACTAATTAATCACGATTAAGGACAAAACATGATTAATTCAATTTAACACAAATTATGGGTCGGGATTTCATGTTTCAGGATTTCGGGGATCGTGTTGATGAGAGGTATGTTATCATTGAATCTTGATTTCTGAAATTGTGAAATCACAACATGTTTAAATTAGGACTTAATTTCGTTTTAGTAAATTAATTAATCAGTATTAAACCCACTTTAATTCTTTCGAGATTTTGAGGATCGCGTTGACAAGAGGTATGTCATTGATGAGTCCCGATATCCAAAATTGTGAAAAGATTAACTTAAGCCTTAAATTTTTGTATTAGTGAATTAATTAATCAGGATTAAGGACAAAACAAGATTAATTCAGTTTAAACGTAGATTATAGGTTGAGATTTCACGTTTCAGGATTTCAGGGATCGTGTTGACAAGAAATATGTTATCGCTAAATCCCGATTTCTGAAATAGCGATATGACTAATTTACTTTTAATAATTATTTACTTCACCTTTTTGGGAAATTGGGGATTGGGATTTCATGATTCGATATGTATTTTAACTTATGTTCTTAATAAACCCCAAGTCCCAGAAACCCCTTTTTTATTAGTCTAAATTTTTTTCTTTTTATTATTATTAGAATTTAAATTTTTTGGGGTTTCGGTACCGGCCCTTTGGAAATGAAAGTGAGGGTTATACTTCTTGAAAATTCGAAACCCAAAAAAGGAAGGCTTTAGTTTTCACATTAAAAAATTTAAAATATGCTTCAACAACCCCCAAGCTGAGACTAAACTCCACCCGAGTAAAGGGATTCCTAACCATGATGATGTATCACAGAAAACAGGAAAGACTCTGTCACAGGTTCCAACTCAAAATAACAACCTACAATCCCTCATTCCTTGCATGTCTATCCCATCCTAGGAAGTGTGCCCCTTCTCCGCTCAACAGTCCCTTGGGTGCCCCACTTCCCTTCTAGGGATTCAGTAATAGTCTAGATAGGAAGTCTCAAATCCCTGTAGCTACAGTTTAGCACCTTCAAGAATCAATTCCTAGCAATTATCTCACCCAAAGAGAAATTTCTCACAGGCCTGACAACCCGCCTCTTCAGTATCTCACGAGCCCGACAACCCGCTTCTTCAGTCCAACTCCCAAGATAACCAGGTACAGATACAAGGATGGGTATGGATATAGGTACAGGGAGGTATGGAGGTCAATTCAATGAGTGAGTGAATGATGATGGAATGAATGAATGAATGGTTGAAATGATGGGAAAATGAACTAAGTCCAAACTATATGTATGCATGTTCCCAACTTGACACTTGTCATGTTGAGAGCTACTTTGGCCCACTTGTCCCCATCCTTAGAACTTAGGATAAAATAATTATCCATACTTTATACTTTAAGGAATATTAATATAATATTCCTTTTTGGCTTAAGCTCCCTAGCTTATCCCTTTTCCTTAACTTTAATTCCCCACCTTTCCCTAACTAGTGGAGTTTAGTCCCCCATACTCTTTTATCATGGTCGTTCTAGATGCAACGATGCATTTTATATTAATGATGAGACATATACAAAAATAGGCTCACTAGACTTTAAAATCTAGTCTCTTTGGCCTAATTCAAAACATAAACCTCCTAGCTTATAATAATTGGCTCACCAGCCTATAAAACACAACATATACACAAAGGCTCCCTGGCCTCAAAATAGCACTCACTTAATCTTGTTGAGGGTGGTATCCTGGAATGTGCACACTTCATCATTTTAGTGCGTAGTACATGTGCATCCTATACCATGGAAGTTGCATACAAAAGATGATATCAAACAACTCACCAGCTTAAGTACATTTTCATTTACATTTACAATTGGGTTTGTCCTAGGGTTAATACAAGACCTGTGTGGCTCAAGGTTATCAATATTGATTTCATGAATGTTAAGCCTCACTTACCTAACCACATGGCCTTTCAAATCCATGTGGAGTACATGAAGGTTTTCGTTAAGCATATTGTAATTGATGAAGGTGCTTTGACATTCATGATGTATCTATCACGTTGGGAAGCCATTGGATCTCTGCCCCTATCTCAATCCATGACCATGTTGACTACATTCAATGGGAATTATTTTAGACTCCAATCCTTCCCACTTTTTTGGTCCAGCTAGGTGGAAATACTATTGAGGTCAATGTCGAGGTGGTTTATGCGCCTCTCAACTACAATATGATACTAGTGCGTAATTGGACTTATGCTATGATAGCCACTATGTCATCAGTTTCCACATTATATTCTTTTCTCACAAAGGAGAGATTGTGACAATCAACCAATTTTCCTTTGTGCATCCTGGTCCTTCTGCATCGGTGTGACCTATGGTCCTTGTTACTGATGATTTTTAGCAAGAAACTGATAATGTTGGTGTCAAAATGTATTCCTCCTTGATGGGTACTTTTGATTTCGCGACACCAATTTCACATATTAATGTCGTTTTCAGTAAGTATTAATCATCAACGAGGTTTGTTCCTTTTCGTACTTCATATTTAAATGATCCTTGTACCCTACCTTCCCCAATTATATCATACATAGGTCATTCACACATCGTGATGGTGATTCCATTGTCTGCAGTAGAAGTTGTGTATCAGGATATTCAAGAAGCTATTATTGACCTGGATCCTTCCTCCTTGTAGAAGGATGAGGTGGATCTCATCTTAGATCCTTGTTGGCATAGGGGCACACTTAGGGTTCAATGCTTCAATAGCACACGAAAAAAACCATAACTACCGTCCCTTTCAACAACACCTGTGAAGCAGATGAAGTTTCACTCGAGGTAGAGGCAGGGGTGGTTGCTGGACTCCAGTGTCTGCAACCTTAGCTAGGACACATATATGTGATTACAATACTCTAACAAAGAACTTTGCAGTTGTCATTCATTAGTACTTAACCTTTTTCTACAACGCAGATAAACCCTAATTACAGTGTAGCACAATATTCAATAAGATTCAACACATTCAAGCACTAAGCACATCAACACAGGTCAAATATAGCATCTCATTCACATCATTAGGAACTAAGCTATCATATTCATCTAAGAATACATAATTTTAATAAGCAATAATCATATGAACCATAAAACAACCATAATGCATAAAGCAACCATAACACAGGATATACGTGGTTCACCCCCAGCCTGGGGCTACGTCCACCAACTCTTTGTCTTATTTATTTCTTTTGTCAATCATCTACATGCACAGAGCCATAAGGTCCTACTTCGCATAGGACAGGATATTTTCACGAGCCTCTCCAAATCCTCCTTCCCTGAGCTAGGTTACAACAAAAATCCTTTACACAATCTCTTACAGTCACTTTCACTTAGCCTTGCAAGTTTCACACAGTATGCACAGAGCATGTACAACTATCACTTGCACATAGAACATTGGCCTTAACTTTCCCTTAGCACCTAGCATCACACCCTTTTTCCACCTACTACTTACATTGCCTAGATTTCTATTTATACATTAAAAAAGGGCCTAAACATGGGTAAACCCATGGGCCGACATCCCCATACCCATTACATAATCCCAAAACCTAAAAAATCCCTAAAAGGGGCCGAGATCCCGTGATATTTTCTTTGAATTGCGCTCTTCCTTTGACAGCCTATCAAAGTCCCAAAATAGGTCAAACCTAATCAAGGATTTCCAAAACTTGGTAAAGGGCCGACAAGCCCCAAAAACTCACATGTGACATGTCTCGAGTCACTTTGATCTGGGTAGCTCTTATTTAAAAGCCTCAATCCTGGCTTGAGACGCTTTGACCTGCTACTACTCTAGGGCCTCTTGCTCCGAACTCTTGAAGAAATTCCTTGTTCACAGGTACCTCTAAGAATTGTTCGACTAAAGTGACTACTTTTTCCAGCTCTGCTCCTCATCCTTCAATATCTTTGAACAATTGGTAAGCTACATCTTGGACTGGCTGGAGCCTCTAAGTCACTTCCATGACTTTGATCTGTATGGAATGGATGTGTTGTTGAACAGTTCTTTGTTACTAGGATCATTTCATTCTCTCAAGTACTGACAAGAGCTTCAACTGTTCTTGTATCATTGTTGCTTGCTACTTTTGCTCCTGGATATGTGACTCCAGTGTCTTCAGTTCAGGGTCCTCAATAAGTCGCTCATAAGTTTGCGCACTTCTACTTCTAAGTTGTTGACATTCCAAAGCTAATGCTCTGATCCTCTCAACTGCGCTCCAGGAAGTGGTTTCTCTTTGATCTTGCACATCCTACAGAATACTTGGTACTATTTGTAGCTCTAGATCTGCTATTCTCTATTGAATATGTTAGATAGCTTCAAAAAGTTGCGTTACTTGATGCTCCACTGGGTCTTCCTCCTTTTTCTCTAAGACCGTCACAGAGAGAAGTGCTCTGCTGACTACTTATTTTACTCTAACCTTCTCCGCGATCAGATGTTCTCTCTCTTACTATATCTGCACCTTTTCCTCTTCAAAATTTTCTTGGAGGGAATCCTTCTCATGTTGTCCAACCCTGCGTTTCTCTATCAGTTCCTCTTGGGCTTGATTTAGGGATATTGTGGCCTGTTTTGTCTCTTTTTGTGCATGACGAAGGCATACTTTAGTTGCATCGGCTGTTCTGTGGAGTTGGGTAGGCTCATCTCCCAACTTTGTTTCTTCTAATGGAGGGGGCGTAGTGGACACTGCGCGACTAGAGTGAAGGGTCTATTGTACCCCTCGTAGTTCTGCTTCAATTTTTTCATACATGGTATCTTTCTTAGCTTCATTTCTCTACAAAATATCTTCTGAGGCATCCGATATAGCTGTGATGATGAAGTCAAAATCATCGAGCATGAGAACAGTCTATAGCTTAGCCTTACTAGCTTTTGACTTCTTTCGTGATGTGGGTTTCATGGGAGAAACCTTTCTTTTGTGATATGGCTCTGCGTCATCAGGGGGATTCTATGGCGGTGTTACTTTACCTTGCTTCTACTGATCTTATCTTCCATTCTTATCTTCTTTATCTACTTCATCATCACCTCCTCCTCTAGGTGATTCTGAAGTAGTTTCTTCTGATGCACTACTCAGATGATGAACTTCTTTTGTTTTCTTCCTTCTACAAGTTGCAAGTGTATCATTCCCGTCATGAGTGACCACTAGGATTCTGATTAGTTTAGCATCAGACAATTCTGCAGGGTCAACAGGGCTAAGGAAATTTGCAAGCCACTCCTTAGTTATTTCTTCTAGGTCCTCCTCTGTGAGTTTTTAGTAACTATGTAGTACTTATTTGTGTTCGTCTCCATGCGCAGTGATGTAGATAAAATGTCTATCTACATGGAACTTCACAAGTGGAATAAACCTGTGCAGGGTGTTCGGTGTTATATGAGGGATAGCCTCAATAGCCCTCTTTAACTATAGGTAGTAGTTGTGGAACATCGTGTTTGATTTCCATTGTTTTTCCATATCGATTGAATACCATAGTGAAGTAAACTTCACGACTAAGGGTTCACATGGCTCTAGTTCAGGGAAGTTCGCACCTTCCAGCATCTCACAAGCTATGAACATGATGAGTATTAGTAACCAACTAAAATGTAACTCATAGCCTTGATCCTGAGCTTCATGGAATTCTTGGTATAACTGGTTCACTAAGTACTTTTACCAATTCATTTGTAGCCCCTCCACGCATTTACCTGCGAGGTCAACAACAAAACTTGTGACCTGCATGGGTCTGTTCTTTCAGACTAGCTTACCAGCAATCAACTGGAAAGTAAGGCGCACTACGCCATTCTCGATGGAGGCTAACTTGTAGCCTCACTTCCCCTTCTCGACATCATCATATGTATCTTTAATCTTCTACGGCAGGGCACAGTCTGTAGCCTTCCTTAGGTAAAATTCTTGTGGGTTTGGTCCTTGCATGCTAAAATCGGTGATCCGATGGATCAGTGCCAAATCAATGGTGATGCGTTTTTCTAGCCACAAATAATCACCATGGAAGCTCGACAGCAGGAGCTTAATGCACGTGTTAACCGCCCCGTGCCTTCCAAAATGGGGTATTTTCATCACGTTCATGATGGTGGACTGAGCGAGGTCCATAGTCCATGTTTGGGGGACTATCCTTGAATTCTTCCCCTTCATCCTATTCAAATACCTGTGAGGAGTGAGCATGCTAAATTTATTGTGATCCCCTAGGTTAAAGTCATTGATCTTTAGTGTCGTGATATTATCAGGATAAAGCTTGCCTGTGCGTATTCCCTTCAGGAGGTACTTAGTAACCAAGGTGTAGTCAAAGTCCATGGGGACACTGTCACGATTCACCATGCCGACTAGAGGAGGGATGTAGTTGGGAAGGATGGAAGGGATTAACTTTGCATTCTCCAAGTCATCTTAATGCTTGGTTCTTTTCTCATATGTAGCTCAAGATGGTCCGGATCTGTGAGTAGTCGAAGGGGAGGCTTGCACTCCTCGATTTGATGAGGCTTGAACTCTTGTGGACATCACTCTTTCTACCATAATATCAATTAAAATTTCCTCTACTGACTTTTCCACAGCGCTAAGATAGTCTGACATGCATGCTCGAGATCGGATATCTTAGGCTGATGAACAATTTCTCAATGGAATAGAATGGATGGCAAGGTTTCAATAGTAACAATGATTTCTCTTGTTGGCTTAGATACAATTCGTGAAAGTGTGCTCGGTGCAACAGTCGACGGGATAAGTAGACAATGATGTAACAAATCCTTCCAATGGACAAGAAGCCTTCATCAATGAAGTTCTATCCATTACGACACGGTCCCAATGGTCTGATGGTGAGCTTTATATCATAACTGTTGTTCTAATCGTTCGAGAACATCGATCTAACGATTATAATTCCTCCAATGGTCATATCACTTTTCCATGGTGAAGTGCCAATCTGAGTTGCTCTGATATTCCAGCGAAGTTCTAATTCTGGAGACCTTCCTTCCGCGAAGTCTTCTTCGAAACTTCCTGTAATTTCTCCAACTTTTCTTTCTTCTTGTTGAGCTTTCTAGCCTTCTTCCCTATGATATGCGTTATTGGGTTCCTCTTCCCATTCTGATTCTTATCTCCTCATGGCATAGTAACTTCACGCTGTTCATGGTATTTCGTAGGGTGCAAGTCCAATACTTATTCTCTTTCTGGGGTAGGCGCTCTACTCTCTTGTACAGACAGGTGTTTCAAGTCTTCTTGTGTTCTTTCAACTTCGATATCTAGATTTCTGGTCCTCAGTAGCTTTGACTGGTTTTTTTTTTCTTCTAGTAAGTGTGCTATTCTCTTAGACATGAAGTCTCTTAGTTTTTTTTTTTTTATTCTAGAGCTTCCTCTTCTTGTTTTCTTCATATCTGATCTTTCTCAATCCAGGTTTTTCCTAGTAACATAAAAAATTGGGCGTTGTTCTCAATAAATTTAACAACCTCAAATTCTTCTTCTGTTGAAGTTCCATGAGCACTCATAGATGTATGGGTAAGTCTTCCACTTAGGGTTATCAACTTTCCTCTAAATAATCCTATTCCTCCCAATGAAGGAATCATAGTAGGCTTTCCTAAAATTTCCCAAGTTCTTTCTATCATAATATTCACCTGTGTTTCCTCATCTAGAACACAATCTATGTCAAAGTCTCCTATTCTTGTTTCTATGCATTGTTTATCTTTGAATATCTCTGATAAGTTGATATCTCTGTGGTCATTCAGGGTTTCTTTCATTTGTAGTAATAAAGTCTCTGATTCTTTCTGGGGTTCTACCATGGTCTCTATTTCTTGGCCTTTCTCAAGGTTTTCTTGTCTCATATTCATTCTTTCAACCTTAGCAATCATTCTAGGGCAATCCAGAACGTCATGGTCCATAGCTTTACAAAAAAGATAACTAGGTCTTCTATCGAGTCAATCCTTATCAAGATGGACCTACCTTCTGTAGATGTAACAAAGGGTTAATCCTCTCTTCCTCTTAAATGATCCCCAACCTTTCTCTTACTGCGCACTAGGATCATAGTAACTAACCTACAAAAAATTCTTCCTAGGATCCTGCATCCATTTGCTCATCCAAACATTCTTTCTATGCATAGGAATAACATATCTTTCATTATTTCTATCATATTTATTCATATCAAATATTCTTTCTTCTAAATATGCCCTAGTTTGCAGACTAGGACCAAATTTATCAAACATACCTAGATCCATACTTTTGAAACAAAAATTTCCACTTATATTACCTTTATCAGAGCACAAAGCTTTTAGATCTTACCTCTTTTCTTCAGATCATACTTCTTTTATTAGCAAGTAGCTTTCACAAGTCAAGTAGAATGTTGTGCACTAAAGAAAAAGATCTATGCACAGATATTTCTTTCCTTTCCTTAGTTCCCAACAATCATAGTTTCAGGTCCCGACAATGGAACCATTTGTTGGCACAGGGTCAGACCCAGGCTTCAACACTTCAACAACGCACCAACAAAACCCTAACTACTAGCCCTTTCGGAAACACCTGCGAATTAGATGAAGTCTCACCCGAGGTAGAGGTAGGGGTGGTTGTAGGACTCCAATGTCTACAACCTTAGCTGGGACACAGATCTGTGATTACAATACTCTAAAAAAGCAATTAGAAGTTTTCATTCATTAGTACTTAACCTTTTTCTACAGTGCAGATAAAGCCTAATTACAGTGCAATGCAGTATTCAACAATATTCAACACATTCAAGAACTAAGTACATCAACATAGATCAGATCTAACATCTCATTCACATCATTAGGCACTAAGCTATCATATTCATCTAAGCATACATCACTGTACTAAGAATTAATCATATGAACCATAAAATAACCATAATGCACAAAGAAACCATAACACAGGATATACGTGGTTCACCCCCAGCCTGGGGCTACGTCCACCAACTCTTTGTCTTCTTTATTATCTTATGTCAATCATCTACATACACATATCCATAAGTTCCTACTCCACATAGGACATGAGATCTGTGCACACCTCACCAGATCCCCCTTCCCTGAGCTAGGTTACAACACAAACCCTATACACAACCTCTTACAGTCACTTGCACTTAGCCTTGCAATTTTCACACAGTATGCATAGAGCATGTACAACTATCACTTGCACTTAGAACATTAGCCTTCACTTTCCCTTAGCACCTAGCATCACACCCTTTTTCCACCTACTACTTGCATCACCTCACTTTTTATTTATACATTACAAAATGGCCTAAACATGGCTAAACCCATGGGCCGACATCCCCATAACCATTACATAATCCCAAAACCCAAAAATGCCCTAAAAGGGATCAAGATCCTGCAATCTCTGCTTTGACTTGTGCTCTGCCTTCGACAACCTGTTGAAGTCCCAAAATAGGTCAAACCTGACCAGTGATCTCCAAAACTTGGTCAAGGGACAACAAGCCCATATGGGTCATTCAATCATCTTGTTCACATGATTTCCTTGACAATACTAGATGAAGACATATTAGAGGCCATGTCTGGTCCTTATAGGCCTTGGGACAATATGCATCATCGATCCTATTTTCTCCCGGAGCTTGTTAGGATTGAAAAATATGAGTTTAGATCCACCGTGAGTGAGATGGTCGGTCATGTTTTGGTTTTATTAGATACACATGGTATTTATGCTGAAGGAAACATGGAGAAAATTTCTCCTATCGTCATGATTGACATCTCTTAAACCCCTAGTAAATTTGAAAATGTATATATTGGTGTGGATTGTTCACCTGAGGAAATTCAAATCTACACCGATCTCTTCAAGGAATTTCGAGATGCATTTTCTTGGTCATACAAAGAGATGTCAGGGATCGACCCCAACATTGTCGAGCATGAAATTAAATCTTATATGAATGATAAACTTGTTTGAAAATGTATTAGAGTTGTTAATCCTAGGAAGGGTCCTGCTATTAAGGCATAGGTGGATAAGCTACACAATGCTAGCTTCAATCACCTAGTTTCATTGACCAAATGGGTGTCCAACCCTATTCCCGTAGATAAAATGTAAGGAACCTTCCATGTAATTATGGATTTTAGGGAAATCAATAAATATTGTCCTAAAGATAACTTCCTCACTCCTTTTATTGACCATATTATTGACGAGTGTGTGGGAAGCAAAGTCTTTTCCTTCATGAATATATTTTTAGGTTATAATCAAATTCAAATCAAACCCAAGGATCAACACAAGACGACGTTTATTTGTCCTTGGGGTAACTTTTCATATTGAAAAATTCCTTTCGGTCTTAAAAATGTCGAAGCCACTTTCCAATGTTCCATGACCTTTGTGTTTCACGATCTTAAGAATATCATCAAAGTTTACCTAGATGATATTGCTGCTCACTCTTGTAAGAGGGTGTATCACTCAACTCACCTTCGACTAGTATTTGAGAGATTCCATTATTATCACATTCGGTTGAACCCTCACAAGTTCATATTTTGCATGAGGTATAGTCATGTTTTAGGATTCATATTTCATGAGCATGGGATAATGGTGTATCCTATGAATGTTGAGGAAATACTTTGGTTTCCTCCCCCTTGCAACATTTGACAACTTCAAGATTTAAAAGGGAAATATCACATCCTGCATCGTTTCATAGTTAACTATGCCAATATAACTAAAGGTTTCATGCATCTTTTTAAGAAGGGAACTTCGTTCATATGGTATGAGAGAGCCAGGAATCCTTCGATTCTCTTAATAAATCCTTGGTATCGATGCCTCTGCTGAAGCCCCCAGACTACAGTAGAGAATTTCTTCTTTATATCATCACGTATGATGGGACGATTGGTATGGTAATTTTTTAGGAGGATGATGAGATCCATGATCATGTTTTATACTACCGTAGCTTAAATCTAGTTGGTCCTGAACTTAAATACTCCCACATAGAGAAGCTAGCCTTAGCTGATGTGCATGTAGTTCAAAGATTGCCTCACTATATCTTACTCTGCAAGACTACCATGGTTGTGGATATCAATCCATTTCAATATTTCCTTACTAGGTGTATGATAGGGGGGAAATACAATAAGTGGATTATTATTTTGCAATAATTTAATCTCAATTTTTATTTTGTGAAATCCAAGAAATAACTAGTTTTTTTGGAACTGATGTCAAACTTCCCTAGATTGGATGAGGATATTTTTCATGTTGATTTGTTCATGAATGAATATATGTTCCTTATATCATCTTTGGACCCCTAGTACAAATATATTTTAATCTACCTTCAAACCCTGAAGCTCCCCCAACATTTGTTGAGAGACAACCAATGATGTATATGTCATCAGGCTAATAACTACCTTATTATCGATGACACTTTGTATCGTGGAGGGGTGGATAATATTTTTCATCGTTGTTTGAATCAAAAGGAAGATGAGGCCATTCTCAATCACTGTCACATTGGGACATGTGTTGTTCATTTATCTGGGCTTGCGACAACCCAAAATATATTGTGAGCTGATTATTTTTGTTCTTCAATTTTTAAAGATTGCATTAAAGTGGTTAAGAAGTGTCACCCTTTCCAGGTGTTCGCTTGGAAAATGCACTCACACCCATATCCTCTTCACCCAATCTTCATCGTATATCCCTTCACCAAGTGGGGGGTGGATTTCATGGACTGCAACCCAACCTCGATTGGGAGGCACCATCATATTATTGTTGTCATGGATTATTTTACTAAATGATATGAGGCCTTGCCTATCGTTAAATATCATGGTAAGACTGCAATTTTTTTCATATTCAATCATATTATATCTTGTTTTGAAATCCTAAAAGATATTATCATTGATCATCGAAGTCACTTTCAGAATGAGATGATGACAAAGTTGGCATTGAAACCAACGTTTACACATGATCATTCTTCCCCTTATTATCCCTGTTCGCGTTCGAATCATCACCGGGTGATAAAAAATAGGAACGCTAGCATGCCCTGTTGGGCTTGGCAGGGTAGAACAAGATGTTGCGGAGCAAAAGGGTTAACAGAAATAGAAACAAACTATAATCTAACTACGAACTGAAAGCAAATAACATTACAAAAATAAACAAGGAACATTAAACATTAGACACATGTGTCGTCCAAGGTTTCAGGCAGGTGCTTTATTGAAACCAGAGCACACGCAGAAGAGAGGGACCAGGGGTTCCTTCTCCCTCCAGTGGAAGGCTCTTCGGGGCCCTCAACACGATGCTTTCCTTACAACTGAATAGAACTGAACTGAGTGATGAAAGAACTCTGGGTTACACTGTTGATGAGTTGTTTGTCAAAGGCTAAGCTCTGAATCATCTGGACAGCGTAACAATGCTTTGAATTCCCTGTTGAAACAATGAGTCCTCACAGCCTTTTATAGCAGTTTCAAGGGCGGTTCTGTAACCTTCTCCAGGTGTG
>JZKD02S0155787.1:1794091-1813443 GCA_000966675.3 Picea glauca | reverse complement strand
TGATTCAAAATGAAAATGTCTCCTTGGTATATATAGGAGACTAGGAGGTATAATGGCCTAAAGCCGACATAATTAAAATAACATTGCTAATCTAAATTACAACTAATGGCCTAAATCCGACATAAATAAAATAACATTACTAATCTAATATGCCCCAATTAAGGGGTAATGAGCCAACATTAGGGCTTAACAAGGAGTAAAGTGAAATCCAAGGGGTCTCGGGCTACCATGACATCAATAAGACATTTTTACCTCCCAAAGTTATGGGAAACTGAGGAACGGTCCCTAAAGGTTGACTAGTTCTTCTGTTAAAAGCTAATAGATTCTGTGTAACCGGTGCAAGTTGTGGACAACCCAAAGAATACCAAGCAACCGAAGACAAAATACTAACGGATGCCCCTTTATCTATCAGCATTTGAGGAACATCTCGACCACAAACATGGACCATAATATGGAAAGGAATGTGAGAGGGAAGACGAGGTCTAGTTAGCACACCCCAATCAAAAAGGATGGTCTCATTACTTGGAGGGGGTTTCACGGGAGAAGGAGGAATGCCTCTCGACACGGTAGATTCTGTATCAATGAGAAAAATGTGGGTAGTATCGGGTCTACTCTCTAGAGGGAGAGTAGGATTGACCGATGATAGGATCGGATCGACCACGCAGGCACTCTTAAGAGGAAGAGTGGGATTGACCGATGATGGAATCAGATCAACCACTTTGGCACTCTTCAGATGAAGGGTGGGACTGATAGAGGAAGGGATTATATCAGACACTTTGGCACTCTTTAGATGAAGGGTGGGACTGACCGAGGAAGGGACTGGATCAACCACTTTGGCACTCGCCAAAGGAGGAGTGGGATCAACTGATGACAAAACCAGATCGACCACTTGGGTTTCATTCTCCAAGGTGAGAATGGGGTCAATGGGTGGAAATGGATCGATCTCTTTGGTGTCACTCTCTAACAGGAGAGTGGGGTCGACCGAGGATGAAAATGGATCGACCACTTGGGTTACACTCTTTTGATGAAGAGTGGGGCTGATCGATGACAGAACTAGATCAACTACTTGGGTTTATGGTTCAATCAAGGAGGAAACTAGATTGACCACCTAATCAAACAGACTGACCAGGGATGGAAGCAGATTGACCATTCCATCAACTAACGATGGGTCAAGGGAAATCTTACGATAAACTTTTGGAAGTTGAAGTTTTTCCAAAAGAGAAGAAGCCTCGTCCATACGAGGACAAAGGTGAGAGTAATGATCACCTTTGCATAACATGCAAGGGAACTTGACAATTTTCTTCTTCTTACCAACCTTAACATCACTAGTTGACGGGGTATCATCGACATGACCGACAGAGGCCGATGATGTGGAGGACCACATTTCTAAGACCTTTATAAGACCGAGGCAATCCCTCAGAAAGTGGTCACCCTTACAAAGGCTGCAAGGGAACTTGGGTTTCAGATTCTTCATTTTAATCTTGTTGACCTCATCAACACTCCCAGCACTATTAATAGTAATTGGTTGCTTGGATCCAACATCTGATGTTGTTGGGGCCTTGGTCCTTTTCAGGCTTTTCTTCTTCTTATCTTTTTGTTTCTTCTTCTTCTGATAAACCTGGCTACTTGATTTAGATATTTCGCTAGGCGAAGAAGGAGAAAGGGAAGGAGACTTAATGGGTGAAGAAGGTGAAAAGTTGACATGAGTTTGATGTGTGGGTGGTGTACTGACATCTAAATTATTAGGTGCAGTTGAAACACTGGGAAGATTCAAGATCACTGGAGTGGGGAACAACCAAACTGGTAATCTGATGGTGAGTCCTGGAAGACTCAGTGTGGCAATATACGGAGGACCAAAGTTTCCAAATGAAGGAAAGGTATAAGGTTACCCAGGAGAAGGGGTTCCTCCATTGGTACTCTCGGAATTCGATGCCATTAATACTGACTCGACCTAAGGTCCACTAAGTAAAACAAACAACACACGCTATGAATTTGAGAAGCAATCAATCAAACAAACCTTCCCATGATGAAACCACTAGTTGGCAATGAAATCCAACGTTGAGAGATCAAAATAGGAAGGGGCGGGGATAGAGCGGGTGAATCAGTTATGTTGGAAACCTGCTTAACAGAATTACACCTTGGTGCAAGCTTCCACATAGTAATTGTGGATTTACCCTCCAAGGAGCCCGAGTGAGTTTAACCAACGTCTGTTCCAGGTACAGTGAGACTTCCCTTCACCGTCACCTATGTAAGACCCTAAATATTGTGGCTACTAAGGTCACCAACTCTTAGTCATTCCCTGGGCAGGTACAGTCAATAGTCTAGCTCAAATGTAAGGGTAGGGTATCTAGCCTGAAATCAACTTGAAAGGCTTCCACTCAACATTGTGGGTATACCTTCAAGTGACCCCCATAATACGATCCGACTATTACAATCAGTCAAACCATGGAGGGATAATCTTCATAGCTCTCCTGAGTGTGACCACGTGCATAACCCCTGTGTGAGAGGGGGATCCTAGAAATCCTATACAACAATTGGATTTCAATCTCCCTACCACAAGATACTAAGTTTGTTTGATAGCTTTGGAAATTTATCCTTTCAACTTATTCCAAAGCCCTACACCTTAAACTAATGTAGGTTTGCTAACAAAGATGTAAAAAGTCTGATAAATTTTAGTTAAGCATTGATTTTATTGGTTGTTGTTTACTCAGAGGTGTATGAGAGTGAAGACTGATGATATTATGACTCAGTTCCCAAAACATGCACAAGAAATGATAAGCAGTCTGTTCTTTCAATGAATGTCTATTTTAAGGGAAGGAGAAGGATTTTCCTTTCACTTTCAAACACCAAGATGCAATGACCTCATGCAATAGTCCTCATAAGGAATCCAATACAATGATAAAATGTTTATATGTGACTAATGATCATTATATGTAAAGCTTCCTATGCTAATCAGACTTCAAGAGTTGTGATATTTAAGCAAACTGGAAGCAAACTTCACATAAACAAAAACACACCCTTGTTGCGATCAAACAAGAAACAAAAAGCCAAAAACTCAAAAAGAAGGAGAAATATCTTGGACAAGATGACTCAAAGATCAGAAAGAAAAGTAGAAAATACCTTTGAACCCCTTACAAAGTTTTCACTCATTCAGACAAACGAGAAGAAAACGACAAATTGCCTCCAAATTGTGAAGGACAAATTGCAAAGTAAGGAAAAATGTCAAAAAATCCAATCAAAAGAAGATGAATCCTTAGAAAACAGGGTATTGAAGACCAATATGAATAAGTATTGAATCACAAAGAAGCTAAGCAAGGGAAAAAACTGAGATTGGACTTCAGAAAAGCTGAGCAAGGGAAAAAACAGAGAATGGACTTCAAAAAAGACAATCCTGGAAGGTTTTTTTGCAGAGGAAAAGGTGGTGCTCTGGTGTAAGGGGAACTAGATAATTATAACACTTTGTTCAAAGCCAACAGGGAGCACCAATTATCTTCTAACATGGGAAGGGGAGCTCCAAGCTTAAAAAAACTCAGGAAAAATTCCAGAATCTCAGAAATTCAAGAAAATTCAACCAATAAGGGTGATCATGATGGCACAAAGAGGCAATCAAACCATTATAAAAATACAAAATTCAATGGGGAAGATCAAATGAGTGGGAAAAGGGCCAAGACAATATCTAGGAAAGGAAACACAAATCATATTCCCTCCCCAGTGGAGTCGCCAATTTCTGTTCTAGGAAAATATCCATGCGGACAGGTAGACCTCCTCTTGAGAGCTAGACCCTTAACTCTAAGACAGAAGGTGCTTAACATGGACACTAACTTCCTTTTATATCTAATAAATCTGATTAACAAAAGAGAAGGAGGAAAGAATGTACCTTATGAACGCCATTTTTCCCTGCAAGGTCCAAGATGCGCTTCGATCTTGAGCTCCTTGGTAGGTCCTGCAAGACAAACAAAAGTACAAAAAATTCCTACTCTACCGATATTAGCTAAAACATAGATCCATCTACTGCAGACAAACTTATATGAAACAAGTACAAGTTTGAAATAAACAGGCCAAGCATTGATTGTATTAATGAGAGAAATAATGAAGAAAACTTACAACCATAGATGTGAGTGCAACAGCTTCATCAAGCTCTCCTTGTCTAGCCCTTGCTCAAAAGCTCCACGATCATAATGAAAATACTTTCGCTGATTATTCTCCTCCACTTCTCATGAGATCATAAGTTTGGTATCTCTAAACTCCTCTCTCCCCTGTACTGTATGTTTCCTATGAGATCATAGGTTTCATACCTCCAATCGTTCCTCCTTCCTCCATGGAAATCCCTCATTATATAAGATTTGGAGAATTAACCACCATGGAGAGGATATCTCATCAGATCCACTAAGAAAGGGATCTCTAAGATATTTAGGGAGAAAATATCTCTTAAGGATTTTGGGGAGGAAATATCTCTCAAGGATTTTAAGGAGGAAATACTTCAACCATCCATGAGATCCTCCACCTTCCCTAAAAAATAGGAAACCAAATGTGAGGTGGATTCTCACACTTAATTACTTTGTTTTTTATGAATATTAATAATAATTCATATGCACTTCATTCTCACACTTAGTCAATTCCTTTTCTATGAATATCAATAATAATTCATGTGTACTTGGTATTTTTTCCTTCATGTAATATATCCCTCCTCCACATTGACTAGGGATTGTGACATAGGTTATTCCATGGTGTCAAGGTGTATGCAACACTTATATGACACTTTACGACACTTAGGGCGAGGTACCTAGGTGTGAAAATTTCATGTGTAACAAACAATTAGCACCAAGATGAACATTTTCCACGATACCTTCTTTGATCGAGATATCGATAGCGATCGTAGAAGACATGTTTCCTAAATTCTCCTCAGAAATAGTATCCTGAGTAAGTATAGGAGATTGGGGAGAATTAACAACATAAGAGGGGAAGATAGAGTGTATATCTTCCTGAATTTATTCTAGAGGAGGAAGAAAAGATGATCGATGATTCTTTTCATCCGAAGGCACCTCGTCGATACTAAGCATTTCCATAATGTATTCGTCTGATGGAAAAATATGGGAAATGTAGTCAAAAGCAAAGGATAAAGAATTCAACCAAGATGGAAATGAATAAGTGTTGGATGCCAATAGATGTTGGTCATACAAGGAGGGAGAGGCAGATTGGCTAGCATCATATGCATCCTCAGCTGGACTAAGTGGCATAGTGTCACCTAGTGCATCAAATTCTAACGGACTAGGCACAAGACAAGGATCAGATGATTCTAAAGACTGATAGGCCATAGTCGAAATCATATCGATTGTGGAAATATGTTGTGTGGTGGGAGGAAGTGATGTAGGGAAAGTACCCATAAGGGAAGAATATTTTAAAATTCCTACACCAACACTTTCATAAGTGATTCTACTATTTCCCAAGAAATGAATGTTGTTGGTGGAGGGAGTGCGAGTGTCGGGTGTAAAGTAATCTAACTGGTCAATAGTGACAATTTTTGCTTGATGATGGAATTGTACACATTGAAACATCGATGAAGCGATGGCAGTCATGGAATAAAACAAACTTCTTCCTAACAACAAGTTGTAATCAAGGGGATCATCGACTACCTCTACACCGACATAGACAGTCTTACCTCCCAACTGAACAACTAAGAACTACAAGATTCCGTGAGGATGAAAACCTCACCCATCAAAATCTCATAACATTGTAGGGGATTGGTTAAGCATAGGTGATTTTAATCCTTTCCAACAAGCTAACAACATGACATAATTCAAAGCTCCCTCATCCAGGATGGTGCGGTGAATGTGTTGGTTATGAACAATGACATCAATTTGAAAAGAAATATGGTGATAAAGTCATGACTTGAAGTTGTCCAGGTTAGATGTGATATTATTTGATGACTTGAGATCAATGGAAGCCAAGAGAGTTCTACGTTGACTTGGGTAGTGTTGTAGAACTTCAAGAGCAGACATAACACACGGTGCTTGAGCCAAATATTCAACAATGTTGTAGTTTTGGGCGGCACGTGAACTAGGATAAAATGTTGATTTATGGATAGTTCTCTTGGGAGGGCATAGAATAGAGTCATGTTGTCCCTTGGTTATGGAAGGAAGTGAAGACTAAGGAAAGAAGCGTGAAGTAAGAACTGCCTGGAAAGAACATTGAATGAGATTGGGTCGAAGTGGTCGAAGAAGTAGAAAAGAAGGAGAGAAGTAAGAGAAAGTAGGACGTTGAACGAGAAGACCAAGGAAGATAGATTAAAAAGGAAGATGGATTGTGGACAAATCAACAAATGGAAAAATCCATCACTGAGTGCTTGGAACACCTCACGGGAAAGAAGGAAATATAGGCTGGTAAAGCCCTGAAAACGTGAGTCAAGTTGACCTAGGGTTTTTTCATTTTAGGGTTTTGACACCTAGGTTTCAGCCCAAGGTTGTTCGAGAGTCATTGTAATGTATAAATAAAGGTCAAGAGGACCCAAGATGGGTTCGATGATGTAATGAGTGATTATTTTTGTTGAGAGAGGGAAGTATTCTGTTGAGAGAGATTTTGTGTTGTAATATATTCAGCTGGGTGCGAAGATCAACCCTGCAGCTGGGTGTGTAGGGAGGGGGGAGAAAGAGAGAGATTAGGAGAGATATCTGCAAGCTAAAAGTGCAGATAGAACTGCATGTTTTCTTATAATATCAAGAAAAACAGTTCTATGGATGTAGCCCTAGGGAGAGGGTGAACCACATATATATTATTGTTCTATGGGATTGATGTTGTGTTGTTTCTCCTTCTGATTACTCTGTTATTGCATCATTGTGTTAGATCTGAGATATAACTATGTGAAGTAGGTTTGAGTTGGTAAATGATATATAGATGTTGTGTTGTTGTTATTTTGGACCCACTTTGCATTTCTTTTGGTTGTAGACACCTATGTCCTACAACCCCCTATTGCTACTTCGGGTGAGACTGCATCTTCTTTGCAGGTGTTGCCAAAAAAGCCAATAGTTAGGGATTGTTGGTGCGTTGTTAGAGATGAACCCTGGATCTGCCCCTATGCCAAAAAATGGTGCCATTGTCAGGACCGATATATTTTTGAGGGAATGTCAAGTTGGTTTCCATCGAAGACAGAGATTCAAAAGTGGATAGAAGAACAAGAGAAGGAATTCGTAGAAGATCATAACAAGAAACCTAATATTAGTACAGAGGATTGGTTAGGAAAGTATATTTTTACCGATATACATGAGATTTTCTTTGGAGGAATTCATAAGGAGCTATACGAGTGGCTATCCAGATTAGTAGATACCCAGTTTGAAATTAGACTCAGACCACCTGTGATTTGGACATCGACATTGATAAAGAAAGTCAACAAAGTTGATAACGTCATGTCAAGAGTAGTCAATCACTGGTTTGATAGCACCATTGGAGGGTAGATTATTGAGTTTTTTGTTGACAGAGTAGAATCCTATAGCCAAGCAGAGAGATATTTCTTTAAGGGACCTAGAGAAATTTTTTTCCAATTTTTGAAGTTGAAGATCAAGATGCTAATACATGAGAAGAACATATTGAAGATATAGTAATTAGTTAGACTGAAGAGATAATGTTCAAGAACTCAGACAGTGATAGTGACAACAACATAGAGGTTGGACACGTGCACAGTGGGAGATCATTTAGAGAAGTTCATCTGGTGAACTTGTTTGAGTAGAATCACAAACCACCAACACAGGAAGAAGGGTTCTACAGTGGAGAAGAAGAAGATTTATTGAACAAGGAACATTCAGATTTTGTTAGGGTAGAAGAAGGGAATACTGAAGAACCTCGCTGAGAAGAGTCAGGAACTTTAGGAACCGCGCAGACTGTTGAAGTAAGTACTATCACTCCTCTTGTTGTTTTAGTATCATTAAGTAACCAGAGTAACCTAAGTTATCAAAGCACTCAGAGCACCGGTACAAGCAGTTCAGTACATACTTAGTCAAGAAACCTAGGAATATCTATGGTAGATGAGATGAGGTTACCCACCTTTAGGGGATATGGATCTGAAGATCCTGATCAAAATTGGTTCTTATGTGAAGTTGTATGGAGTATTAAGAATGTCACTGATGGATATATTAAGAGAGATCAGTTTAGTACTACCCTGAGAGACCGCGCACTGAGATGGTACATGAAATTTATCCAAGGAGTTGCACAACCAAAACCAATTAATGAAATTAATACTACGTTGATTACCAAATTCAAGAAACCCAAGTCAGAGTTGCAGTGCATTATAGATATGAAAGAAATCAAGAAGAGAGTAGTTGAACCTGTTTAGGAGTTTGATCAGAGGTTTAAGACCCTAACAGGTCATTTGAGTTTTCAGATTCCAGACGAATAGAATAAAGAATGGTTCATTGTTGCCCTCTTTCCACACATTAGAGTCCCTCTAATACAATAGAACATCACTTTGTAGGCTAAGGCATTGGAGATTTCCATGAAACTAGAATCAACCCCTATGGGAGAGTCCAACTCAAGTATGAGTCAAATTTTAAGTCAGCTAACTAGCTTATCACTGCAGGTCAAAGATATGAAGAAGGATAAAGGAAAAGATAAAAGAGAAGATATATGGTGTATCATATGCAAATCAGAGGGCCAAAACAAGGAGAATTGTCTTCTATTTCATGAGTACTTGGCTTCAGGAGCTCTAAGCCCTTTAAAGGAGGTTACTCTACATTGGTGTGAGGTATGTAGAAATCGACATCACCCTGGTGAATGTTATTACCTGCAAAAATATGTCTAGACACCTACCAAACTTTACTGCACATTATGTAAATATTTGGGGTATGATGAGAAAGATTGTAGGGATTATGACCTCTTGCATGAAAGATCAAGAGACACATATAGAATTCAAGGCGAAGTACATCAGGAAGGAAATACTACATAGTTTAACTCCTCAGGAAGAAAAAACTTCAACCCTAATGGTGGATTCAAAGGAAGAGGAAGAGGAGGATGTATGGGTCGAGGTCGAGGTCATATCATTTGTTATAACTGTGCACAGCCAGGAAATTTGGCAAGGGACTATCAAAACCCTTGTACCACTTGCAGCTACTGCAACTCATTTGAACATGTTATTGAAGATTTTCCTGTGTTGTTAGCCAAAATTCAAGAGAGACAAGGAGGAAACCCACAAGTACAATTAATCTCAGCAGAACCTCGCGGAGTGGATACTACACTCATTGTTATCACTAGATGAGGAATTTCTATAGGAGAAGACATGGTAACTCCAACAAAGACTACAGAAGAATCAGGGGTCAGAAGGGTCGCAAAGAAGACACCAGAGTTCGATCTGAGGAAAGAAAAGTAGACATTTGAAGAAACAAGAAGAGAATTTGGCGGAGATCAGGTTTCTTCATCAAAGGCACAACCAAAAGTGTGAGAATGTGGGATGCCTCCAGCCTTTGATCAGTCTGCATCACTAAGAGAAGGAAAAGAGGTAAGCAAGCTTGTTAGTTTCTTGTATACATTCATTAATTTGATTAAGGATGAAAGAGCCATACAATAACTACAACACTTGATCCGACAGTATGAACTAGGGAAGGTAGACCCTCTGTTGAATAGAGAAGTATATCAAGTATCCAAAAAAGAGAAGGACTAATAAGGAACTACACCTTAATTCTTACATTGGACATTATGATATAGATTATGTGGTCCTCGACTTAGGGTTAGAATTCAATGTTATGATGAAGCAGACATGGGCACTGATGGGAAAACCTAATTTAATTTATTCCCCTATCAGGCTTAGGATGGCTAATTAGTAGGAAGTAAGCCCCTTTGGGAGACTAGAGCATGTCCCTGTGGAAATCGATGGGGTAAGGACATTTGTGGACTTTGAGGTGATTGAGATAGTTGATGATAGTTGTCCTTATCCTGTGCTATTAGGAATTGATTGGGATTTCAACAATACCACTATTGTTGACTTAAAGAAAAGGAGAATGAAATTTGAAGGCGATGGCCTTAGGTTCATTGGACCTCTAGATCTTCGTGAAGGTCGAAGATACATAGAACCCATCAGAGAATAAGATCGTGCATGTGAGCTAGAGAATATATATAAATTGAAAAAGATACAACATGATTATATTAAACCTACAAGAGATGGGAATTTAAGTTGGCGAAGTGGCAACACATGCTCATAAAACTCATAAGAAGAATTGGAGAATTGGAAAAACAAAATGTATGAATTTTTTGTGCGGAG
The DNA here is from genome assembly GCA_000966675.3 of Picea glauca. Taxonomy (NCBI): domain Eukaryota; kingdom Viridiplantae; phylum Streptophyta; class Pinopsida; order Pinales; family Pinaceae; genus Picea; species Picea glauca. The sequence goes on along the minus strand of JZKD02S0155787.1, from coordinate 1,803,203 downwards.
GTGTGCTAGATTGACTAGGGAAGTTCGCTGGATTGGCGCATAAGTAAGCAATTTGCCCACATTTGATGTTTTTTTTTTTTTTGAGTAAAAAAGTGGAGCCTGCTATATTAGATAAGAAAAAATAACAAAGTATACAGTAGAGTAGGTCTGGAGCCACACAAAATGCTGCCGATTATCGGAAACCAGCATATGTAGAGGGCAAGTAGCAATAGCATAAAAACATAATAACGGAGTGACATATGTTCTACCCGTAGGAAACCAGAATAGATGTCAAAGGTTCTAAGTGCACATAAAACATTAAGATCATAAAAATAGAAACCGAGATGGCATATGAAGAAACCTAAGTGCCGGGTGACTTGTCATCCTTGCTGGCATTCCGCGTGGTCTCGGCCAGGATGGCGAAATCTTGCGCGCATAGGGGACATCTCCTTTTGGCAGGCGCACTGGAAAATGCGTCAAAGAGAATGTCCATGCGCTGACCCATGAGGAGAGCTCGGTATTCCAAATCCGACAGGTGCCCACGAATGTCTATCATCAGAGCCAGGTGCTCATCCCGGATGAGCAAATTATGCATGCTGCCACCCATGTCCTCCGCCGCTTCAGAACCCGCTTCGTGCCCCTCCTGCTCCACATTAGCCTCAGCGCCCTCCTGCTCCACGATAGCCTCTGCGTCCTTCAAACCTGCGTCTATCGCCTGTGTACCTTGGCAACTACAAGTATCGTCCCCAAGCCATGGAATTTCCTCCACGATACAGCCGGGGGTATCATCAAGCAAAGTCGGACTAGGCTTGCAGGCCTCCTGATGGGTCGCCACTCGAGACTGCACAGGGAACGACATGTCCTCCATGGACGGATCTTCAACCACAATACAGGGGGGAAATTCCTCCTCAGGACCACCTTTCTGCAAAGCTTCCGACTCGTACCCTTTAACATGTTGACTGCTACCAACACCAGGCTCTGCTATAATGGCAAGCCGCGCCCTTCTTTCAGCCCTTTTTTTCTTTCTGAGAATGGACATCGCCAATGCCAAGGCACGTTCCAGCTCTTCCTTGCGACGCCTCTGTGCCTTATGGGCCTCCCATGCCGCACCACGACGAGGTCTGCCTCGCTTCCTAGCCATGAAGGAGGAGCAGGGCGAGTGCAGGTGAAGACCAATTGACCCGAGGCAGTGTGTATTCAAAGTGCGGATGAGCAAACTCTGCCGCGAGGCGGTCAAAAGGAGATGCAGCAAGAATGTTGGACCGCGCTCGAGCAACCAGAGTATAGACGATATACAAAGTCGCACCAGAGCGTCACTGTGTATGCTAAACACAATGAGAATTGAGCTGCACCCACACATCCATGCAGAACTCAGAGCTGAGGCGAGTGCAGACCCTCCCTGTCCGGGCAGACTAAAAGCCAAATGATCAAGAGCCGAGCCCATCCTTTCTCCTTTAACTCTGGCCATCCTGGAAACACTGCAAACGTTAATGCTCGCTCGCGGGAAGGGTCTCTCCGTCCTGCCCCTGCATCTATATCCGTCCTCCATGGTTAATACAAGCGCGTGGGTGGCGGTTTATGTCATTTAAGCCTGGGCCGAGTGGAAATCCACATGTGACCCCTGGGCGACGTGTCACCCCATTCGGGGCCACATTTGATGTTTTAAATCAGTTAGAAACATTCTTATCATATTTTGAAGAAATTGTACCAGTACAAAATAGATTGTCGGCACTAGACGAGGCTTTGAAAGAAACACCAACAAAATGGTGGGGCACACATAAAAATAACATCGTGGACTAGATGCAATGTTGCACTTTGATGGAAGTTCACTTTTCAAAACAAGTAGAAGGATGAAAATTTCGATACACAGGTCAAAGTTGTTCGAAGGACCATCTGCGAGGTTGTGAGGAGGCCTAGAGTAGCATTCCTCAAGAACAATAGGTGCATAAGTTCATCAACACTATGGACACAATGCCTATCAATTGGTATCTTCAAGCAGAAATGTGCCTCACCACTTTAGATTGGTATGGTATGACTCAAAAATTTGTAGCTACATTTTTATTTGAAATCCAATACCCTTTAGTAGATCAAGCTCTACAAGTTGTAAGACAAAAAGTATTTGAGGCACCTAACCTCCCTATTGAGAAAGAAGAAGATGAATGGATTGCACCTCTTCAGAAGTTGCAAGGATGTTACAATATCAATGTTGATGAAGATGATAATCCTAGGAATGTGAACATCATAGAAACAAAAGGACAGAGAGATGTAGAAGGACTGGGAGTTGAACTACCCTTCATTGGACAACCAATCAAAATAAAGAAAGTTAATATTGGAACAGACTAAGCACTTAAGATTTCTAATGTTGGATATTATTGGGATGATGCCACCATTGATAAGATCACAAAACCACTGAACGGATATCATGACTTGTTCCCAACCAAGTTCACTGATATGAAGGGCATTAAAGGGCCCATGGGAGAGATGGAGATCCCCTTGAAGCTAGATTCCATGCCAGTTAAACATAGACCCTATAGATTGAATCCCAAATATAAGTAGAAAGTGAAGATTGAATTAGACAGAATGTTGGAAGCAGGAATCATAGAACTTGTTGAAGAGTCTAAATGGATTAGCCCTATGGTGGTACAAGATAAGAAGACAAGAGAGATCAGGATCTGTGTATATCTCAGGAAGCTAAATGATGCCTATTTTCATGACCCATTCCCTACACCTTTCACCAACGAAGTGTTATATAATGTAGGAGGTCAGGAAGTTTACTCCTTCATAGATGGATTTTCAGGTTATCACCAGATCAGGACTGCCAAGGAAGATTGCCACAAGACCACATTTGCAACAGAATGGGGATTCTACCAATACACAGTGATGCCTTTTGGATTGAAGAATGCACCAACCATATTTTCTAGGGTGGTGGTCGAAGAATTCAAGGAGTTTTTACATAAATTTTTGGAAGCATATTTTGATGATTGGACTATTTTTAGCTTATTGCAAAATCATATTGAATGTTTAATACTAATGTTGGATAAGTGCAAGAAATGTCAGATTTCCTTGAACCTAAAGAAGTGCATCTTCTTTTCACCCTTTGGAGTGTTGCTAGGGAATATTGTGTGTAAGCAGGGGCTACTGGTAGATCCATCCAAGATTACCATTATTGTTGATATACACACCCCCCCCCTACTTTAGTCAGACAGTTGTGCACTGCGCTGGGACATACTGGATACTACACAAAGTTCACTAAGGGCTATGAACATATTACAACACCCATGGAAAAGTTATTAAGGAAATATTGTCAGTTTCAATGGAAAGAAGAATGTTAGGAGAGATTCGACACACTGAAATAGAAAATGGTTACTGCACATATTTTGGTTTTCCCATATTGGAGCAAGGAATTCCATGTGCATGTTGATGCTTCATCTATTGCACTAGGATCAGTGTTAGCACAACCAGGAGAAGGCGATATTGACCACCCATTAGCCTTTTCTAGTAGGAAGATATCTACAGCTGAGATAAACTACACTACCACTGGGAGAGAAGGTTTAGCCATGGTTTACATGCTGCATAAGTTTTGACACTACTTGTTGGGAGGACACTTTAAGATGTTCACTGATCACTCTATGTTGAAATACCTAGTCAACAAACTAGTGTTGGGAGGAATAATATGAAGATGGCTACTGCTATTCCAGGAATATGACTTTGAGATTGTGGTCAAGCCAAGAAGAATGAACAAGGGACCTGACCACTTATCTAGGTTGGATCATGGAGAGGAACCTATCAGTTTGGAGGATACACTACCAGATGAACAATTGTTGGCCATCAAGAAGGTTAATGATCACTTCATTGAGATAGCTCAGTTCTTGTCAACAAGAATGGCACCTTGCGGATATACAATCATTCATAAGAAACAAGTGGTAGTTCACGCTACATATTTTTCACTTATATCTGGACAACTATACAAGATGGGATCTGATGCGATCTTTAGGAGATGTGTTATGGAGGAAGAAATAACATTGATTCTAGTAGAATCACATGAAGGCATTGCAGGAGGACACTACACAGGAAACGAAACAATGCAAAAGGTTCTTAGAGCTGGCCTCTGGTGGCCTACTTTACATAAAGATGCTAAGGAATACTATAAAGCCTGCGATGTATGCCAGAGAGTTGGGAAACCTTCCAGAAGAGATGATATGCCTTTAGCACTGTAGCTAACCTTACAGGCATTTGAGAAATGGGATATTGATTTCGTGGGACCTATCAACCCACCTGGAAAGCTCACAGGAGCTAGATACATCATCACTGTGACAAAGTATTTGACCAGATGGGTAGAAGTAAGAGTAGTGGAGGACTGTAGTGAAACTACAATTTCACTATTTATATTTGATGATATCATAAATAGGTTTGGATGCCCAAAGACCCTGATGAGCGATCAAGGTACACACTTTATTAATAAGACTATCAAATCTTTGACTTAGGAATTTGAAGTCCACCATAAAAAGAGCACTCCTTACCATCCATAATAAAATGGGATAGTCGAAGCTTTCAACAAGATCTTGGAGACAATGCTAATGAAGATTTGTAGTGTGAATAGGGATGATTGGGATCTGAGAGTACCAACAGTGCTATGCGCCTATAGAACTACTTGCAAGAAGATGACAATGCAAACTCCCTTTAAGTTGGTTTATGGTCTAGAAGTAGTTGTCCCTATGGAATATTTGATTCCTAGTCTCGGAATTGTAGCATTCACAGATATGGATGGCATTGGCACTATTGAAATAATGTAACTGCGAAGAGCATTCTAATTATTATTTTATTCATTGGATTAAATCCCCATTGCGGATTAATCATGTCATTATTATTATTATTGTTATTGGATTAATCCCCATTGTGGATTAATCATGTCAGTAATTGTATAAGGACCAAATCCCTTTTTGTGGATTGGTCATTGGACAATTATAAAGGGTAGAACAAGAAGTCGACCCCAACAGTTACTATTGAAGACCCATAATTAATTAAAGGTGGGTTTACCCACCCAGAGTGAGAGGTCGGCCCTACCAGTTGTGACCTTTCACACGTGCCAGTCTTGTATAAATAAGAGGCTAGCGTCTCACTTCAAACACACACTTCACTTGCTCATTCTCTTATGAGGAAAGCTGCAATTACAAGTTGGTGAGAGGAGAAGAAGGGTGGTGCATATCCAGAGGAGGAATTTTCTGTATTGGTTGAGTTATCTCTTGAACATTGTATAAGCTATTTATGATAAGGAAGTTTTTGTTGGGTTTTCTTCCCCTAGAGGGTTTTTCAGGATAAATGTTGTGTCTCTTGTGGATGTGTATTTCTCAGTGATCTTATTCTTATTATGCTCTTATATTATGAAATGCAAAGAAATATAATAATGGCATAAAACGTTAACATGGTATCAGAGCCAACCTGAAGAAAGCACAATCTGCAAGAGGAAAAACGTCACTGTTACCGTACCCCAAAATTAGGGTTTTGAAAAAGAAACTATTTTCAGCTCCCTAATACCCTAGAAAGTTGCGCCCTCCCCCAAGGATCAATTTGGCACCTAGAGCACACCTTTTCAGTGGCTAGATCTCCCAGAAAGTGAAACCCTACTTTCACAAAGTACCAGAAAACCAGAAAACCAGAGTACCAGAAGTACCAGAAGTACTAGAGTACCAGAAGTACCAGAAAACTAGAAGCACCAGTCCAGAAATCCGCAGAGCAGATTTGAAGGGGTAAAAGTTGGATTTTTGAAATTCTGACTGCACCAACTAACTCGCCTCAGCCCAGCACATCTATCCCCTAGATCATAATTTCAAAATTCAAAGTTTGAAAAATTAGGGTTTCCTCATAAAACCCTAAGTTGCAGTTGCAGTCGCAGTCTCAGAACCAATTGCAGTTGCAGTACCTGTTGCAGTTGCAGCTGTAGAACCAATTGCAATCACTCTTGAATTTTTTGGTAATGATTACTGCTGCTACCAGATGGAGCCACTACCTACAAATGCTATCTGAGGTATGTACTCACATATGGTTAATGGTTAAACCCTAAAGAGTATTTATAGGAGAAGGGATCTTTTTCCATAGATCCAGAAGGATCTCAAGATCCAACACATTTAGAGGAATGATGCAACCCAGGTGTGATTATTCTAATATGCATCTATTTGTTATGAAATTATATTGATCAGTGTTGCATGTTGAAGCTATGATCAATTCACTAGAAGGATTGAAAGTTGATCATAGAGCTTATCCTCTAACCTAACCTTTTGTCAAGTTAGTGTATTGTCTTAGTACAGAAGATAGGTTGAAGAAAGCATTCATCACTTGAGTGAAGGAGACCTGGAAGAAAATAAATCACTCATTCTTGAGGATAAGGCTCTAGGTTTGATTAATCAAGATTCAAAGGTACACATGACAAGCTAATGACTTTAGTTGAGATAGCAATTGTCGTAAAGTATTATACTTGATAACATGTGAGAATACTTTGTTTGATATGACTAACACCTCCTCTAGGAGAAACCTCTTTTATTAGTTTCAGATTGCCATGGAAGAATGCTTGGTCACAACACTAAGATAGTTTTGACCCCATTTCATATTGTATTCCTTACCTTTAATCTTTACTAAATTATAAATAATAGCTCTAAAGGAGCTACTGTGATGATTGTTCGGGCTATTTCTTTGTATTATCAAGAAGGATATTATTCTTGCTTGTTGTTTTGTTGACCTTGCTCCAGGTCACATGAGGAAGCTATAGCGAAGGTTTTAGAAGGAAACATGCTAAAGAAGAAATCATAAATGAAGCAATCATCATTGGAAAAGAAGAAGACGGGTCACTCAGAAGCTACCATGACCAACACTATTGAAGAATCCATGTGTACTCTAGAAGATTAGCTCACATCAACTACAAGGTGCTACCATACATATGCAAAGCTGTCACAGGTTTACCAGAAATCAAGGTTGATTAGGAAGGCATATGAAATGGATGTGCGCAAGGGAAGAACGTCAAGAACCCGTTTCCGAAGAGGGACAACAAGGCAGAAGGAGTCCTAGAACTCACTCATTCAGATGTATGTGGCCCAATGCCATCATCCTCTATTAATGGGTATGTATACTATGTATCATTCATTAATGATTATTCTCGTAAAAGACCTGGATATATTTGAAGTGTTCAGCAAGATCAAGGAATTCTAAGCCTTGATAGAGAATCTTTCCGAAAGAAAGATTAAGATACTCAGGTCAGATAATGGAGGAGAATATACCTCGAAGGAGTTCGTAAGATTCTACAGAGATGTCGGGATCAAGAGGGAACTAACTAATCCCTATAATCCCCAAAAAAATGGTGTTGTTGAAAGGAAGAACAAAACGATTATGGAAGCTATGAAGACCATGATTCACGATCAAGATCTTCTTATGTGCTTATGGTAAAAAGCAGCTATGGCAGTTGTTTATGTGAAGAACAGACTATCCCATAGTGCACTTGGGTTCAAGACCCCAGAAGAAATGTTCACCGGAAAGAAGCCAGAGGTAAGCCATCTCAAAATATTTGGCTATCTAGTGTTTGTTCATATGCCGAAAGAGAAAAGGAACAAACTGGAGCCCTCCGGAAAGAAGGGAATATTTGTGGGATACTGTGAAGTATCCAAGGCCTTCAGAATCTACATACTTGGTCACCGCCATATTGAGATTACCATGGGCGTGACCTTTGATGAAGAAGATACACTTAAGAAATTGAGAAGATGCCAACTTGAAGAGGTATGTGAAGAGGAACCTGTAAATCCCAAGATGATAGAATCTGTGAGAGAAGTTCCTAGAGTTGCAGAACCTGTAAGGGAAGTCGTAGCTTTCCCTGATGAGGAGACTCTTAAATATCATGATATAACAGAAGCTCAAGAAACTCCTCAGATGACCTTCTCTCATAAAAGAAAGCCTGCTTGGGAAAGAGAGCTTATTCAAGATGGAGAGAAGTATGGTGTTCCAGAAGGAACCACAAGACAGGTGAAGAAACCAAAGCCATTCTCCAGTTACATGGCTTTGATGTGAAATCTACTTGATGAAGAACCTACATGTTTTGAAGAGGCCATCCAGAAGAAGGAATGGGAAGATGCCATGACAGAGGAATACCAATCCATAATAAAGAATGATGTGTGGGAAATTGTTCCCAGACCCAAAAGTAAGGATGTGGTATCATCAAAATGGATATTCAAGATAAAACATGCTGCTGATGGAAGTATTGAGAAATATAAAGAAATATTTGTCACTCGTGGCTTTTCCCAGAAGGAAGGAATCGACTATGAAGAGACATTCACTCCTGTGGCAAGATACACTTTGATCAGAACCATTATAGCTCTTGCTGCCAAGATGAAATGGAAGATGGACCAGATGGATGTGAAGATATATTTTCTGAATGGTATCATTGAAGAGGAAGTGTATATAAAGCAACCCCAAGGATTTGAGGTTGAAGACAGGAAGTCTCATGTCTATCAATTGAAGAAATCCTTATACGGATTGAAGAAAGCTCCCAGAGCTTGGTATGGCCGTATAGACAGTTTCTTGATGAGCTTGGGCTTTACTAAGAGTAAATAAGATTCAAATCTCTACTTCAAGATCATGGATAATGAACCGGTAATACTATTACTGTATGTGGATGACTTGTTCTTAACTGGAGAAGAAAATCTCATCACCGAATGTAAACAGAGACTTGCCACTGAATTTGAAATGAAAGACCTTGGCCTAATGAATTACTTCTTAGGCCTTGAGGTATGGCAGAGTCCGGAAAGAATCTTCCTTAACCAAGGGAAGTACACAGTTGAAATCCTGAAGAGATTTGACATGCTCAAATGCAAGTCCATGACTACACCCATGGAAGCAAAGCTAAAGCTGTTGGTCAATACTTCGTCAGATTTGATAGATGCCACTCTGTACAAACAGATTATTGGATCGCTGACGTACCCGACGAACACCAGACCAGACATCTGTTTTGCAGTGAAAACCTTGAGTCAGTTTCTGGTAGTGCCCAGACGTGTTCATTTAGTGGCTGCAAAACATGTGATGAGGTACCTTAAGGGTACAATGGATTATGGTCTCAGCTATGATGGAGATCATGACTTCACTCTGATTGGATATA
>JZKD02S0155787.1:1770403-1793096 GCA_000966675.3 Picea glauca | reverse complement strand
ATTGTTATTGGATTAATCCCCATTGTGGATTAATCATGTTGGTAATTGTATAAGGACCAAATCCCCTTTTGCGGATTGGTCATTGGACAATTATAAAGGGCAGAACAAGAAGTCGACCCCAACAATTACTATTGAAGACCCAGAATTAATTAAAGGTGGGTTTACCCACCCAGAGTGAGAGGTCAGCCCTACCAGTTGTGACCTTTCACACGTGCCAATCTTGTATAAATAAGAGGCTAGCACCTCACTTCAAACACACACTTCACTTGCTCATTCTCTTATGAGGCAAGCTGCAATTACAAGTTGGTGAGAGGAGAATAAGGGTGGTGCATCTCCTGAGGAGGACTTTTTTGTATTGGTTGAGTTATCTCTTGAACATTGTATAAGCTATTTATGATAAGGAAGTTTTTGCTGGGTTTTCTTCCCCTAGAGGGTTTCCCAGGATAAATGTTGTGTCTCTTGTGGATGTGTATTTCTTAGTGATCTTGTTATTATTATTCTCTTATCTTATGAAATGCAAAGAACTATAATAATGGCATAAAACATTAACAGGCACTGCTCAAGAGAGGCTTGCACAGTTGGTGGAACTAGAAGAAGACAGATTTATTGCAGGATTTCATCACTAGGTACAAAAGGAATGATAAAATGCCTACCATGACAAACATATCAAGAAGAAATCCTTTAAGAAAGGAGACCTGGTATTGGTATATGACAACAAGTTCATGAAGCATTCAGGGAAGTTTAGAACACATTGTCTTGGGCCATTTGAGGTCACCTATGTTACATAAGGAGGAGTTGCACAGTTGAAGACACTTAAGGTAGAGTGGAAGGAAGGCTTAGTGAATGGGAGTCGATTGAAATTGTACTATGACAACCAACTTCCTCGCAGCTCTCAGTAAAAGAATGAGGAGAAGGGTTTATGTACTAGGTGCAGTTGAAACTAGGTACTAGACATATAAAATACAGTTTGCACAGTGAAGAATGGGACAGAGTAGAAAGAACAGGCTGCCCCATGTAGTCTGAATTCGATGTGAAATAGAAGGTGCATACCTGAAGTGCCTTGGGACAAGTCACATGTGAGTGTAGGGGGCTTGTTGGCCCTTGGTTATGGAAGGAAGTGAATATTAAGGAAAGAAGCATGAAGTACGAAATGCACAGAAAGAACATTTACTGAGATTGGGTTGAATTAGTCGAAGAAGAAGAAAAGAAGGAGCGAAGTAAGAGAAATTGGGTCATTGAATGAGAAAACTGAGGAAGATAGATCAACAAGGAAGATGGATCATGGGAAACTCAGCAAGAAGAAAAAGTCATCAATGAGTGCTTGGATAACCTCGCGGGAAAGAAGGAAAGACAGGCTAGCGAAGCCCTGAAAACGCTATTCAAGTTGACATAGGGTTTTAGACACGTAGGTTTCAGCCCAAGGTTGTCCGAGAGTCATTATAATGTATAAATAAAGGTTAATAGGACCTAGGATGGGTTCGATGATGTAATGAGTGATTATTTTTTTTCAGAGAGGGAAGTATGATGTTGAGAGAGATTTTGTGTTGTAAGATCTTCAGCTGGATGCAAAGATCAACCCTGTAGCTAGGTGCATGGAGAGGGTAGAGAAAGAGAGAGAGAACGAGAGATATCTACAAGCTAAGAGTGCAGATAGAAGTGCATTTTTTCCTATAATCTCAAGAAACATAGTTCTATGGGCGTAGCCCTAGGGAGAGGGTGAACCACCTATATCTTTTTGCTCTGTGGGATTGATGTTGTGTTATTTTTCCTTCTGATTACTTTGTTATTACATCATTGTGTTAGATCTGAGATATAACTGTGAGAAGCAGGTTTGAGTTGGTAAATGATATCTATATGTTGTTTTTTTGTTTGTTTTGGACCCACTTTTCATTTCCTCTAGTTGTAGACACCTGTGTCGTGCAACCCCTTTATTGCTACTTCGGGTGAGACTACACTTGCTTCCTAGGTGTTGCCGAAAGGGCCAGTAGTTAGGGCTTGTTGGTGCGCTATTAGAGATGAACCCTGGGTGTGCCCCTCTGCCACCAATTTGAAAGTAGGTTTAACTATCTGAAGTGATCTAGATGGAGGACTAATAGACGGATGACTAATGGAGGCGATAGATTGATCTGGTGGAGTACCATTAGTGACCTTTTCTTTATTAGGTTTAGCCGACATGTCATATAGGGTGGTGTGAGTGGTTAAATCAATCCCATTGAACATATAAATATGAACACTCATCTAGGCTTCATCACTAGGAGGATGGTTGGAACTGCCCCCCATGGAAGGGGAAAGAGCCTGAGAAACCATGGATTATTGTTGGGGAAAAGTGTGTGTTAACACAGTGGGTTTGGAATTCCCTTTGAAAAATTTTGCAACTTCATCGCGATGTGGATAGTCTTGAGTGAAATGATCTTCACCACAAATAAGACATGGTAATTTTAGTTTTTGTTGTGGTGAATTTTTAGTAGCAGGTGGTGGATTTTGTGTTTTGGGATGTTCATTATTATTATTATTATTATTGGGCTTATTTTTTGTTTTCTTCTTACTTCCGGATTGTTGTGAATAGGAATATTGAACTGCATTCACCTCAGAGATTTGAGTTTGGAGGGAGGTAGAGGAGAGTGAAGTCGAACTGGTAACAGGTGAGGAAACAGAGTGATTTATTGTTCCAGTTGAATATGATGTGGATTGGGTTTTGACGGCACGGATAACTCCATCCGCATGTGTCGTGGAAGAAGGTTTGGATATTTCGATAGGATTATGGGTAGCATTTGGAATCAACTCGTACAAAGTAGTAGATTGGGAGTAAACCAAATATAAGTACTGAGCTTGGGAAATGGCTTCTTCTCAGTGACTACACCACCCATGGTGATGTCAGGAGAAATCGGGGGTAAAAGAGATTTAGTAAACCACTCTACCAATAGATGTTCAAGAATGGTCTCTTTAATAAATATTCACCATCGTCTCCACTCATGAATGTGATCAAAGATATGCAAGGATTTAATTTGATGAAGGGAGGTTAAAATTTCAGTACTCGTCTTATAATGGATCGGTAATTGAAAATACGTGAGAAAATCCATAGCAAGGGAGTTGAAATATTGAAAAAGAACCATGTGGAAGTTCAATGTACCATTTGGATGCATATCCTGTAAATGTGCGCTGGAAGAAATGTAAATGTATAGAATCATCTATCAATGAGTTTAATGAACACTATAAATGGAAATTCCTCACATGGTTTTTTAGGTCTTCTCTAAGTTTATTGTCAAACTTGGGGATTTTAGAAGGTAATTTAGTAGGAATTACTGGCCAAAAAGTAAAATGCAATATGGGATCATTTGTCAACCGAGACAAGTCTGGGAGATCCAGAGTGTCAAGGAAGGGTAATTGGTAGTTAAACTGAGGGTGATATTGGTGTGGCATAGGGACACCAGTGGGGCCATAAACTAGTTGAGGTCAATAATTGCATCCATTAGGCCCTCCCATATATGGTTGTTGTTGACCAAGATAGGTAGGATTTGATGGTTGTTGAGGAAAATTCATGAGTGGGATGAAGCCTGACGAATTCTGAGGAGTATAAGTTAGTTGATTCAGTTATGAAGGATAAATAGTTTTCGCTTGAGGAGGGTAAATTTTTTTTCCCTGAGGAGGGTAAACATTATCCCCTTGGGGAGGATAAACATTAGACCCTTGGGGAGGATAAGGTTGTTGTCCTTGAGGACCCAAGGTGGGATTTGGGACATCTGGATAAGGTTGTCCATAAGATAGCTTGAAAGGAACAAGATTTGATACTCCTCCTTGTGGGTTATGGTATGATTTCCCCCCAAGGTAGGGTTGATTAAATGTACCTCCCAAAGTTACTCCCTATGATTTTGAAGGGTTTTTGGAAAAAGAAGGTTTTCCCCCTCCCATAGGTCGATTTACAACTAGGGTTTGACCAGTAAAGGGAGTTTGTCCTCCGGAAGTAACATGCAAAGGTGGATGTCCCCTAGAAGGGGTAGGCCCACTAAAGGATGGTTTTCCCCCGGGAGGGATATGTCCTACAGTTGGTTGTGTATTTCTGGCAAAGATCTGCATTCTCTGTTGTAAAGGCATTCCAATAGGATTTTGTAGAACATGAGGAGTTGCAGTGTGAAAAGGTGTTATGGTGGGAGTAACAATTGAAGTGCCTTGTGTATGAGGGTTAGTGATGACTCCAGCAATGAGGTGGAATTTTGTTGACGTAATATTAGGGTTGATGACCTATTCGATGGGATGATCAATAGTTTGACCAGATGGTCCTACCTCAGTGGCAAGAGGGTCATGAGGATTAAGAGGTTGTCGAATATATTCAAAATTCTCATAAATATCACATCTCTATGGAGTCCTCCATACATAACAAGAAGGTGTTTGATGTGGATCTACTTCATCAGTAGGATGAGTAGGGGTCCTAAAGTTAACACTAAAAATTGGTTCTGTGAATCCCATGTATGTCTCGGTAATGGGTCCCAATGGAAAACTAGGGACTTCTTCTTCTACAATATTATCAAATGAGTCTAATCGAACCAGGAGTGGTTCAATAAGAGCTTATGACACAGGTGTAGTACGAGTGGTATCCTCAATCATAGACAATGCTCTTTCCAAATTTCCCAACAAAGGAGTAGCAACACTCCCAGCATTAGAGCGATTTTCTACCTCTTCATGGTAGATTTATTCTAGTGAATTAGGAGGTAAGGGTTCGTAGACTTCTTCCAGAGGAAACCCTTGCATCCTACATGATATACAAATACCTTTATCATCTACAATATCAATCTTGAAAAATTGTTAAAACAATAACACACGCTAAAAAATCTAGAATAGACAACAAGCAAACAAACCTTCTCTCAATGACCGTACTAATTGGTGATGAAATCCAACATCGAGTGATCAAGTCGAGAACGAGATAGGATATGAGTGGGTGGAATAGCTATGATGGCGACCTAATTAAAAAACTTATGCCTTGGTGCAAGATTCCACACAGTAATCCTGGATTTACCCTCCAGGAGCCCGAGTGAGTTTGACCACCGTCTGTTCCAGGTACAGTGAATACTTCCCTTCACCATCACCTTCTGCAAATACCCTAAATATTTTGGCTACTAGAGAAACCAACTCACAATCAGCCCCTGGGTGGGTAAGGTCGACAGTCTAGTCTGAACGTATGGATAGGATATCAAGTCTAGAATCCTTCGAGATAACTGAGGATAAGTGGACCAGTAAAAATCCATAGCACCCCAAATGGATTCAGAATTCATAAAGCACCGAGACCAAATTAAGACAGTTGGAACTCAAGAAGAACCCCCAATATACGATCTTACTACTACAAACGGTTAAACCACAGAGGGATAATCTCTGTGGATCTCCCAAATGCGACCTCATGTGTAACCCCTATGTGAGAGGGGGATCCCAGATATTCTTATACGGCAATTGGATTTTCTCTCCGTATCATAAGATGCTAAGTTTTTTTTGAATGCTTTGGAGAGTTGTACTCACAACCTAATCCAAAGTGCTAATCCTTGTCTAATATTGGTGGAAGAATCTAAAAATAAAACGTTTCTAGATTGATTTTAATTAGCGTTGATTTGTGTGGTTGTTCTTTACTCAGAGGTGAATGAGAGTGAAACTGATGATATTATGACTCGATTCCCAAAAATGCATAAGAAAAATGATAAAAAATCTTTTCTTTCAATGGAATTCTACTTATGGGAAGGAGAAGAGATTTTCCTTTTCATTATCAAACACAAAAATGTAGAGATTTCATGCAATTGCTTTCAACAAGAATCCAGTTGAATGCTAAAATACTCAAAAAAATGATTCTAATATCCAAAATCCAATCATGAAATGATATCTCTTTGTTTCAATATGAACTTTAATTGATTTGATTTGAAAGATTCTTATGCCAACTAGATATCACTATTTGAAGTTTTAGATAATTGGAAGCTAGTATCATATAAAAAAAAATCACACTCTCACAATGATCAAACAAGAAGCAAAACAAATTTAAACTTTTAAAAGAAAACCAAAACTCAAACAAAAAAAATTGCTTGGAAAGATATAAATCAAAGACCAAATGGGTCAATACAAAGATCTTTGGGCTTCCTTGTGACAACTTTCACACAATCATATGAACGAGAAAGTATCAAAAACCAACTCAAGATCTCAAATAGGAAGAGTGATTCCAAAACAAGGAAAATATCTTAAAAAAAAAACGAGTAAAGAACCAAAAGGGAGTGAGAGAAAATATTCAAATTGTCTCTCCAAAACAAGTAGCTAGAAAGGGAAATTTCACATTTTTTAAAACGTTTCAAGCCCAAATAAAGACAATAGGAAGGGATGAGCATCAAATATAAACCCAAAAAACTTCACAAACCGAAGTGCAAACCCTGGAAAGGACCTCTACAAAATAGACTTAAAAACTCTGATGAGAAAAAGGCAAAAAACCTCAAAAAGGGAGATAAACGCTCCATAAATCAAGGGCATAGAGCGCTACAATTATTTGTAAATAACTATAGGTGAGCTATGATGATATATTAGTTCTCTTATATGGACTACAGGGGAGCATTTATCTTCCTATAAACTAAAAAACAGAGCCAAAAAATGCAGAAAAACTCACCCAAAATTCACAGAACTTGGTGAAATTGCTAGTGAAGATAGGAGAAAGGTAATGGATCATAAAAAATTAGTGAAATTGATATAAAAGGTGGGAAAATGGTAGGGACAGTACAAGTAAATACAAATCAATGTCGATCCCGAGTGGATTCGCCAATTTATGTTGTAGGAAAATTCCCCTAGGGACAGGTGAATGTCCTCTTGGATCTTAGACCCTTATGACCAAGACAAAAGAATGATAAATTTGAACACTAACATTCCTTTAAATGTATCTAAACTAGTCAAGGGAAAAGACGAAGAAATTATGAGTACCTTTTTCTTAACTTTTTCCTCCCTTGGTCCAGTTTGAATTTGATCTTCAAGTCCTTCAATGAATTCTGCAATACAATAGACAACAAAGACAAAACATACTTCCTATTCTAAAAATATTAGTTTAAAACTAGATTCATCAAAAGATACAAGCCCATGCAAATGTACACAAAATTGAAGGAAACAATCCAATCATATGTATTAATGAGAATTCAAAAGAGATACTTACAAACCATAGATGAAGCCACAACAGCCTCTCCAAGTCCTCCTCGTCCAGCCCTTGCACAAAGCTCCCAAAATCATAGGTTTGATATCCTAAATATTTCTCCCAATACCATAGGTTTGATACCTCAAATTTGTTTCCTCCATCTCCATGGAAAGCCTTCATTATATAAGATTTGGAGGCTTAACCACCATGGAGAGGATCACTCATCAGATCCATGAAAAATGGATCTCTAAGATATTTAGGGAGAAAATATCTCTTAAGGATTTTCGGGAGGAAATATATCTCAAGGATTTTAATGAGGAAATATTTCAACCATCCATGAGATGCTTCACCTTCCCTAAAAAATAGGAAACCAATTTTGAGGTGGATTCTCCCACTTAATTAATTTATTTTTCATGAATATTAATAATAATTCATGTGCACTTGGTATTTTGGCCTTTATGTAATATATAGCTCTTCTGCATTGACTAGGGATTGTGACATAGGTTATTCCATGGTGTCAAGGTGTATGTGACACTTATATGACACTTACGCCACTTAGGGCGAGGTGCCTAGGTGTGAAAGTTTCATGTGTAACACTTATCAAAACAACCCAACTCATGTCCCTTATCTGGATTGAGGCAGCTTCATAGAAGGATTTATGCCACCTATGCCATTTTCATTCAGGTTTTACCAATAATGCCTATCGACACATTCCTACTCATGTAAGAGTATTCATCAATTTGTCAAAGGGACAATACAATTTCCCCTATTTTAATTCAGCCATAGTTTCCACGATGTGATTCCAAAATATTTCCCTCCATCCTCAAGGGACTCGTTCAGATAAAGAACAATCCTCTAAAGGTGGAAACACCTTTCAACAGGCTCTTCTAAATTTTGACATACTAGTCCTATGACTATTCTATGGCCCATATAGGCCTAGTGTTGTAGCCTTCTCTGATACCACTTTGTAACAGACCCAACTCCCTAAATACCTTTTTAAGTGATGGGGTACTAAATGTTTGCTTCTCTTAACAACCTTAAATATTCTCTATCATAGCTCCATCCTCTTTTTCTCATCATGAGCTATCCAAGGTCAATAATTTCACTCAAAACTGAGATCTAGAACGAAATCTATGACCTTTTAGAGTTCTTGGGTTTACATATGAAAAATCACTCTTATTTCAACATGGCATCTATGTGACATGTCATTGTCCATTCCAACTAATGTGGAAACACCCTGGTCCTGATACGACACTAGCCTAACCTTACATGGTGGAACTTCATTCCACACAAGCCTACAACCATCACTGCTAAAACCTTCGTTCGATGCACTCTCATGGGTGGCGGACTTGCAGACTCATGAATGCATGATTATTCCTTTCATAAGTCCATCTGAAGAGTCTCAGAAATTAGCCAATTTTCAATATACATGGACTCACAGACTCACAGACTCGCAAATGCATAATCCTTCCCTTCATAATTCTGTCTAAAGAGTCTCAACACTTAGCCACTTTCCCATCTATGCAGACTCATGGATGTACAATTTTGTACCTCCTCTTCATAAATTCATCTGAAATCCTCAACACTTAGTCATTTTTCAATATACATGGGCTCGAGGACTCACAAATGCATGATTCTTCCTTTCATATGTCCGTCCAAAGAATCTCAACACTTAACCACTTTTCCATCTACGTGGACTCGTGGACATACAATTCTATACCTCCTCTTCATAAATTCGTATGAAATCCTCAACACTTAGTCATTTTTCCATATACGTGGTCTCATGGGCTCATATACGTACAATTATTTACCTTTCCTCCATAATTACATCCGAGAAGTATCAACACTTAGATTATTTTGTGATTTTTTTGGGTTCGTAGGTTGGCAGTCTCACGGACTCACAGACTCATCTGATTCCCTTCCTCTCTTCTAACAGTCCACACTTAGATTATTTTGTGAATTGTTTGGGTTCATGGTTTGGTGGACTCATGGACCCATTCATCTCACATTTCCAACCCTTAAAATCAATAGGGACCCACTCCCTATTACCTCAACCAATTATAGGCCTCCATGTGGCTTCCTCATATACATAGGCTCGTGACATCAGGATAATTTTATCATGATGTCATCCCTCCTCTCATAAACTTCTAAGAGATTACAAGTCAATCAATGACCGAGATCACATCCCAAATGTACTCTGATCAATGATCGAGATATTTCAAAATTTTGGTTTGACATCCAAGGATAAAACGGAGGTCTAATACATAGTTCACCCAAGGCCTTGCACTATGGTCCACCAACCAAATTACTTGTTTCCATTCATAGGCTAACACCTATCAACTTCTAGACACATTGGCATTCTGGGTCAACATGATACATCATTCTGACATTACCTATCCCATAAATATCGGTTAAACGAGACCAAAATTATCTATGACAGAGGTTAATTATGGGTTAATCCCTGATTAATAGTGCAGATTAACTCAAGTACATTTTCTATAGGAATGGTAACCTTATCAAGTACAAGGTTCATATCTGTTCACTGCACCAATCCAACGACTATGATTCCTTCAAGCTCAAAACATGGTTTTTCATCCGATTTTGGACTTAGACAATCCAAGATTTTTTCTTTGGGATATTTCCCTTAAATTCAACTATTAACTTATAATCCTAGTTTCCATTCACAGATTTCCCATCATGACGATATATATATAGAGAGAGAGAGAGAGAGAGAGAGAGAGAGAGAGAGAGAGAGATTGATCATGTGTGAATCATAAAATTAAGTTCATTCTTTTAATGTTAGAAAATTATAGAACACTTGTATTCAGTTGTGAAGGGCATGCACCATTCTTTCCATCCTACCATCACTTAAACACAGAAGTTTGAAAATATAATAAGAATCATCACTATAATTCAAGTATGTATATGTATAGCGCAAGTACATGCATTCAATCATGAATTTCAATTCAATTACATAGAGTCTATGAAATACTTATCTATTACAGTTGATAGTCAACCAATTGACTATGGGTATTCACCTTTCCACCCAACCGTAGGCTCATATACATTCAATCTTAGCATTCTAGCCACCCCCATGCCAAGCCATGATACCACTAGGGAATCTCTCTCAGGTCCTCAACAATATTTGAAGGTCACTTTCCTTCACTCTACACTTGGTAGAGATTTTCCCTTACATTCACCTAGCTCGGGCCTCTTCGATTTTTATCAAATGCCTTCCCAACATTAAGCTCATGACCCCCTTAGCTTAGGTCAGGTTTCAGGTATTCCATGCTCTATCTCAGAACCCTTATATAGGTTCTTTGATCCTTCTATTGCACTCACCTGTGCATTCTTTTAGCAGCTATCTTCCTAAAAGGCCTGAACTCTCCTCCAGTTCTCCCTCTGTGCATATCCAGGAAGCACGCCTCTCTCCATGTGATTTTTCTTACACAAATGATCTAGGCAGGTTCTCAACCTATCCTTCTATTTCTTCTGTGAGAAGGAAACTCATGGGTCAATCCTTGCGACCTGTGGTGATATTTCCTAGTTTCCTCTAGCTAACCGCTTCTTGTCCCTTTTGATAGCTCTCCATAATTCCATTCATTGGGGTGGTTGGTTATTCAACTACCAATCCCTCCTCATTAACTGACATGTCTTGTTATCCAGAATAAGGGAAAATAATATGAATGCTTCCAATTAATATTTCGGCAAGGTGGCTTGGGGTCTTTTAAATTAATAGAACCTCCCCTCATTCCTCTAGTGATATCATGGTTATTACTTTAAGGCTTCACCCATAGTCAATTGTCAACATTTATAATTAAACAATAAGACATTTACAATATTTGAAATCCATTTCAAGGAAATAATAAATTATGATTAATTACAGGCTGAGGGAAGCATGGTTGTTACACGCAGGCACTAAGTCATATTGACTTAGTGTTGTCACAACTACCTATGAACATGTTATACAAACTATATTAAAGTGTAACATGGGAAATTCATTTGCACACGAAGTCGACTATGATGGATTTGGATAAAGTGAGTGATAAAAATGAAGCACAATACATTGAATATAGTAGACTAGTGCAAGAGAGGGACAAGGATAAACAAAGAGCATGAAGGTTGAAAAATGCAGTGCGGGAAGTATGCAACAGTTTACCATAGATACCAATGGAAGTAGATGCTCCATTGGAAAAGAAAGTGAAGAATATAAGTGAATCTATTAAGATATTTCATGAAAATATTATTGACTTGAAAGCGCGCACAACACCAAGTACTCCACGCAATGAAAGATAGAAAAGAGAGAAGATATTTGCAATGACAGTGGAAAGAATTAGGGGTTTGGATGAAGAATGTGTGAATTTGTATGGAGAAAGCACACAAGTATGGACTCAATTGTTGGAGAATACAGAGATACAAGCCTTGGAATAAAGGATACAAACTATGCAGGAGAAGGCACATAATATCAAATATACAATGAACACTCTACCACCAAAAGAGCATATGACTGCAATCATCGAGAATAGGAAGTTAAACCAAGAGATAAACCAAATTAGAGTGGAATCTTATGCAAAAGTTGGAGCCACTACAATACCAATCCTTCATAGTGACAAAACAAATTGTGACGGCACAGAGCATAGTGAAGCAAGCAGTGTAGCACAGTCCAGAGAAGTTGAAAAACCCTATTAATGTGAAGACAACAAACGAAATTTTGGCACAAAAAATGAAATCAAAGGGAAAGATTGCAACTGCAAAGGAGAATTTTGAGAAGCTCATTGTGAAACTGAAGGGAGCACAAAAGAAGAACTTTGTAGCTTAGGATGAGCCACAGGTGAGTGTTGGGGGGATATTTGGACAGGAATTTTGGGATAATTTTTGTAAACTATGTAGGAGCATGGACAGAAGAAGGAAGATAGCTAGCAAATTTTCAAGATCGGTGCGTGCAAAGGAAAGAAGTCAGTTAGAATTCGTTAGGCATTTTGGTCCATTGATAACGAGATAATCCCTAATGTAACTTTATAATATGTATGGGTTTTGGGTAGTAGATAGTTTTGAAGAGAGAAGAACATGTGAGCAAGTAAGAAAAGCTAAGTGTGCACTATATGCATGAATGGAAAGGGAATTTTTAGGTATAATTATGATATCATGTATGAGTGTAGTGCATATAGTTTGTAATGGATGATTCTGAATAATAATATAAGAATCCAACCATTTTGGACATAGACCATCTTGGGTGAACCACGTTAAAGATGGTATCTCTTTGTTTGTAATACCCTTGATTTGAACCCCAATTGTACATATAAATGTAAATTAACATGTAAGCTAGCGAGTCATGGGTATTGATTGTAAATGTAAATCTAATTATACACATAAGTTGGTGAGTTGATGGTACAAGGCATTTGGTTTAGTTCTACACTCTTTGAGTCAGTGTGTGGGATTCTCATGCCAAAGAAGTGCTCACATTTTATAATATATATCACAGTGTGTAAGTGTGTGGGGATTGCGCACTAAAGGAAGGGTGCACACCATCTTGAGTTTTGCGTACAATGGAGTAAGTAAGCGGTTTTGGGGCCAGAGTTCCTTTGTGTATATTTTTTTTGAGGTCATAGTTCCTGTGTGGTTATTAGGCTAGAGAGCTAGATGTTAAATGGTCAGTAAACCATAATTGTAATATGTATTCACATGAAAATATTAATGAAAACACACAACTCATGTCAACCAACCATGTAAAAGAGTATGGGGGGTTAAACTCCACTAGATAGGGAAAGGGGGATAAAATTTAAGGATAAGGGGCTAAGCTAGGGGGGATTAAGCTCAAAGGAATATTATACTAATGTTCCTTAAAGTATAAAGTATGGATAATTATTTTATCCTAACTTCTAAGGATGGGGACAAGTGGGCCCAAGGTAGTTCTCAACATGACAAGTGTGAAGTTGGGAACATGCATACATATAGTTTGGTCTTAATTCATTTTCCTATCATGTTATCAACATTCCTTCACTCACTCGTCTTTCATCGGTACCCTGTTTTTATTGCACGTGTACACTAGTTAGCTTTGGAGCTGGACTAAATAAGAGGGTTGTCAGGCTTGTAGGATATTGAATAAGTGGGTTATCAAGCCTGTGAGCATTCTCTTCATGTGCGAGAATTGTTGGGAATTGATTTTCGAAGGTGTCAAACTGTAGCTACAGGGCTCTTAGACTTCTTGTCTAGTCTTTTTTTGAAGCGCTCGAAAGGAAGTGGGGAAGCTAAGGGATTGTTGAGAAAAGAAGGGGCATACTTCTTGGGGTGGGATAGGCATGCGGGGAATGAGGGACTGTCGGTTGTTAGTTTGAGTTATCACATGTGATTGAGTTTCCTTCTTTCTGAGATACCTAGCCTAGTTAGCAATACTTTACCCAGGTGTATTTTAGCCCCAACTCGGGGGTGATCCACTGCTGAGAGTATGCACATTGCGGTCTAAGGATGGGAGGAACCTAGAAGGTCTACATATAGTTGGTTTTCTTTTAATCAAATATAAGTGTCAATTGTGTGTAAATTCATTTCTTGCGTTAATATTTATGCATTTGTTTTTATGGTTTTTTTCCTTTGTAGGTTGCATGCATATTTTTGTTATTATTTTGTATTAATCTGTGCATTTTTAGACTACTTTTGTGATTCAAATTAGTATCAGAGTTCGAATTTTTAAGTGGCATATCCTAGTTGGCTATTGGGAATGCTACAATGTTCTATTAGAGCCCAATTTTCAACATTGATCCTAGATGGGCCGAGTTAGAAGAATGTTGAAGAAGAAATTCATAGAGAATTAATTTCTGGAGTATGTATGCAACTTGTTTGATTAAATTATTACATTAAAATTGAGAGAAACCTCATGGGTAATGTGAAGAATTGATCCCAAAAATTAAAAATAAGAAATTTCAATTTATAATGGGGAAACTTGGGCCTATAGATGGTCAAATGTTTATTTTATAGATCAGCCATGATGCCTAGAACAAAATTGGGAAAAATACCCAATTTCTGCAACAAAGTTATGGAGGAATTCGACGGGGAAAGGTCAAAATTCCTATGCAAAGATCAAATTGTGTTTACAGGATAAAAAATGGTAGTGTGAATTTTAAATACAAAGATTCTCGTTCAACACCAAAATTGTATGGGCCAGAGATGAATATGAAGTTCGCAAGTCAAAATTATGGAAAAATCAACTAAGCATGGAAAAATAATGGTGTGTGAATGTGCGCACTAAAATTTGGTGTTGCGTGGTGCAAAGCTATTGATGCGCAGAAAAATAATGGTGCGTGGGTGTGCAAACTAAAATATGGTGTTGTGTGGTGAAAATTAGTAATGAGTGGAAAAATAATGGTGCACATGTGTGCACACTAAAAATTGGCACTACGCGGTCCAGAGCTGGTGATGCACAAAAAAATAATGATGCATGGGGGTGTGCACTAAAATTTGGCACTACACAGTGTAGAATTTGTAACACACTCATAATATTGGTTTGTGGGTGAGTGCACTATAATTTGGCATCAAACAGTGCAAAGCTTGTGGAACACACATAATATTGGTGTGCAAGGCATCTGCATTGAGTGTTGGCACAACATAGTGAAATTTTTTTGGTGCACGTGCAATGTTAGTATGTAGTGTGTGCACATTAAATATTCATGCCATGCAAAATTAGAATTGGTGGTGCGTAGGGAGTATTGGTGTGCAGTGTGAGTGTATTGAACCTTGGTGTTGTATGGTGTGGATCTTGCAATGCGCATAGAATATTGGTGTGTGACACAAAACATTATGCACACTAGATATGGGTATGCGGTGCATGCACTAAATTTTACGAATTATGCATGCTAATTATGGGTGTATAATTTAGAACTGGTGTGTGCGAAGTCAATTTGGTGGACTACAATAGTAGAAAACAAGTGATTTTCCACGAAATGTTTTGTATTTTGAAGGTTATGTTTTTGCGGGGCATTTTTGAGGCCCTAAACAGTGCTTTTAGCTACTCAAAAATATTGCTACCAAGACATGCTTTCTATAACTCAAATTAAATAGATCAAATATATATTTCTAATGGTGTACCCTATTTGTCAAATGGATTTAGGATTATTGATTTAAATCCCAAACAATGGAGAGTAAATTTTAAGCTCCAATTAACATTTGAAGGACATAACTTCATGCTC
This sequence comes from Picea glauca, assembly GCA_000966675.3. Classification (NCBI taxonomy): domain Eukaryota; kingdom Viridiplantae; phylum Streptophyta; class Pinopsida; order Pinales; family Pinaceae; genus Picea; species Picea glauca. The sequence goes on along the minus strand of JZKD02S0155787.1, from coordinate 1,777,778 downwards.
TGGAATCCGTGAGGCATAGGATAATTCTATGGAAAGATCTTGAAAAATAGAACATAGTAATGTAGCTAAATTGAAATTCTAGAAACGTTAAATTTTTTTAATATGGCATAAAAGGTACCTATGGTATTTATGGCCCAAAAAAATACTAATTGGTCTGAAACTTCAATAGGTTGTATCTAGCAGCCCATAACCCAAAAATAGGTGAAAATTGGAAATCTTGTCCAAATTATGATGATGAAGGAACCCAGTTGGGATATTATCAAAACTACAAAAGATAAGGTACAAAGAATCACAAACACAATTCATATTTGCACCTGGTTAAGGTGTGAACAAAATGAATTCTTGGGTAATAGTCAAATGGTCATAAATTTTTTCTTAAGACTCATAATTGAGCAAAGGGTAGTCATTGAAAAGGTATTAGATAGAGGAATCTATACATCCACATAGAAAATTGATTTGGGAAGTTAATTTCATAAGGAACCAAAAGAAATAATTATGATGCATTATTGGAAAAAATTGTACATAATTTTCATGAATTTGTTAAATTGTTTAGTTTAACAAATCTTGTTGTCTGCACATTTTGCAAAGTAACAACATTTACATCAGAAAAGGTTTAGCACTGATTTCATAATCATGGAATTCATGGAAGATGTATAGAGGGATTACCACCATGAAGACGATATCATAGGGATGTATGTATGTATGGGTAATAAAGGTACAAATTCAATTGGACATGGAGAAGGCAAGGAGGGAATCATGAACTTGGTAGAGACCATAAAAATTCTACAAAAGGATGTCCAGAGTTATAAAGTTGATAATGAGAGGCTTATGAAATCCAAAGATAAGAAATAAGGATTCAACATCAAGTTAATGCAAATATTATACATCATAGAGAAGAAGATGGATAAGGAGACTGAGTCAAGAAAATCAGGGAGTCATACATCTCATGATGAGAGGAGATGAAAAAAGAAGTGTTGGAAGGCATCACCATCACTCCCCAAGGAATTAAAATAGGATGGAACATAATAGTTCAATTCCATATCATGTTAGGAAGCATAAGAGAAGTTCTATGGTAGATGCACTACAGGGATAAATGAATAAAATCAAGCCACCTAAATTTGATGGTGAGCACAAGAAGGATGAGGATTTAGAGACATGGCTATTGGACATGAGGAAGTAATTCTAGTTACATAACTACTCCTCACAAGAAGAAGGAATAATTTACATCTATCAACTCAAAGGAAAATCATTAATGTGGTGGGACTAATTTTTCCAGGTGCATCACATTGATGAAAATAAGATTACTTGGAGGGAATTCAAGAGGTAATTTCAAAATAAGTACTTAACCAAACAATACTATCATAAGAAAATGAAGGAGTTCTTCAAACTCAAGATTGGGAGTATGATGATAGATGAGTATGAAAGGAGATTCTTAGAATTGATGAAGTATGTTTCTTTCATCAAGGATGAGCAAGTTAAGATTCATATGTATTTGAGTGGGTGTCCATCATTTATCAGTCATAAGATACAATATGATGATCACAAGACAATAGAGAAAACTATAAGAAGGGATAAATTCCTTTATGTTCAGCATAAAGGAAAACCAACTTTCCAAAAATATTGGGAAGACAAGAAGAAAAATAAGATGGAATAGAGGAATAAGGAAATTAATCCACCATTCTTTAGAAATAATTTTCAGGGACAACTAGCTTCTAAAGAACCCATAATAACCGGGACATTGGGGAAAAGACCAAGGAAACCACCTATTCAATGTTTGGGTTGTGGGGGAGATCATATGTATATATATTTCCCTCAGAGAGGTGAAAAAGTGAGGACTATTCACAATTCACATCAAGATGATATAGTGGAGGACATGGGTAGAAATGTACCTAATATCTACAAAACCCTAGATAACAAGAAAGATAAGTTTCAGTCACATATGACTGAAGTGGAAGGTAATATCAACAACCAAACCATTATTATTTTAAATGATTCAAGAGTTAGTCATAGTTATCTAGATCCTAATATGGTGGAAAGATTTCAATTTCCAAGAAGAAATCTTGGAAACTCTTGGTTGGCACAACTGGCTACAGGAGCTCAAAGGAAAATTAATGATATGGTTAAGGCATGCCTAATGGACATGAATGGACTGCGCACCAGAGTAGACTTGAACATCATACCTTTAGGCTCCTATGACTTCCTAATTGGTATGGATTGGTTGGAACAACATTATGTTGTCTTATATTGTTATAATAAGTCCTTTACTTGCTTGTATGAGGAAAGGAACTTAAGGATAATATAGGGAATTCCCAGGGAATTAACCATCAAAGAAGTTACAGCCTTGCAGTTGAAGAAAATTTATAGGAAAGGGTGTCAAATATTGGAAGCATATATGGAAGATACACCTAAATATAAGGTTCCAAATATTGAATATTATGCAGTCCTAAAAGAGTTTGAATATATATTTAAAGAAATACCAGGATTTCCACCCAAGCAATATATTGATTCTTCCATCAATATGATGCCAGGACCAAGACCCCTTACAAGACGAGTACACCAGAACTGAAGGAATTACAAATGCAACTTGAATAGCTTCTGAAGAAGGGGTATATATTCCCAAGTGTGTCACCTTGGGGTGCCCCAACATTATTTGTGAAGAAAAAATATAGAACATTGAGAATTTTCCTTGACTTCAGGCAGTTGAACAAGGTAACTATGAATAACAAGTATCCTTTTCCAAGGATAGATGAACTCTTTGATCAGTTGAAAGATGCAAAAATATTCTCGAAGATTGATCTCAGGCCAAGCTATCATTAGGTAATAATTAAATAAGAAGACATCAACAAAATTTCCTTCAGAATGCAGTATGGACATTATGAGTTCACATTGGTGCCATTTGGGTTGTCAAATGCACCCATTGTCTTCATGTTTCTAATGAATGGTATTTTCATAGAATACTTGGATAATTTTTTCATTTTCTTCCTGGATGACATTATTATATATTATAATTCTAAAGAATAACATGAGAAATACTTGAAAGTGGTGTTACATATACTAAGGGAGCATTAGTTCTATGCCAAATTGAGCAAGGCCTCATTATTTGGGCCATATCATTTCATAGGAAGTAATGATAGTGGACCCAAAAAATATAAAGGTCATTGAGGGTTGGCCAACACCAAGGAATGTCTTTGATGTGAGATCATTCATGGGACTTGTGGGTTACTACAGAAGATTCATCGAGGGGTTCTCAAATATTGCACACCCAATCACTTCCTTGCAGAAGAAGGGTGTGAAGTTTGAGTGGAAATTGGAATGTGAAAGGAGTTTCCAACACTTGAATCATTTATTAACAAGTTCTTCAATACTAAGGATTGTTGATCTAAATGAAGACTTCATTATATGCATTGATGCATGTAAAGAAGGGATTGGTGGAGTGCTTAGTCAAAATGGGTATGTGGTTTGCTATGAATCAAGGAAAATAAAGGAGCATGAAAGGCACTATGCTACTCATGATTTGCAATTAGAAGCCATAGTGAAAGCCTTGAAGATGTGAGGCACTACCTCATGGGAAAAATATTTGAGTAGAGGATAGACCATAGTGTTTTGAAATATTTATTTGGGCAGCCAACTCTAAATGCCATGAAAAGAAGGTGGTTATAATTCCTTAGTAAATATGAATTTTATATAAAGAATATCAAGGGGAAAGAGAAAAATGTGGTTGATGCACTCAATAGAAGGGTGCATGAGATGCATGCTACAACCATTAGAATGTACCAATAAGATTTGAAATAAAGAATCTTAGAGGCTACAAAATCACATTTAACGTACATGGAGATAAAGACAAAATTATAGCAAGGTATTTTGCAGAAGAAAAGTGAAGAATATAAGCTAGAAAAAGATGAATTTATCATGTACAGGGGAAGAATTATGTTCTCAGGAATTGAAAAATATGATTTTAAAATAAATGCATAATGTGTCTTATGTTGGGCACACAGGTTACCAAAAAATGGTTGCAGCTGTCAAGAGCCATTATTATTAGCAGGTATGAAGGAAGAGGTTGTTTATTTTATTGCGAGATGTTTGGAGTGTCAAAAGGTCAAGGCTGAGCATAAAAACCCTATTGGTTTTGTTGGAGAAATTTCTATTTTCGGCACACTAGTTCAGTGGGAGTTAACTGACTAGTTCTATTTTAGACTTTCTAATTTTATACCATCACTATTATGAATGCATTCCTAATTAAAGGATGTCATTGCCTATATGGGTGAATATAACTCATTCATTGATTAGATCATAACATACATTGATTCTCATTCTTCATACTATATATCTCTTCCTTTTCTTGATAATATTTGTTTGTGTATGCTTTATATAGGTCTCTTGTGCAGGTTTCCATGAAACACTGACATGGTATCAGAGTGGTGCTTCTTGCAACCCAGAAAATCCATAGAAGAGAGAAAGAGGATTTGAGAAAACCTAGTTTCTGCAATCGTCGCGTCCTATCCCTATAGAAAGGTATGACAATTGGAATCGTCACATCCTATCCCTATCGAAGGGTGCGACGGTCACACTCATTGGGAATCGTCGCAGCCTATACACAGCCAAGGTGCGATGTCGTCGCACTATTTTCTTCATCTAGGGTGCGATGATTCAGTTTTTCACAATTTTTTCACTGTGCCCTTCACTAGGGTGTGACAATTCATCATTGTCACACTTTATCCTTCTCTAGGGTGCGACGATTCAGTAGCCCTTTAGAAAATTGGTTTTCTGTAGTAAAATAGCCATATCTCAAAATCCGTAATCTGGGTCAGGCTGAAATTTGGACCAGATACATATAACACAGGGATGCTAATTCTCACCAAAACTCTCCAAAACTCACATCATATTTTGGGAGATATATTTTTTTTATCATATCTATACCTGACATAGCACCATCTGTCATATCTCGGAATCCACGATCTGGGTTTTTGAGATCTTTTCAGAATCAATAGTAGGATGGAGGCAATGCAAATTCTTCAATAAAGCCTAGTGATAATAATCACACCGTGCAACTATTTTTAATGGAATCCTAAGGCCGCATTCCAACTCAAAATAAAATAATTGTATAATTTGACGATGGAAACAAAAACATAACCTACATTAGTGCTTGAGAAAATCAAATGGGAGAACCGTGAGGATGAGGCCACATGATTACTTCTTGAGTTAATCCCCACTAATATATGTTTTCATGTTACCGTGTGAAAGACTCCAAACAATATCTAGAGCACCTTGGAAGGAATCTTTGGAAAACAGGATGAGATGTGAGGTCATATGCTTGAGGTAGAGTTGAATACATTAGACCCTAAACGTTTTGATAATATACATGATTTCCTTACTAAATTTAAATATTCGATATTGAGCTTGGGTGAATGTGGTATTGATAATTATACACAATAGAAACAACTTATTATAACAATCTTGGTAAAGATAGGACCAAAATAAGTTGTATATGTCTCAAATTTCCATTCTAGAAGATGTCTTTTTGGAAAAAAATGGAAAATGCCTATGTTGTCTCAGTTCATTGAGTCTCTTACACAATAGTAGAAAAAACTCATACACATGGGCCTCATCAAGGATCCCAAAGCACATGCACTCACCATGCATGATGGAAAATGATCATCCAAACAGAACATGAAGGAGAAATAGAACAAGAAGGAGGGATATTCCAAACCTTTTAACGATTCTTTAGGTTCCAAAGACTCTTCATATTCGAAGAATAAGAAGAAGGGAAAGAAGTTCACTTACTTCAATAAACTGAATCATGAAGAATCCACATGCATGAAGAAACAAATTGATCTTATGGTATAGGCACTTCAATAGAACAACCTTGGAAACTTTATTCCAGAGGGAGTCATGAAGAATAAGGAAGAAGATCATGCTCCTACAAAAGGTAATAATCATGCTTTGGTTGCAATTAATTCTTCATCTGATTCATGGATTATAGATTTTGGTGCATCCCATCATATGGAAGAAAAAGAGGAAGTTTTCTCTTCTTTGATTCCATGCTCAAGACCCCATATTATCATGGGGGATGATACTTCAGTAGCAGTAGTAGGATAAGGGATATTGAAACTCCATAATGGTAGTTTTGAGAATGTTTTAAATGTTCCAAATCTTTTTATGAATCTTCTCTCAGTTTATCAAATCACTCAAAAAGGTAAAAAGGTTGAATTTACATCAGATTTAGTTTCAGTAATTAACATGCATGACAATTCCATCATTTCAATTGGTGAGGTGGATCACAAGTCAAGGTTGTATAAATTCATTAAGTTTTCTAATGATGACTCCTCTTTTCTACTTACACATAAGGAGATTACTTTGCATGCACCTCCAGTGAAACATCCATATACTCTTGTGCTTCCATCAGTTTCATACATCAGATATGATTCCATACACTCATATTTTGTACATGGAAATAAGAAGGTAGTGCATCCAAATAAGAAGCTAACGTCGAAGCTTCAACAAATTCCCAAGAAGGCACAGACCACACTTTAGGAAGCAGGAAACCTTGCAAGGAGTCCATTGGAGTCTTCTCATGTAATTTCAGCTTCACAACCTGTGATGCCCATGCATTGCTATATGGTTCAATTCACTGATCTACATAACTACAATAAGGCTGTGGGCAATACATTATGGAAGGAATACATGCATAAGGAGTATGAATCACTCCTAAAGAATCATACTTGGCATCTGGTTCCACTTCCACCAGAAAGGAATATTTCCAAGTGCAGATGGATCCATAGGATCAAGAGGTACAAGGCCCAACATGTTTCCAAAGGACTTCATCAAATCCATAAATATTTCTACATCTTCACGAAGAATTTCAGTGAGAAGAAGTTTCAGACTTTGCGGGATCATCTTGTAGTGAAGCACAATTTCCTAGCAACTGCCATTTTATTCTTTTGATACGTTATATTTTGAGGGGGGGTGGGTGGGGGGGGTTTCCCACATGGTTTTCCCTCTTTCCTCACTTTTATTCAGTGTTCATTAGTTGCATTGTACACGAGTACCTAATATGGCCTAGTAGACGAAACTCATTTTTTACTCCATAGTGATGTTCAGGGGTGGTGTTGGAGAAATTTCTATTTTCGGCACACTAGTTTATTGGGAGTAACACTAGTTCAGTGGGAGTTAATTGACTAGTTCTATTTTAGACTTTTTAATTTATTCCATCACTATTATGCATGCATTCCTAATTATAGGATGCCATTGCCTACATGAGTGAATATCACTCACTCATTGATTAGATCATAACATACATTGATTCTCATTCTTCATATTGTATCTCTCTTCCTTGTCTTGATAAGATTTGTTTGTGTATGCTTTAGCTAGGTCTCCT
>JZKD02S0155787.1:1750671-1770393 GCA_000966675.3 Picea glauca | reverse complement strand
CCAAAGGAATATTATATTAATATTCCTTAAATTATAAAGTATGGATAATTATTTTATCATAATTTCTAAGGATGGGGAAAAGTGGGCCCAAGGTAGTTCTCAACATGACAAGTGTCTAGCTGGAAACATGCATACATATAGTTTGAACTTAGTTCATTTTCCTATCATACTATCATTAGTCCTTAACTCACTTAGTTATCATTGGTACCCTTTTGTTAATATACCTATACCTATAACTATACCTTGGTTAAATTTGGAGCTAGACTAAAGAAGCAGGTTGGTAGGCCCATGTGCACTCTCTCCAGGTGAGAGAGTTTTGGGGAATTGATTTTTGAAGGTGCAAACTACGGCTACAGGGCTATGAGACTTCCTGTCTGGCATATTTTTTAAGCTATGGAAAGGAAGTTAGGAATCTGAGGGACTATTGAGCATAGAAGGGGCACACTTACTGGGGTGGGACAAGCATGTCAAGAATGAGGGTGTAACGCCCTCGACCATCAACCCCCTTATTGGGAAACAATACTACGAGAAAACATTCTCATACTTATATATTATGCATTTAAATGAAATTAAATGGCTTAACAGAGTAAACATACAATTAATGCTAATGTACAAAAATAATTCAATCAACAGTAAACATCATCACATCAGAATACATGATAATATTGCAAGCATCACAGACATCCATTTAAAAATTGAATTTAAACACATGCATATACTTATCTTTGAAACTGTAGTAACTCCACCAACCATGTGCAAACCTTCCATGAAACTCCAAGCCTTAGACCTCACTGCTCATCATGCTCAACAATCAGTCACCCCCGAGCTGGGACTAAGCTCCACCCAAGGCAAGGGAATCTTAGGCTAGGCTGAGGTTACAGGAAAATTACACAGAGCAACCGGAAGGATTCTCTCCAGGAGCCTTCATATTCCCACTACTAACGAACTCTCATTCCCCACATGTATGTTCCTCCTGGGAGTATACACCTTCACAAGCATTGTCCATCGGTGCTTCACCTCCCTCCTTGGGCCTCGACAATAGGCCAGATCAGGAATTCTCAGAGCTTCAAATCTGGTGTTGGACTCTCTCTGGGAGAAAACCACTTCCCAGTAGACTCTCTCACATGGAGGGAGTTGATCACATGCCTGACAACCTGCTTCTTCTACCACAGGCCTGACAACCCACTTCTTCAGCACACTTTTCGACTCAATTCCAACTGGGTGAGGGGAACCGTAACAACATAAACACTTAGTTGACACCAAGATGATGACCAAAACAAAAAATGGGCATAGTCCCATAAATGGAAATGACCAGACGCTAAAACATGACACGCTCAGGTGATTATCCAGGTGTCGGGTTCTACAGAAGACACAAATAAACTCACGATTTACTATTTATAGGATGCATGACATGGAATTATGCAGAGTTCGAGGATGGAGGCCAAATGCAGAGACCATACGAAATTTATGGGAATACACCGGACAATCAAAGAGGTCTCACGATTTTGATTTTCAAAGCTGTGTGCGATATGAAGATCTTAGACACAGAGGTCACACACTTTAGACAACAGAGGACAGAATGGAAAATGAACCCCCAACTCAGTTGACGCTTCATCTTTTAACCACATTCTCCCAGGTTGACACTTGTCTTCCTGGGGCTGCATTCATTCCCTTTTGCAAACTTGGATATGCATTTGTTTCCTCTCCCAGGACTTAGGATAAAAACATGTTTGTCACATAGATTTTGGAATAATAATAAATTATTGTTCCTAAGGACTTAAGCCCCCAAGCTTATCCCCTAGGCTCAACACTTAGCCTCTCTTTCCAACCTTTCATCCCCTTTCCCTTACCCACTCTGTGGAAGATTAGTACCCCATAACTCTTTCTTAGTGGTTGGTTTTCACACAACAATGTTTATATTTTTATTAATGTTCTGCATAATACATATACAAAAATAGGCATCCTGGCCTTAACACTTAGGCTCTCGCCTAATAAACACATAATTCTACTAGATTATCAATACTTGGCTCACCAGCCTACAAAACATGATTTACAATTCATAAACATGATTACAACAGGGCTCGTCCTTGGGGATATTACAGAGGGATTGTAGGATGTTAGTTTGAGTTGTCACCTGTGATTGATTTCCCTGCTTTCTGAGATACCTTATCCTGGTTAGTAATCCTTTACCTAGGTGGAGTTTAGATCCAGCTAGGGGGTGACCCACTATCAAGAGTATGAGTAGTGAGGTATAAGTCTAGGAGGAACATGGAAGGTATGCACGCACTTGATGATATTTTAATCAAAGATAAGTGCCAATTGTGTGTTAATTCATGTGTTGCGGTAATATTTATGCATTTGTTTTATGGGTTTTTCCTGTGTATGTTGCATGAGTATTTTTTTTATTATTTTGTATGAATCTGTGCATTTGCAGAGTATTTTTATGATTTAAATTAGTATCATAGTTTGAATTTTTAAATGGCATAGCCTAGTTGATGACTAGGAATGCTACAATTTTATGTTAGGTTGTGATGTGTTTGTTTACTATTATGTTTATTGTGCACACATAATGTATTAATGGTTAATATGAATACATTACTTGCTCTAATGTTTTTTTGCACATGGTATAATATATAATTAATGAATGTTAAGGATAATGGTTATGATGAATGCATCTCATCCCTTCATGACTACAGAAACCTAGTTCTTGCAGTCCCCATAGATACCTTGGGTGAGACTTCACCTACTTGTGGATGATGTCAAATGGGTCGGTATATTAGGGTTTTGTTGGTGAATTAATTTTGAACCTCGGGTCAGCCTACTGTGCGCCAACATATAGTCAATAAATTTTATATGTTATTTTTCATGTACTTTAGTAATATTCCAATTTCAGTTTTATGAAACTTATTTCTATTGTTTTTTTATGACTGTGGGATAGAATTTATGTAGCCCTTATTCTTGTTTCTTGTAGATCTAGAGTAATTATTCAACACTTGATTTCTATTCTCATGTGTCAGCTAAAATATGTCACCATTTTCAAGGAGGTTTAAGGTCTCCATCAAGTATTCTTTTAAACCCCTCGAGAGTACTAATTTAAGAGATTATTCATCTAATGTGAAATTGTGAGGTCTCTTGCAAATGAGTTGGAGTATTTCCTCATAATATTCTAAGAATTCATTGTCTCCTTGACCATTCAAAATATTTGACCCTTTGTGTCCCTATATTTTCAATAATGATGCAGGAGCATCGACAACACATCAAGCGAGCTAGCGCGGAAGCGGAAGACAGCTGGAAGGTGTCCAACACAAATTTTGAAAACACTTTGAAATTGTTGTGCAGTCTTAAATGAGCCATTAATATGAGGCACACTTGTGTATTGTAATGGACCTTGAGCGGATAGCTCTTGTCCTTAGTAGATAGACGAAATTTAATATAGTTAATGCGGGTAGATAGGAATTTAATTCTAGACTAGACAGTTTAGGAGCTGGAGGGAAAACGGATATAGACACCCTCATTGTATCATTGTAACATTAGCCTAAGAATAATTCAGAAGCAGGAGGAGAAAGAAGAAACAAAGAGTTGTGTGAAGAACACCCATGTATAGACATTTGAATTAATAGAAAGCTTGGATTCAAATTCATGGTTTGTGTTGTTCTCTGTGTATTCGATGTTGATATGCTCATGAATGTTTGCTTCCTATTATACATTTGCTTTGATGTGTTGTGTATGTGATTTCATGGTTGAATTGGAATCTGAAAGGAAGAAGGAATGAGTTTCAATTGTTTCTCTATCTGAGCCAGAAGATTCCTGCAAGGAGTGCAGTTGAATTGTCTGCAAGGAGTACATTGACAGACGGGTTCAAATAGAGATATTTTTTGTTATCGTTTTCCTCAAAGGTGCAGTTGGACACAGAGGAGACATGCAAGGAGTGCGCAAGCTAGGTGAATTTCAGGGTTGCAAACCTGAGCAAGAGTTGTAAGACTACTGCTGCAGGGGTGCGCAGAGTTGAGGGAAGCTTCAACACTTAAGCGTGGTTGAATATTTTTTGCAAGGAGTGTGTGCAATATGGTTTTCTTTATGGAGGTTTAAAGTTGTGGGAAAAGCTCAGGAAGAATAGGCCTCTGAGTTGTTGAAGAACAACGTAGGAAATTTGCAACTTGAAGTTGCAAGGGCATCACAGATTGGTGAGAAGGTGAACGAGTCTCATGGGAAGACACTTAGTCATTTCATAGACTTCCATCAGGAGGAACGGATGGTCGAAGTTCCCCAGGGAGAATTCGTGAAGTCCCAAGGGCTGTTAGATCTTACGGAGGTGTAAGGAGGTTACGGTGAGAACATCAAAAGGTTCCAAGCTCAAGAGGGGTGGAGCCATTGATCAGGGCCACGAGGATCGTTGGATCCACATGCATATCATGGATCGGGGTTTCGTGAGTTGAAGCTCCAAATTTATACAACAAGAATCACAATATAGTGATACCCGATATCCTGACAGTCAAAGGTCAGTGTGTGGACCACAGCAGAATTGGCGAGTGGAGGACAGGTGGACACAGTATCAGAGTTCGGGAAAAGAAAAGTCCTGAAACCATTGACATCAGGATTCATGATCCCATGAGTTTTGAAATCCCGACAAGGTGATGGGACCATTGAAAAGTCAAACCTGCGAGCTCATCAGAGTTTCGGCGTATTGGGTATCGGGAGTCATAGAATCGAGTTGCTCGACACTGCGAGTGTCGAAATCCCGATAAGGAAAGTCCTGACAAAGCAAAGGAGGAAGTCAACATTGACTAGGTATCGGGTTTCGTAGATTTGTAAAACCCAAAAGGTCGACCACTGAAATCGCGAACTCATGAGTTCCGATTCCCCGATAAATAAAGAGAGGGGGATCGCGCAAAGAGATCTGTGGGAGTATATTTCCTGATAGGGAAATAGAAGGACCAGTTAGTGTTCTTCGGGCCGAGGAAAGAGAATATCCTATGTGAGTGGGCGTGCTTGCGGGTGCGACTACGTCAGTCTGGTATCAGAGCTAAGACAGATTGTTCTTTGCTTTTTGTAGCAGAGAAGAGGAGAATTTACCATGCCACCGAGGAGAGAAAGACAATCACCCGATCCATAGGATAGGGAGGTGCGAAGAAGAGGCAGGCAGGTTGCAAATCTAGAAATGGAGAGATAGGTGTGTGATCTCTGAGCGAGACTCAAGGACATGGAGACAACGCAAATACGCAGAGCTAGTGCAGGGGATCTGAGTGATTCCGATAGTGAGATAGAGATTGAACGAGAGGAGGAAGTTGTAGACAAAGATGCATCAAACGAACGTTTGATCAAAGCTATTGCCAAGATGGGTGCAAGAGTGAAGATGTACATTCCAGTTTACGAGGGAAATCTATATGCAAAGGAGCTTCTAGATTGGATTAGAGCTCTGGACACCTACTTCGACTATGAGGTTGTCGAAGAGGACAAGAAAGTCAAGCATGTTGTCACGTTCTTGAAGGGACATGCAGCATTGTGGTGGGATGAGTTACAAGCAGATAGATGTTGCAAAGGCAAATAGAAAATCAAGAGCTGGGATAGGATGATCATGAAGATGAAGGCAAAATTCATCTCGAGAGATTATCAAATTACTCTGTTCAGGAGGATGCAGAACCTGAGACAGAATTTGATGACAATGAAAGAATACACTGAGGAATTCTATCGACTGAACATCAGGGCAGGTCATCAGGAGAGAGATGATGAGAAGGTTTCCAGGTATATGAATGGCCTGAGATACGATATCCAGGATGAGATGAGCATGGTAACCATCAAGACGATGGAGGATGCTTATCAGATGGCTCTGAAAGCTGAAGAGAAGCTGAGCCGAAAATAGAGTCAGAGGGGCCGAGGCAAAAGTCAGCCCAGAGGCAAAGAAGTTTCCAAGGACAAATACCATAAGCCCAAGGAGGAATAGAAGAAACCTTAGACTCATGCAGAGAGAGGTGGAACCTCACAGAGGGGGCCATACATTGAATAGAGAGGGCAGCATACAGAGTAGAGTAGAGGAGATTATGATGACAACAACACTTTTCCTCATACCAGAGGTAGAGGAAGAGGAAGAGGTGGAGTAATCACATGCTTCACATGTGGAAAGAATGGGCACAAGTCTTACGAGTGTCCAGAGAAAAAGAAGGGCATCGGAGAAGATCACATCACCGAGGCGCAGAGGCAGGATGTTGAGGCCGAAGATGCAAAAGGAGGAATATAGCTTATGATGTGAAAAGTCCTTTTGACACCCGAGAAGGAGGTGGAAAGCTTAGTCCAAAGGACCAAAATTTTTAGGATTGCTTGCAAGACCAAGGATAGGGTGTGCAAGGTCATCGTAGACAATGGTAGCATGGATAATCTCATATCCACAGAGATGGTAGAAAAGTTGGAGCTGGAGACGACTGATCATCCCAGCCCATACAAAGTTTTGTGGCTACAGAAGGGACACCAGGTAACTGTTACTAAACAATGCTTGGTTGAATTCAAGATAGGGGGATACAATGATAAGATTTTATGTGATGTTATTCCCATGGATGTTTGTCATATATTGTTGGGTAGACCATGGCAATATGACAAAAATGTGATTCATGACAGGAGAATGAACACGTATACCCTAGAGAAGAATGGGAGAACCCATATGTTGCTTCCGATAAAGGATAAGGAGGTGAAGTTGGAAGTAAACAATACAGGACTTCTCATGAGTGGGAAGGAGCTTCTTACAGAGGTTAAGAAGAAAGAAGATCCACATTTCTTTAGGAAACCAAGGATTGTTTAGAATAGTACAAGAGTGGATGATTTACTGGATGAAGTTCAGGAACTACTGGAAGAGTTCGCTAACATCATAGTGGATGAATTACCTCATTCGTTTCCACCAATGAGGATTGTGAGTCATCATATATACCTCATACCGGGAGCTATTTTTTCGAATAAATCCACGCACAGGTTGATGCCACAAGAAAATGAAGAGGTCAAGAAGCAGGTCTAGGAGTTGTTGGACAAAGGGTTAGTCAGGGAAAGCTTGAGTCTGTGTGTTGTTCCAACAGTACTCAGTCCGAAAAAGACAGAGGCTGGAGGATGTGTACCGACTCGAGAGTGATTAACAAGATAACCATCAGGTACAAGTTTCCATTGCCAAGAATGGATGATATGATGGATTTCCTGAGTGGGGAAAAGTATTTTTCAAAGATTGATTTGAAAAGCAGATACCACCAGATTCGCATGAGAGAGGGCGATGAATGGAAGACAGCCTTCAAAACCAACGAAGGACTGTATGAATGGCTTGTTATGCCATTTGGCTTGACGAATGTGCCGAGTACCTTCATGAGGTTGATGAATGAACTCCTAAAGGATTTCATCGGGAAATTTGTCATCGTATATCTGGATGACATACTGATTTTCAGTAAGATAGAGGTTGAACATTTGGAGCATTTGGCTACAGTGATGAAGAAGCTACAGTAGGAAAAGATGTTGATTAATATGAAGAAGTCCTCTTTCATGAAGACATAGCTCATTTATCTGGGTTTTGTTATATCTGCGAATCAGTTAAGGATGGATCCAGATAAGGTGGAAGTGATTAAAAATTGGCCATCACCGAGGAATGTATTCGAGGTGAGAAGTTTTCATGAGTTAGCTAGTTTCTACCAGAAGTTCATCAAGAATTTCAGTGGAATTAGTGCAGCGATGATGGATACAGTGAAGAAGTGGCATAAGTATTTTCAATGGACAACAAAGGCTGAGAAAAGCTTCAATCTGTTGAAATGGAAGATCACGGAACAACCAGTTTTGGTGTTGCCGGATTTCCTAAAGACGTTTCAAGTGAAATGTGATGCAAGAAGGTTTGCCATAGGAGCGGTCTTGATTCAGGAAGACAGGCTGATTGCATATTTCAGTGATAAGATGAATGAGGCAAAGGTGAAATACTCCACATACGACAAGGAATTTTATGCCATCATCCAGGCACTAAAGAAATGGAGGCATTACTTGATCCCGAAAGAATTTTTATTGTACAGTGATAATCACGCATTACAGTTTGTGACTCAACAGGAGAAGTTGAATTAGAAACATGTAAAATGGGTAGAGTATATGCATAATTTCACATTTGTGATTAAACAAACTTCTGGTACTGCTAACAAATTGGTTGATTCTTTGAGTAGGAAGTGTTTTCTGATGCAGGAGTTCAGATTCAAAACGTTGGGTTTTGATGATCTCAAGGACATGTACGCAGGTGATGCAGATTTTGGAGAAGCATATGAAGCAGCTGAGAATCTAGTTCTCAGAGATAGAATCCCTTGGATAGACTATATGATCTAGGAAGGATTGTTTTTCAGAAGCAATCAACTGTGTATCCCAAAATTCTCCATGAGGGAGAACTTATTGAAAGAGAAACATAGTGGAGGATCGACATGACATTTTGGCCATGACAAGACATTTGCGAAGTTGAGCGAATCATACTTTTGGCCAGGAATGCGGGAAGATTTCAAGAGGTTCATTGACAGATGTCGAATTTGCCAGAATTCGAAGGGGAGGAACTAGAATGCGGGATTCTATCATCCATTGCCCATACCAGAGAGGTCGTGGGAGGCGATTAGCATGGATTTTGTATTGGGGTTGCCAAAGACACAGAGAGATGTTGATTCAATCTTTGTGGTAGTGGATAGATTTTCCAAGATGGCACACTTCATCCCATGCTATAAAACCAGTGATGTGACTCACATCGCAAATCCGTTTTCCAAGGAGGTCATTCGACTTCATGGGTTGCCGAAAAGCATAGTTTTAGACAGGGACACTAAATTCATAGGGAATTTTTGGAGGACCTTATGGAAGAAGTTGGGAACTAACTTGGCGTTTAGTTTAGATTATCATCCTCATATGGATGGACAAACAAAAGTGGTGAACAGAAGTTTGGGAGACTTGCTGAGAAGCTTGGTGACAGAGCACCATAGCAGTTAGGACCATATATTTCCACAGGCAGAGTTTGCATACAATGATTCAGTGAATCAAAGTACAGGAAAAATTCCATTTCAGGTTTTCTATGGGATGCAGCTGAGAGGAGTTTCTGAACTGAGGGATTCAGAATAGACTGCTACTAGTAGCACTAGTGCAAAAGAATTCACTGAGGTGATGAAAGAACTTCACAACAGGGTGAAGGAGCGGTTGCAGAATTCAAGTCAGGAATACAAGAACAAAGCAGATCAGCATCAGAGACAACTTCAGTTTGAGGTTGGTGATCTAGTTCTGGCACATTTGAGGAAATAAAGGTTCCCGAGAGGAACATACAATAAGTTAAAGATGAAGAGAATCGGACCATGCAAGGTCTTGAGAAAATTCGGAGAAAATTCTTATGAGATCAAGTTACCAGATGGAATCGAAATATCTTTGATATTCAATGTCGCAGATTTATATCCATACAGAGCTAGAGAAGCACAGAATGGAATTGAGCAGCTAGTGATCCAGTGGATGGAACAATTGCCAATTGCAGAGAAGCCACAGATGGAATGCATACTGGACAAGAGAGTGGGTAAGAAGACTAGGCGAAATCAATACTTCGAGTATTTGGTCAAGTGGAAGAACCATCCAGTTAAAGATGCCAGTTGGGAGAATGAAGCGAAGATACAAAAGCATGCACGGACCGTGCAAGAGCTCATGGACAGGAGCCCATGAAAATTTTCAAGCGGGGGAGTATGATGCAGGAGCATTGACAACACATCAAGCGAGCCAGCACGAAAGTGTAAGACATCTGGAAGGCTTCCAGCACAAATTTTGAAAACACTTTGAAATTGTTGCGCAGTCTTAAATGAGCCATTAAGATGAGGCACACTTGTGTATTTTAATGGACCTTGAGAAGATAGCTCTCATCCTTAGTAGATAGATGAAATTTAATATAGTTAATGCGGGTAGATAGGAATTTAATTCTGGAGGGAAAATGGATATAGACAACCTCATTGTATCATTGTAACATTAGCCTAAGCATAATTCAGAAGCAGGAGGAGCAAGAAGAAACAAATAGTTGTGTGATGAACACCCATGTACAGACATTTGAATTAATAGAAAGCTTGGATTCAAATTCATGGTTTGTGTTGTTCTCTGTGTATTCGATGTTGATATGCTCATGAATGTTTGCTTCCTGTTATACATTTGCTTTTATGTGCTGTGTATGTGATTTCATGGTTGAATTGGAATCTGAAAGGAAGAAGGAATGAGTTTCAATTGTTTCTCTATCTGAGCCAGAAGATTACTGGAAGGAGTGCAGTTGAATTGTCCGCAAGGAGTGCGTTGACAGAGGGGTTCAAATAGAGATAGTTTTTGTTCTCATTTTCCTCAAAGGTGCAGTTGGACATAGAGGATTTGTGCAAGGAGTGCACAGGCCAGGTGAAGTTCAGGGTTGCGAACCTAAGAAAGAGCTATAAGACTACTGTTGTAGGGGTGTGCAGAGTCGAGGGAAGCTTCAACACTTATGCGTGGTTGAATATTTACTGCAAGGAGTGCGTGCAATATGGTTTTCTTTCTGGAGTTTTAAAGTTTTGGGAAAAGATCAGGAAGGATAGGCCTCTGAGTTGCTGAAGAACAGTGTAGGCAAGTTACGACTTGAATTTTCAAGGGTGTCATAGATTGGCGAGCAGGTGAACGAGTCTCGTGGGGAGACACTTAGTCATTTCACAGACTTCCATCAGGAGGAACGGACGGTCGGAATTCCCTAGGGAGAATTCACGAAGTCCAAAGGGCCGTTAGATCTTGCAGAGGTGCAAGGAGGTTACGGTGAGAACATCAAAAGGTTCCAAGCTCAGGAGGGGTGGAGCCGTTGATCAGGGCCACGAGGATCGTTGGATCCACACGCATATCGTGGATCGAGTTTTCATGAGTCTAAGCTCCAAATTTCTTCAACAGGAATCGCAATATAGCGATACGCGATATCCCGATAGTCAAAGGTCAGTGTGTGGAACACAGTGGAATTGGCGAGTGGAGGACAGGTGGACACCGTATTGGAGTTCAGGAAAATAAAAGTCTCGAAACCATTGACATCAGTATTCACGATCCTGCGAGTTCCAAAATCCCGATGAGGTGACGAGATCGTTGAAAAGTCAAAGACATGAGCTCATCGTAGTTTCGACGTATTGGGTATCGAGAGTTGGAGAATCGAGTTGCTCGACACTGCGAGTGTCGAAATCCTGATAAGGAAAGTCTCGACAAAGAAAAGGAGGAAGTCAATGTTGACCAGGTATCGGGTTTTGTATATTCGTAAAACCCAAAAGGTCAACCACTGAACTCATGAACTCACGAGTTCTGATTCCCCAATAAATAAAGAGAGGGGGATCACGTGAAGAGATCTGTGGGAGAAGATTTCCCGATAGGGAAATAGAAGGACCAGTTAGTGTTCTTCGGGCCAAGGAAAGAGAAGATCCTATGTGAGTAGGTGTGCTTGCGGGTGCGTCTGCATAAAATAATATCTATATTTTTAATCAAGATCTACTTCATCTTATACCAATTTCTAATATTATTCCCCTTCAAGATCATGAACCATGTCAAAGTTGTATTTCCTTCAATGTAGAAGGAAATATTCTAAGATTTTGAACATCTATTGTATAGTTATAAGTTCTACAAATAACATCAAACATGAAAACAAAATTATCTCGGTCCTTAGTAGTTAGTCCGTATAAATGGGGAAGAGCAGAAGGAATTACGTTCTTCATCCTTGTTTCCTCATCAATTTCCTCAATTAGAAATTGAAATACTTGGGCTAGTCTTCCCTTTCTTCTACCATAGTATTCAAGGATGGAAATTCCTCTCTATCGTCAACTCTTATCTCAGAAAAAGTATTTATAAAATCCTTGCAATAATGTGTTCTCTTTCTTCAATTTGCTCAACAAATTATTCAATCATTTGTTGGATGTATTGTATTTTCTTTAGTGGGTTGTTTCAAAAATTCTTAAAATTCCCCTTTTTTTGTTCTTGGCCACTAGTTTGCTCTTTAGCTACACCAAAAACATGTATTTTGTATAGAAATAATCCATATTTATCTCTAGGTAAATGCATGAAATCTAATGGATTTTAATATGTATGCTATTTTTTAAATAATTTTTAGACTATCCTATTGAAATTTATATCAACCTCCCCAACAATGGTGTCAAAAGGTGTTGATGCAAATAATTGCATAATCATATACTCAACTCCTCAAATTCACCTTAAATTTTTATCTCAATGATCGTGAAAACTTATGAGGTGTTGTGTACTATATATACAAATTACAGAAGTTTAATATGACCTAAAATATCTAATAAAATTGTGTCAAGGGAAACAAACAACTCTAATAGCTCATTATTATTTACTTCCTATGCATGAAGGTAAATTAATTTTACTTCCATTTTTAGAATACTGAGAGGGGCGGAGGGTGAATTAGTATGAGAACTTTTACCACTTTTAACCACAATATATAAACTTCAAATTTATCAACAATATATCATCAATGTATCATCAATATATCATGAAAATATAAACATAAGAAGAATCACATCAACATTACATCAAGTACACAGTACACCAAAATTTACGTGGAATCCAAAATGGGAGAAAAAAATGGAATTCTTTCTTATATATCAAAAAATTCATTCATTGGAAGAAACAAATTCCAAATTCTCCAACACTAAATGGAAGGAGGCACAAACCCCCTATTTATAGGCTCCAACCTAAAGGAATCTAAAACTCCCTAAATACATCATTGTTTCTGAAAGTTTTATGGAAGATGAAAGTTTCTGGAAGATGAAAGTTTTATGGAATGAAATGGCTCTGAATCAAGAAATGGAAAATGGTGTTATATGTTGATAATTACTAAAAACTACAATGGTCGCATAGTAAGACCCACTATAATATGAAACTTTGTTGGAGTTGAATGTTATGGGGATCAATGACATCAAAAAGCAATGATGAATCTTTTTGTGTTTTCTGAGACTACTCATTGATAGTGGAATGACAACCAATATACTGCCACCTTCCTGGAAACTTATGTTGACATCAACATGGAAGGGGGCACAACTGCAAGAAGAAAAGGGATTCTTGACATCGATTTAATCAAAACAGTATCAAGAACTATATGGAGGAAAAGATGGATGAACTGGTGACATGAACAATGTGCAATATGTATGGGACTCTATAAATTCCCTTTGTTGGGGGGAAATGGAATTATGGCAGAAACTATAAAACATGATTTGGTCTCATGTGGATGACCAGATATTGGGTAAACTATGTTGAAATGGTGAGACTACAAAGGAGTGGATGAAAGGTCAAAATATGGATGTTTGGGATAGGGGTGTCGGTGATAGTCGATATTTGGGCCATGATATTGCTACCTTTGCAGAGATGGTGATGAAAAAAAAATGCCCCAACCAAGAGAAACATGGGTTGTTGTGTGCCAAGGAAAAAATTCCATCGCCAACATCTATGAAATTAATGAAAATAAAAGGGTGCTTTATACAATTACCAAATGAAGAAAGAATAATTGGGATTGAAAGTACATATACATAAATGGTTGTCCCAGTGAATGATGGCTTGGCCTTGTTGGGAAACAATTATTATGGAGTTGACTGATGGAAGGTGGGGGGCCCATTGTTAAGTTTTTGAATTGGGTAGATGAGTGGAATATGTACCTACACATGTTCAAGTGATGTTGTAATAAATCGAGGGTTAATTATAATGTGGAAGTGCATTTAATGCAACCAATGAAACATGGAATGAGATTCCATAATGGGGTGGTTAGAAATATGAGAAGAAAGAAGTACGAGGTTCTTTCTCTGGGGTGTAACATTACCAGGACTCCCAATCCTAATGGATAGAACAACATGAGTATCAATTTTCCAGGGGGTAAATATATGTGGGACAACTCATGGAGGTGAGAATGATATCAGGTAATATTACCTGACTAAGATAGAGGTGGGGGTACTGCAGAGCTGGATATAGGGATACTAAAGGTGAATTCAATGGGGGGTGATTGGGATATGCATCTATTTGTAGAGGGATTGAGTGCATGCTAGTTTTGATGATATACCTGAAGGGGTCTTAGGGCGGTTGAGACCGAATGGTTTGTAGAGTGTTGTAATAAGTACCTACACATACAAAAATCAAATACCTAACGTGAAAAATATTTGATATAAATGATAGTGAGTAAGTGTACCTATGCTTTTATCATTGGTGGGAAAAATGGTCCCTTGATGAAAATTTTAGGTGAACCAGAAGGATGCCAAGGAATAATGAGTTCCTATAAGAGGCAATTCCTGAAGGAGGGTAGGAAAAGATGAGTTCCAAGAAAAAGGGCACTCCTTGAGGGAGGCCATGGAACAATGAGTTCCTAAAAAAGGAACTCCCTAAAGGAGGCCGAGAAATGATGGGTTCTCAAATAAATCACTCCCTAAGGGAGGCCATGAAATAATGGGTTCCTAGAAAAGGATCTCCCTGAAGGAGGTGAGGGAACCATGAGTTCCTGAACAAGGCCCACCCTAATGGAGGCCAAGGGACAATGGGTTCCTAAAAAAGGAACTCCTTGAAGGAGGCCATGGAACAATGGGTTCCTAGAAAAGGCACTCCCTGAAGGAGGCCAAGGAACAATGAGNACTCCATTCACTCTTAAACAAAATTCAAATCATAACTCAATTCTGTTCAATCAAACCTATGTAGTACAGAAAACAATCAATATAATTGAGAGGCTTCATTATGGAACATGAAATTAAGAGATAAAGTCCTATGGTTCCTGTACCTACTGAGAACACTACAATCACAAACTCAAAATAACATTTTCTTAACATTCCCATACATTAAACAATTAAATGTTACCCTACATAAATAGAAAGGAAACTAACTGTGCACACTGATTCAAAAGCAAGCAATTATGTGTTTAATATTTAAAATGCATTTAAAATTATTAACAAAACATAACTGTTAAATATTCACACAATCACACAAAGAATATACAGGGAGGTTACCTTGGTTGGGGCGGTGCGCCCTTGCCGAACCAACAAGGAACCTCTTAAGAAAATAACAGACTAAAACGTTTTACTCATACCCAGAAATTGCACAACAGCTCATTTGTATTCCTTCAACTTGTAAAATCGAATCAACAGTTCATCATCTTGTATATTATGGCAATATAAATCATTTTGATCATTACATCCATACGTATCTCCTGTGTTTTCTACTGCTTCATTACATCAATACACATGTACTCTATCACCTATACAACATTCCTTTATAAAGAAGGTAATTTGTTACGATCAATATCTAAGGATAAGAATCAATCTGTTTTTGAAATATTATAATTGGAAATTCATGTCGAATCTTTAGGGATGGACTTCATCCTCATGAAATGAAGTGCATGAGTGATGAATTCGATCATGATATTGAAAACTGATTTGAAAGCTTCGGTCCAAGTGCCTTTTCGAAATCTTCAACAACAGATTCGTCCAACAAAGGATTTCTCGAAATAGAAATTGGTACCGGAATACACACAGGATGGTACTGGAATACACACAGGGTAGTACTAGAATAGGCACAGTGTATAGGTACTAAAATAGCTCAACAGGAATAACACAATAGATAGTACCAGATCAAAACTTCTTTAGGTACCAGAATGCTGAGGTACCAGAATAGACAGCTTAGGAGTCAAACAATTAGGATTATACAAAATCAATCATTTTAATCGAATTAAATCAACAAAACTAAACAAATCATGCCTTAACCATAATTTATCTCTCTATCCACATGAACAAGGTCATTAATTGTATTTATGGAGCAAACAGTCAATTAGATACACATATCACAGGTAAAATTGACTCAGACATAGATAATATAGGGTAATAGAAGTGTCAATACTGAGACTCAACATTCCCCCATGTTTAAGTCATTGCATGTCCTCATGCAACAATGATCTTCAAAATTTCACAATCGATGATACTCCTCACTCGATCAAGCATTCCCTGAAGTTAAGTCTTATCTAATCTGTTTTCGATCAAAGTTAGGAGAAACTGTTGGTTGTGACTCTGATATGATTATAGGATAGTGGCCAAGAGTTTTTAGAATGACTTTGACTAATAGGCCCCCCTTGGATAGATTACCTTTAAAACAAAAGTTATATAAGCATAGTTTATATATCATTTGAAGAGAGGAACACATAAAGAAATACATCCCAAGATGATTAACTTGTTTTTTATCCAAGTTTTTAGAGATGAAGCTCTTCTTGCTTAGGTAAGGTGAATTAAATATACTAAGGGTCCCACTTCTCATGAAAACCTATTTATTTTAAAAGATAGAACTCTAAAGTGGATACTTGAAGGTTCTTAGGAAGATCATCCGAGATATCTAAAGGTCATATCCTAGCCTTGATTCGATAATGATTGCTTCAGAATGAGACCCAATGGTTTTTGTTTAGTTTTAAGTGTCACTTTATGTTTTTCAACTCCCTTTACCCGACATAGCCCCGCTACCAACAGGCTTGTTCATTACCCTGACAGATTTACCTTAGTACCATACAAGCATGGCCCCACTCCTAGTAGGCTTGTTCAGTACCCCGACGGGTTTACTTGTACTTCCTGATACTTCCTTTTTATTATATTACTCAAAATATTTAGAATAATGTATATTGTTCATTGACAGTTTTAGAGTATAAGGAAGGCAGGTGGTACGAGAGTGTTTTAGAGTTATTAGGCACATAATTAATTGTTTGCAATTATCCCAAGGGTGAAAGCATCCACATTCAACTTAAATCTCAGCTATTCAATGTATAATGGAACATCTCAGATAATGACTAAGAGGTCCCTCTAGTTAATCCTATTAGGGTTCTCATGAAAGTTCATTGTGGTTTTGCAAGGGCGATCCACCACATGAGGTTTTCATCAATACCTCTCAAGAGAAACTTGGATAAGAACTTTTTTAAATCAACTAGGTTAGTATTTGACATAATGGTGTTACCACTTTTCAATGGATATTTCAATTAGCAATCACTTCTTCAAAATGATGAGGTAATAAGACAAGTGTACCCATTATCATATAGATCTAAATGTGAAAATATCTTCTTAAAAGGAGAGCAATGATGATTCATTTAGGGTTGAGTGTAGAAATGTAGGAGGAAGATGCACATGAGAGTAAAAATAACTCAACACAAGACTTAAATGATCCTTGATAGAAAGAACATGAAGAGATTAGCCCATACCTCCAATTACCTAAAGTGAAAACAATGTTAAGCATATAACAAATATCATACCACTTTGGCATTAGTACTAGATAAGTAATGGAGTAGGTTTCTGCAGTACCAGAACATATA
Source organism: Picea glauca (assembly GCA_000966675.3). NCBI lineage: Eukaryota > Viridiplantae > Streptophyta > Pinopsida > Pinales > Pinaceae > Picea > Picea glauca. The sequence goes on along the minus strand of JZKD02S0155787.1, from coordinate 1,753,079 downwards.
GTATTGGAACAAAGTGACATGATGGATGTTTTTTGCTCATTCATGGAAACAACCACTTCACAAAGGAATTCAGTGATAATATACAAGGAGATGTGTACGAGGGCTTGCAAAAGTTAATGGTAGGGAGAGTGCAATAATTGAGAGTAACCATATGTTTACTGTATAATTAGTCTAATTCCTTTAGTAAAACGAAAAATTTTGAATGTATATGTCCTAGTACTTAAATCAAGAAGCAAAACTTGAATATATGATTAGAGCTACCAACACCTTATTACCAGTACCGGATCACCTGAGTATCAGATGGACGCAGGGTTGTGCTTCAGTACCGGAATAGCATAGAGTTGTGGTTCAGTACTGGAATAGGAAAGACCTCCTCCTTTGGTACCAGATGAGAATATAGGCGACCATCAATACCGCATGAGCATAGGAATGTTGTTCAGTACCGAATGAACACAGAATTTCTCCTTTGGTACCGGATGAGCACAGATATGACCATCAGTACCGGATGAACGCAGAGACAAACATTGTTTACAGTATTAGATGAACGCAATTCTATAGTACCGGAATAGAATGGTACCAAAATTCTGGAAATGACTATCAAATCCCAACACTGAACATGTTGATTTGGCCTCACCGATGGAAGTTGCAAAAGAATATCAAGGTTTCAACAACCACTCCCCCATGCCTAGGGTTTTGCATGGCCTCATGTAAAAAATGTGAGATGCTAAAAAAGGTTTCTCAGAGAGTTGTGAACATCTGCTAAAAACAAACCAATAGAACTAATTAAAACTAGATTTTTATTCATGCTTACAAACAAAAACTTTAGGGAAAATGTCAAAATTTGAATTATTAGCTATGAATAAAATAGTTTAGAATTAAGATTCAGTTTTAAATGCTATTAAAAAGATCACTTAATTAATCATCCTTGTGAAAATGGTGGTCTTAAAATAGATAGGTAATGATAAAGCACAAATGCATCATTTTTAACAACTTAAGGAAAAAGGATGCCTTCTCTGCTTTTGAAACCCTTCCAGTATTATGTGTGCATTCAGAGGATGAAGATATTCCCTTCTCATAAGATTCCAAACAAAAATCATCATAACTTTTAAAAAGAAATCTACTATAGGAACAAAAGATCTTAAACTGATTTCTTTATTAGTTTTGACATTCTCATTTATGAAAAGTATGAAATATAGGTTGCATTGTACTTATGTGTAACATTTATTTATTTATTTACCTATCCTACTCTAATTGAATAAAATAAAATGTCCTTCAAGTATAGGAATACTTCCAGTGAATCCATGTGCGTAACAGGGTTAGAAATATATCCATACTCGGGTTTAAAAGATAAATTTTAATGCATACCGGAGTATGAAGGATCAGCTGCTTTGATGATGAGATCAAGCAATAATGAAAAATATAAGAGTGGTGTGACCTAATAACTAATTGAAACCATATTTCAATAGGATCACTATATTCTTGTTTTTCTTCTTTGTTTAGGTCACATTGAATGTCTTCCTCTACCATGCTATGCAGATTATCCTCTTCAATATGATTGGCCTTTGGAGTACATACATGATCTACTGAGAGGCATTCTAAGGACTCCTCAATATTAGGTTCCACTGGTTTCTCTCCATTGAATTATATCCATGATTCTTTATTATCCTCAACAAATTGACAAGAGGAATCTGACGGGACTTCCAAATCTTCCTGTGGAGAGACAACTAGATTTTTTACTGCTGTGAAGATATGCTCTTCCTGAGCAGCGGATATCTCAGCTTCTGCTAGAATGTGAGAAATTTCTTGGAGGAAAATTATTCAAGCTCTTGATCATCCTTGAATTACTCTAGCTGGTTGATGATCCCTGTCTTGCAACACAAATTAGTACTCGAGGGTTCTTACAGCACCCCAAAAATGATTTATCATCAAAGATCTAAATTTTAAAACTATTTGCAAAAACAAAACACACCAAACTTGAAATCCATGTGTTACTGGGACCCTGTTGTCACCAGATTATCTGTTCACACAAGTTACCTTATCATAAATAAAACTATATTTGCAGAAATAAAAATACACTTGCATCAAAAGAAGAGAGGACAACCTAACTTTGGAGAAACCCCACCAAAGTGGATGTGTGGGATCCTCCTGCACGTCTTACCATATTCTCTCCACCCTTAGGTCATCCATAAAACCAATCCAAAACCATTAAATCAATCTGATTCAAATACTACCTATCACCGTTTACAACTCCCCTACAACGGTGCCAAAATGTTGGTGCAATTATTTTCATAATATGTTAAGCCCTAATATTGGCTCATTACCTCTTAATTGGGGCATATTAGATTAGTAATGTTATTTTATTTATGTCGGCTTTAGGCCATTAGTTGTGATTTAGATTAGTAATGTTA
>JZKD02S0155787.1:1725925-1736999 GCA_000966675.3 Picea glauca | reverse complement strand
AATACAAACCGAAATAAAATCAAAACTTTGCAAAAATTTAAAAATGCGTATTCAGACTTTATACCTCCAGATTCTGACTGTAATGGTCGTATCTTGGGCAAACAGAAACCTTTTCAAGTGAAAAAAAAAGTGTTCCTGAATGAAAATCATTCTCCAAACGCAATGGAACAGTCCTTTCAGCCTAGAAATGTACATAAATTCCAGAAAATGGAGATGAGGCAACTCGGCTTCACGATCTCAATCTACAACAGGAGTGGGTCTTCAAACAAGATCTGATGCCATGTTCGACAATACAGGTATTCCAACAGAGGATGAACACCTTTAGTAACCACTCACATAACCAGATCAAAGATCAACACACTGATGTTTTCATGTGGTAAAACCCCTACGGGGAAACATCCACGGCCCCAGCCAACGCGACCACTTGGAGTAGTTTATTAATGCAAATAAAAAGATTACAGAGAGATTTTACAAGAGAGTTTCTCACAATCGATCATCATAAAATGACTCTCCATTCTCTTTAAATAGAGATCATGGACCAATCGGGTGTTAAGCCATGGATCAATGGTCGTTAAGATCGAGGAGAGTATGAACCGTCAGATCACTCTATGTCGCGAACATATCATGACCGTCGTATTTCCTAACTACAAATGCATACTAATGCATACTAAAGAAACACACTTTTACCTAATGACATATTAGACCAGGTAGATCTTAACTAACTCCTAAGTGTCTAAATATCCTAACAATTATGAGATCAAGCAATAATGAAAAATATAAGAGTGGTGTGACCTAATAACTAATTGAAACCATATTTCAATAGGATCACTATATTATTGTTTCTCTTCTTTGTTTAGGTCACATTGAATGTCTTCCTCTACCATTCTATGCAGATTATCCTCTTCAATATGATTGGTCTTTGGAGTACATACATGATCTGCTGAGAGGAATTCTAAGGATTCCTCAATCTCAGGTTCCACTGGTTTCTCTCCATCAAATTATTTCCATGATTCTTTATTCTTCTCAACAAATTGACAAGAGGAATCCGATGGGACTTCCAAATCTTCGTATGGAGAGACAACTAGATTCTTGACTACTGTGAAGATATGCTCTTCCTGAGAGGAGGATATCCCAACTGCTTCTAGAATGCAAGAAAGTTCTTGGAGGAACATTATTCAAGCTCTTGATCATACTTGAATTACTCTAGCTGGTTGATGATCCCTGTCTCGCAACAAAAATTAGTACTCGAGGGTTCTTACAACACCCCAAAAATGATTTATCATTAAAGATCTAAATTTTAAAACTATTTACAAAAACAAAACACACCAAACTTGAACTCCTTGTGTTACTGGGACCCTGTTGTCACCAGCTTATCTGTTCGCACAATTTATCTTATCATAAATAAAACTATATTTGCAAAAATAAAAACACACGCATCAAAAAAAGAGAGGACAACCTAACTTTGGAGCAACCCCACCAAAGTGGATGTGTGGGATCCTCCCACACGTCTTACCATCTTCTCTCTTATCTTAGGTCATCCATAAAACCAATCCAAAACCATTAAATCAATCTGATTCAAATACTACCTATCATCGTTTACAACTCCCTAGCAACGATGCCAAAATGTTGGTGCAATTATTTGCATAATATATTACCAAACATAAATTATCAACCGATATTCGTAATCAGTAGATTTGATGCACTATATGTGTCGATAATAGATAGGTTCCTATGTCTGATGAGTATAGCATAAATAAGAAACAATCAACACCAATACTCTGTTTTACAACTTTTTAATCTATCTTCCTCACACAGCTTAAAAATCAGAAAACAAAACTCATAAACCGAATCCAACAAACATGTGATCTAAAGGTTCTTTCTCAGGTAATGAATATGTCCATTTACAGGATCATGAAATAAAAATATGTACTTTGAATCCGTCCCTTGTAGAAACTAAACCAATAAGAAACTAACACTATGTTTCAAACTTAGAAGAAAAAATTGATAGCAAAACTTCTCAAACAAACAATGAATCAAAAAGTTCTTTCTTAGGTAACAAGTTCGTTCATTCCAGGATTATGAATTAGAGAGATGAACTAAAGATCTTGTTTCCTGTAGGAATCAAAACAATAATTAACAATCAACTCTAGTCACTCTTAAACAAAATTCAAATCATAACTCAATTTTGTTCAATCAAACCTATGTAGTATAGAAAACAATCAATATAATTGAGAGGCTTCAATATGGGACATGAAATTGAGAGATAAAGTCCTCTGGTTCCTGTACCTACTGAGAAAACTACAATCAAAAACTCAAAATAACATTTTCTTAACATTCCCATACATCAAACAATTAAATGTTACCCTACAAAAATAGAAAGGAAACTAACTATGCACACTGATTCAAAAGCAAGCAATTCTGTGTTTAATATTTAAAATGCATTTAAAATTATTAACAAAACAGAACTATTAAATATTCACACAATCACACAAATAATATACATGGAGGTTACCTTGGTTGGGGCGATGGACCCTTGCCGAACCAACAAGGAGCCTCTTAAGAAAATAACAGACTAAAACGTTTTACTCATACCCAGAAATTGCACAACAGCTCATTTGCATTCCTTCAACTTGTAAAATCAAATCAACAGTTCATCATATTGTATATTATGACAATATGAATCATTTTGTTCATTACATCCATACATATCTCCTTTGTTTGCTACTGCTTCATTACATCAGTACACATGTACTCTATCACCTATACAACATTCATTTATAAAGAAGGTAAATTGTTATGATCAATATCTAAGGATAAGCATCAAACTCTTTTTGAAATATTATAATTGGAAATTCATGTCAAATATTTAGGGATGGACTTCATCCTCATGACACGAAGTACATGATTGATGAAGTCGATCATGATATTGAAAACTGATTTGGAAGCTTTGGTCCAACTACCTTTTCAAAATCTTCAACAACAAATTCGTCCAACAAAGGATTTTTGGAAATAGCAATTGGTACCGGAATACACACAGGCTAGTACTATAATACACATAGGCTGGTACCGGAATAGGCACAGTGTATTGGTACTGGAATAGCTCAGGCTAGTACCGAAATATCACAACAGACAATACAAGATAAAAAAATGCTTTGGGTACCAGAATGCTAAGGTACCAGAATAGACTACTTAGGAGTCAAACAATTAGGATTATAAAAAATCAAGCATTTTAATCGAATTAACTCAACAAAACTAAACAAATCATGCCTTAACCATTGTTGAAGGAAAATCTCCCTACAGACAGGTAGATCTCCTCTTGAGAGATAGACTCTTAAATCTTTAGACAGAAGATGCTTATCGTGGACACTGACTTCCTTTTAGATCTATATAAACTAATGTGTGAGGAGGAAGGAGAAAAGAAGTACCTTTTACCAGTGTTTGTCCCTGCACAGTCCAAGTTGATCTCTAAGCTTGAACTCCTCGATAAGCCCTGTAGACAAGCAAAAGTACAAACAACTTCCTACTCTACTAAGATTAGTTTGAAATAGATCTATCTATTAGAGACAAATTCATGTGAGATCAAACATAGATTTGAAAGAAACAGGCCAAACATATTACAATCAAGAGAACAACAATGAAGAAAACTTACAACCATAGATGTGAGTGCAACAGCTTCATCAAGTTCTCCTTGTCCAAATCCTTGCTTAAACAGTTCACACGTAGGATGTTGATGCTCCAAATGACATACCACTCATGAGATCATAAGTTTGGTATGATTCTCAATCTCCATTCCCCCTCCTCCATGGAAACCCCTCATTGTATAGGATTTGGAGGTTTAACCACCATGGAGAAGATCTCTCATCAGATCCACTAAGAAAGGGATCTCTAATATATTTAGGGAGAAAATATCTCTTAAGGATTTTGGGGAGGAAATATCTCTTAAGGATTTTAAGGAGGAAATATCTCTTAAGGATTTTAAAGAGGAAATATTTCAACCATCCATGAGATCCTCCACCTTCCCTAAAAAATAGGAAACCAAATGTGAGGTGGATCCTCACACTTAATTACTTTCTTTTTCATGAATATTAATAATAATTCATGTGCACTTTATTCTCACACTTAATCCATTTCTTTTCCATGAATATTAATAATAATTCATGTGTACTTGGTATTTCTTTGCCTTCATGTAATATGTCCCTCCTCCACATTGACTAGGGATTGTGACATAGGTTATTCCATGGTGTCAAGGTGTATGCAACACTTATACGACACTTTACGACACTTAGGGAGAGGTACCTAGGTGTGCAAATTTCATGTGTAACAGAATGCCCCCTAAAGTGTGAGGTCAGAAGAGAGAATGATGGCCAGAACACTTTACAAATATTTAAAGAAAGGGCGTAGACTCAGAGAACCTGGTAGAAGCTGCACACAAACATCCAACAAATATTATGACATGTTTCAAACCCAAGGCAGGCATACCTATGCTTGGGTGATCAAGACTTGCAAGATATGGCCACCATAAAATACACTGCGGATCCATAATTATATTGATAAAAAGGTATAGCCACTAAAGATACACTGTGGATCTATACTCCCATGACCTGAACTGATCATAGCCATGAAGAATACACAGTGGATCTATGAGATGACAAGACATAGCCACGACCAATACAAAGTGGATCTATGTGACAATATATGTGTCATTGTTCAAAAGAAACTCCTTCGCAACCTAGGAAAAGTACATAGCAAAGTGATCACTCAACCCAGGGTATTCTTACCGATCCTGATGTAGTATGAATCTAACCATGTGAATAGATGTCATGATGTCAAACATTGTAGAAACCACTTGATTACCAGTCAATGATGTAAACTGTTAACAAGCACGAGGGAGATCACCATTGATGTCAATGATTCCCAGGGTACTTCTAGTACATTCCAATGAATGTGAATGGATGAGATGAAGTCGAACATCTGTGGAATCATTCGATCAGAGGTCAATGATGTAAACCCACTGTCGAACGTGAGGAGGCCTACCATCGAGGCATGCAGGTCCAAAGTACTAATTGGTTTCTAAGTCTAGTTCCTGGATAATGTGTTGAAGTCGACAGGAATAGACTTGTCAAAGGAGGGCCTTGATGTATCCCCCATAAATGACACAAAAAAGACACAGAGATGTAATTGGTAGATCAAATGAACATGGAATGACACAATTATTGAGACAAGATATTTTTGATGGCTGACTCTCGAGGTGGATACTTCCCTTGAACACTGAGGCACAACAACAAAAACATTACATGGACCAAAACATGATGACGCAATGGATAATATGACTTTTTTTGGGTGACCCAAAGGAGTAAGAAAAACTCAGAGGATTGGTTCAGTGTAGAGGTTTAGTGGATTAATATGTGTGCAAAGACAAAGTGTCGTGTTCAAGGGAAACTCTAAGAGTTGGTTGGTAATGTTCTCAAAAACTGCTTGTCTTGCTTCTTTCAATTTTTTCCCCCATCCAGATAGATGAGTACCTCTTTTTAATTTAACGAGCTCGAGGAGGGTAACACATGCTCGATATAACTCACCTTCGGTAAGTTCCTCTTCCTTTGTTTAAAAAACTAGAAGAAGTAAGGGTTCAGTCCCATATGGGCTTGTCGATGTTTGTTTTAACGAGTCCAAAGATAGAAAAATTGAAGGTTTTTCATGATTATAGAGTCTGGAAAAACACTTAAAAGAGAACTCTCTCAGTTACTTTTTCATAAAGTAGTTTGATGAGACCGAAAAAGATATAAAATATTGATCAATAGACGTTTTCTTCAAATACTTTAATGAGTGTGAAGAGAACAAGGTTGCTTGGAAATCTTTTCATGTTTAGAGAGTCTGAAAAGAACTTAAAGATGACTCCAATGTTGTCCTTTTTTGTAATGTTAGTCTCGCGAGGCCGAAAAAGAGATATATTATCACTCAAAAGACACCCTTTCAAACCTTTTAACAAGTGGGAAAGGAAGCAAGATCACTGGGAAATATTTTCATGTTTAGAGAGTCTGAAAAGAGCTTAAAGGAACTCTAGGGGGTTCCTTTTTCATGTATCCATACAGGTCTAAAAAAGAGATAAAAGTTTACCCGGATGCATTCTCATGTATTTTCAAGCACGATAAAGAACAAATACTGAGCTCGGTATGCCCTCGGCTTGAAAATCTAGTGAGCTAACTCCATAATGATCATCAAAGGCTGGAGACATGCCCTCCAAGCTTCAATTCATTCACTGACTGTGAGGTTGTCACCAATTTCTCTACCAGAAGAGAATAAGGAGAAGGGTGGATGAAAAGAAGGTTCAAGAGAGATGACTGTTTCATTTTTTAATGAGCTTGACACAGGAAAAGAACTATACTCAGGGCCTCTGTTTGATTTTTTAACGAGCTTGCCACAGAGAAGAGAAACTATGCTTGTGACTACTTCTTGATCATGGCTTCCAAGAGGATAATTCTCTAGAAGGACACCATGTCAAGGGACAAAACTCATTCATGTATTCAAAGAGATCTTCACTGGATGGAAGATAATCACTCTGGAAGGAACACTTGTCGAGGGCTGCGACAGGGGTAAGGAGATCAGGCTCCAATAGACCTACCGAAGAGATGACGATGTCAACTACCAAATCTAAATCATTATAAGTTGAAGTCATTGGAGACAACGCCACATAATTGACATGTGGTGGGGCTAATACTGCCTGCATATAAGAACCATTTAGGGAGGTAATCCCATCAAGACCTATGAATGAAAGTTGATTAATAGTCACAATTCTTCCATCGTGAGGGAAATATATCACACGGACAAGAGTGGACACAATAGCTTTCATGGAATAGACATAATCCCACCCAAGGAGTAAAGTGAAATCCAAGGGGTCTTGGACTACCATGACATCAATAAAGATAGTTTTCCATCCCAAAGTTATGGGAAACTGAGGGAGGGTCCCTAAAGGTTGACTAGTTCTTCTGTTAAAAGATAACAGATTCTGTGTAACTAGCGCAAGTTACGGACAACCCAAAGCGTACCAAGCAACAGAAGACAAAATACTAACAGACGCACCTTCATCTATCAGCATTTGAGGAACGTCCTGACCACAAACTTGTATTGTAATTTGGAAATGAATGTGAGACGGAAGACGAGGTCTAGTTAGTGCACCCCAATAAAAAAGGATGGCCTCATTACTTGGAGGGGGTTTCATGGGAGAAGGAGGAATGCCCCCTAGCATGGTAGATTCTATATCAATGAGAAAAACATGGGCAATATCGGGTTTACTCTCTCGAAGGAGAGTAGAATCAACCGATGATTGGATCGGATCGACCGTGCGGGCACTCTTCAAAGGAAGAGTGGGATTGACTGATGATGGAATCGGATCAACCACTTTGGAACTCTTCAAATGAAGGGTGGGACTGACCGAGGAAGGGACTGGATCATCCACTTTGGCACTCTTCGGATGAAGGGTGGGACTGAACAAGGAAGGGATTAGATTAGCCACTTTGGCACTCGTCAAAGGAGGAGTGGGATCGACCGATGACAGAATCGAATCAACCATTTTGGTTTCATTCTCCAAGGGGAGAATGGGGTCTATGGGTGGAAATGGATCGACCGCTTTGGAGTCACTCTCTAATGGGAGAGAGGGATCGACCAAGGATAAAAACTGATCAACCACTTGGGTTACACTCTTTTGATGAAGAGTGGGGCTGATCGATGACGGAACTGGATCAACTACTTGGGTTTGTAGTTCAATCAAGGAGGAAACTAGATTGACCACCTGATCAACTGGACTGACCAAGGATGGAATCGGATTGACCATTTCATCAACTAACAATGAGTTAGGGGAAAGCTTACAATAACCTTTTGGAAGTTGAATTTTTTCCAAAAGAGAAGAAGCCTCATCCATGTGAGGACAAAGGTGAGAGTAATGATCACCATTGCATAACATGCAAGGAAACTTGATAGTTGTCTTCTTCTTACCAACCTTAACATCACTATTTGACGGGGTATCATTGGCATGTCCAACAAAGGCCGATGACGTGGAGGACCACATTTCTAAGACCTTGATAAGACCGGGGAAATCCCTCAGAAAGTGGTCACCCTTACAAAGACTGCAAGGGAATTTGGGTTTTAGATTCTTCATTTTAATCTTGTTGACCTCATCAACACTCCTAGTACTATTAACGGTAACTGGTTGCTTAGAGCCAACATCTTGTTGGGGCCTTGTTCCTTTTCAGGTTTTTCTTCTTCTTCTCTTTCCATTTCTTCTTCTTCTGATCAACCTGGTTACTTGCTTTAGAGCTTTCACTAGGCAGAGAAGGAGAAATGGAAGGAGAATTGATGGACGAAGAAGGTGAAAAGTTGACATGAGGTTGATGTGTGGGTGGTGTAATGATATCTAAAGTGTTAGGTGTAGTTGAAACATTGGGAGGATTCGGGATCACCGGAGTGGGGAACAACGAAACTGGTAATCCAATGGTGAGTCCTGGAAGACTCAGTGTGGCAATATATGGAGGACCAAAGTTTCCAAACAAAGGAAAGTTATAAGGTTCCCCAGGAGAAGGGGTTCCTCCATTGGTATTCTCGGGATTCGATGCCATTAAAACTGACTCAACCTAAGGTCCACTAAGTAAAACAAACAACACACGCTATGAATATGAGAAGAAATCAATCAAAAAAACCTTCCTACGATGAAACCACTAGTTGGTGATGAAATCCAACATTGCGAGATCAAAATAGGAAGGGGCGAGGATAGAGTGGGTGGATCAGTTACATTGAAGACCTGCTTAATAGAATTACACCTTGGTGTAAGCTTCCACGTAGTAATTGTGGATTTACCCTCCAAGGAGCCCGAGTGAGTTTGACCAACATCTATTCCAGGTATAGTGATAATTCCCTTCATCATCACCTTGCGTGGGACCCTAAAGATTATGGCTACTAAGGTCACCAATTAGTAGTCAGCCCCTGGGCAGGTACAGTCGACTGTCCAGTTGGAACGTATGGGTAGGATAACAAGTCCAAAATCAACCCAAGAGGATCCCACACATAATCGTGGGTATACCTTCAAGTGACCCCCAATATACGATCCGACCACTACAAACAGTTGAACCACGGAGGGATAATCTCCATAATTCGCCCGAATGCGACCTCGTGTGTAACCCCTGTGTGAGAGGGGGATCCCAGAAAGACTATACGACAATTGGATTTCACTCTCCCTACCTCAATATAGCTTTGGAAAGTTATCCTTTCAACCTATTCCAAATCCCTACACCTTAAACTACTGTAGGTTTGCTAACAAAGATGTAAAAAGCCTGATAAATTTTAATTTAGCACTTGATTTTTAAGGATATTGTTACTCAAAAGGAAAATGGCATGGACAATATGGTTTTTTGACTGAATCAAAAGTTATGCAAAGGGATGAATATGAAATCTTTTCATTTTGATGAAAACTATGCTACAAGAAGGAGAAAACATTTATCATTTTAGATGCACAATGTCCCAAAAATGCCTGAAAACATGCAATTTCGCTACTTCAAATGCAAGCTAGTTTCACTACCTAAAATCAAGAATGCATATATTTTCTTTGTTTGATTATGATGTATACATAAAGTAACACAAAACCTTCAATGCTTTGTTACTTTCAATCAAGAGAAAGAGTCCTATGCAGATGCAAAAGACACGAAGAAAGAGGCTACAAACAAAGCACACACTCAAGGTAGTGAGAACTGAAAGAAAAAAAAAAAAGAAGTTTGTTCTAACAAGAAATCAATCAAGGATCCTAATACCAACAACCATCCAAGGAGTGCAATAAAATGCTGAGAAGAATCCAAAGAGAGACAGGGAGAAAGATAAAATACCCAAATTGTCCCGACAAAACAAGCTGCTAGAAAGAGCAATTTTCACATTTATGAAAAGGGTTTCAAGCTCCAATAAATACAAGAGGGAGTGATAAGCATCAAAAACCAATCCAAATAACTTCACGAACCATTCACAAAGACTAGGTAAAGATTTCCACAAAACAGGTTGCAAAAAACTAATGAGAAAAAGGCAGAAAAACCCTAAGAAGGAGGTTGGCGCTCCCCCAAAAGGATACAAAGAGAATTATAAAACTATGTCTAAGGCCTTTAGGGAGTGCTGTCACTCTGATATCAAGGGCAAGGGGCACCGGGCTTCCCAGAAGCTCAGAAAAAAGAGCCAAAAAATTGCAAAACATTCACCCAGAATGCATAAAAATTGGTGAAAATGTAAGTGAAGATGGGAGAAGGCTAATGGATCATAAAAAAACATAAAAAGTGACATTAAATGTGGTAAAAGGGTAGGGACAAACCAAGGAAATATAATAGGATTCCTTCCCCAGTGGAGTCACCAATTTCTATTGAAGGAAAATCTCCCTGCGGATAGGTAGATCTCCTCTTGAGAGCTAGACTCTTAACTCTTAAGACAGAATATGCTTATCATGGGCACTGACTTCCTTTTAGATATATATAAACTAATGTGTGAGGAGGAAGGAGAAAATAAGTACCTTTTACTGGTGTTTGTCCCTGCACAGTCCGAGTTGAGCTCCAATCTTGAACTCCTCGATAAGTCTTGTAGACAAACAAAAGTACAAACAACTTCCTACTCTACTAAGATTAGTTCGAAATATATCTATCTATTAGAGACAAATTCATGTGAGATCAAACGCAAATTTGAAAGAAACAGGCCAAGCATTTTATATTCAAGAGAACAAGAATGAATAAAACTTACAACCATAGATGTGAGTGCAGTATTTTCATCAAGTTCCCTCTGTCCAAACCCTTGCTTAAACAGTCCACACGCAAGACGTTGATGCTCCAAATGACATGCCACTCATGAGATCATAAGTTTGGTATAATTCTCAATATCCATTCCCCATCCTCAATGCAAACCCCTCATTATATAGGATTTGGAGGTTTAACCACCATGGAGAATATCTCTCATCAGATCCACTAAGAAAGGGATCTCTAAGATATTTAGGGAGAAAATATCTCTTAAGGATTTTGGGGAGGAAATATCTCTTAAGGATTTTAAGGAGGAAATATCTCTT
>JZKD02S0155787.1:1714433-1725875 GCA_000966675.3 Picea glauca | reverse complement strand
TAATTACTTTCTTTTTCATGAATATTAATAATAATTCATGTGCACTTGATTCTCACACTTAATCCATTTATTTTCCATGAATATTAATAATAATTCATGTGTACTTGGTATTTCTTTGCCTTCATGTAATATATCCCTCCTTCACATTGACTAGGGATTGTGACATAGGTTATTCCATGGTGTCAAGGTGTATGCGACACTGATACGACACTTTACGACACTTAGGGCGATGTACCTAGGTGTGCAAATTTCATGTGTAACAACAATAAGTTATCTCTCTATGCACATGAACAAGGTCATTAATTGTATTTATGGAGGAAACAGTCAATTAGATACACATATCATAGGTAAAATTGACTCAGACATAGATAATATAGGGTAATAGAAGTCTCAATACTGAGACTCAGTAGGGTGCATCAATTGAATTTCTAGGACCCTACCAATAGTGGATAGGAGAACCTAAATGGAGGTTATCACTAGAATCACTGAAAGAAGCAGTGGGATTAAATAATTCTTCGTCTTCTAGGAATAATTTAGTTGAGATTTCATGGTTTATTTTGGGTTTGGGGGAAGAAACATTCATGGATTCCCCCAAGGATGAATGAATCTACCCAACCTCCAAGACTAAGTGGTGAGGAGGTGGTTCTAGAGGCATGGGATTATTTTTGGGTGGAGTGGATGTTGCATGACTAGTGGTAGTGGACACATAGTGCATGGGCTCAATGTGTGCAACATGTGGGCTCAATGTGTGCAACATGATGTGAGACTCTAATATGAGAATCCTCAGGGGGGGGATCAATGTAGGAGAGTTGATTGATGGTGATGATGTGTCCCTCATGTGGGAATATCATGACTCGAAAGAGTGAATACACCACAACACTCATGGCATAGATGAAATCATGGCCTAGAAGAATATTGTAATCCACCAGACCATCCATGAAATGAGAAAAACTTATCGAAATTGTCTTACCTCCTAACTCAATGGGGAGATTAGGTAAGATCCCTAAGGGGGAATAGAGTCTACCATCAAAGGCTCTTAACTCAGTCATTGATGGGATAAGAGTAGGGGATCCTAGTTGTTTCCAAGCTGATGAAGACATAATACATGAGGATACCCCATCATCTATTATACATCAATAAAATGTATAGCTTTTAATGATGACCCATATTTGGAATGGGGTATAATATGGAAGTCATGCTTGGACAAGTCGATCCCAATCAAGGGTGATGGCCTATGATGGGTGTGGATATACACTTACAATTTCCTTACAAGGATAAGGTCCAGTAGACATTGTGGTACTAGAGGTGGAAGGGGTGCCCCCAAGTCTACATCATTGAGCCTCATTTGTGAGGTATATTGGGTGTGAGGGGGGGTTACCCATGTGAGGGGTAAAAAATTATGTCGAGGTGCATGGAAACTCACCTGATAGAGTAATGGGTGAATGTTGGGTGTTAATACTCTCTGATCAGGAATTAGATTTTGGAGAATTGTTGGTGTTTGAGGTTTCAAATAGTTTTGGGGTATTTGAAGGGGTCCTTGTGGTGCAGGGGGTCAATGTGTATTCATTGACTCTTTCATCCATTTGTACTCAACAAATTGTGGGAAATGATGGGTATAATGACCATAATCATATGTTGGAGAAGAAATTTTTTGGAGAACAGTGCAGCAAACGAGGAAGATTGGACCAAGAAGGAGAGAGTGCCATATTTTTAGGAAAATCATTGCACGCGACAGGATTTACGGAAATCCTTCGCAAATGTGGAAAAACCTAGCCATGTTAGGGTTAGGGTTTTGGAGGCATATTGTAAGGGTTTAACCCATTTTTGTAATATAAATCGAAGAGGTCTAAGGTATAATGAGGAATCTATGTATCCCATCTATGCTTTGTGAGATATTTGTGTGAATTTTTGCATACTTGAAGAACCTTTTTGGAGTTGAAGTTTGTTTTGAGAGTTATGGAGCTCATATGGAGTAAATCTGGAGATGTAACTAAGGATCAAGTCACAAGTTGTAGAGATTGGTGTGACATTGATCTGCCTCACTACCATTTATTATGATGTAATTCACGCAACACCTTTTGATGAATAAGAAAAGAAGTAGAATATCTTTGTGGACATAACCCCAGGGGGTTGAACCATGGTAAAACTTTGTGTGCAATGTGTTTGAATGTTTTACTATTTCTGCAGTTATGACTGAATGGTTAGATAGATGAATGAATTGTTTTACTTACAATGCACACTAGAATAGATATGCACAATGAATGTTATGAATGAATGAATGAATGGATCTGATGAATACTGTAATAGAATGCATGGTTAAGTAGAAATAGAAGTAAGAAGAACAACCCTAATACCTTCCATTACTGCAGAAAACTACATCATGCATACACCTGCATCATGTAGTCACCCATAAGCCATCTCGGGTGATACTTTGGTGTGCACTCTATGCGTAGTGTTACCTTCTGTTTTACCAAAGGGGTTGATGGTGGAAAGGGTTTTGTTGGAGAACTAAGGTAGAACCCGGACGATCCCATACATTCAACAAATGCATCCATTATTGGATATAACTCAAAAGGAAAGCTAGGAATGGGTTTGGTGAAGAAGATGCAGTGGTAAAAATGGATGTTTAGGACATGGAATCCTACAAAGCAAGAGATTGAAATATGGTTGGAAACAAAGAAGTTGTAGTTCATGTAGAAACATAATAAGGGTTCCAAGTATACATTGTGCTAGTATCTGTAGAGGTATGTGTTTATTGATTTGCATGAAGTGTTTTTCTACTATTTTATAGAGTTATTACAAGAGTGGAAATTAAGGTTGAAGAATATCCATCCCACAAATTGGATTAGACTAGTTGAGTGGACTACTCAGGATACTGCACAGTTGGAAAGGACTAATAATAAATTCACACACACAATAGATTTATGGTTGGATAGTATTATTGTGGGGTTTATTACTGAATTTGCAGTAGATATCACAAATTCATATACTATTGCAAAGAAGTATTTCTTGAAGGGACTGAGAGGGAGGTACATCAGGTCTCTTTACACACTGATCAAGATATTATTACTAGATAAAGGCGTGATGACCATGGAATCATACAACTAGATCACTCTATGCGCATGGGGGAGTTGGGGGAAGCACTAAGTAGGATCTGAGATATGCATAAGGATCTGGAGAGAGGCCATAAGAAGGAAGCAATGGGCCCCATCATGATGGATGATGAGCATACTAGGGAAATCATAAGGAATGTAGGTGTGACGCAAAGCGGATGACCCTACCAGTATCAGATGAATACGAAGAACATGGTAGTAGCTGAGCAAGAGGGATTGGACAGTGATGAGGAAGAGGTAGGATATCTCCATGCCACATGGAATATTGAGGATATCTTGTGTGCCACATATGAGAGGAAAACCAAAGGTCATGGTTTTGGTGCATAAGAAGGCTCTCCAATCCAGATTTGAATTAGTGTGGAACCCACAACCCCATGTGTGACAAAGAAAACTGAAGAAGAAAAAGAAGTTAACCATCAAGTGATTAGTGGTAGAAAATTTTTTACATGAAAAGGGTCCAGTAGTAGAAGTATAAGTTCAACCAGTAGCAATCAAGTATCTACACCACGTGGAGGTGATAGTTCAGAAAATTTCACAATGGCAGGACAAGATCCAACTATCAGGTTACCAAAGTTCTGAGGAGATGGGTCAGATGATCCAGAAAAACATTTATTCATCTGTGAGAAGATATGGGAAGAAAATCATATTACATATGAGGACACAAAGGTTACACAGTTGTAAATCACTTCTAGATACCACGCATTGGACCGGTACATGGGTCTCTCAAGAAATAATCCAACAGGAATGCCTACAACTATAGCAGATATGAAGAGGAAGTTAAAAAATGAAATTCAAAAGCCAAGTTTAAAAGACTAGTTTATGAATGAAATGATAGAGATCAAGAAGAAACTAGGAGAATCATTATGGGAAGTGGACCATAAATTCAAGATGCTAAAAGGTAAGTTAAAGTACATTATTGTTGATACACAACATAGAAATTTTTTTGTTAATTCTTTGTTGCCACACTTGAAGTATCCTTTGAGATAGAAAAAATTTCAAAGTTAGAGTGAGGTTTCTACAGGTAGCCTTATAGCTAGAGGTAAACCAATACAAGAATACATATCCAGCTATCGAAGTGATGAATTAATATTTGAAGAACTTAACATTCCAATTTAATCAAAACAAAGGAAAGGAGAAAAAAGAAGATGCATGGTGTACAATGTGCAAGAAAGAAGGCCATCATAAAAATGGGTGTAGAACCTTGGATATGATGAAATAAAGGATTGTAGATACATATAGGGTACAAGATGAACATGTAACAAGAAAATATGCATATCAACCATAGTATAACATTGTGAAGTAGACACAGTACAATCCTATGCAGTATTTTGCAACACAACCACATCATAATGTGCAACAGTTTCAAGGGAAACATCAGTATAATCCTGCACAACAGTGCACAACACCACAACAATACAATAACCCACAACCAAAATATAACCAAGGACCCCAGTATAACACACCACATGGATATAATCAGGGCAATAGAGGAGGCTTCAAAGGAGGAGGTCATGGAGGAAGAGGCTTTGGAGGAGGTCGAGGACCAATAGTGTGTCATAATTGAGTGTGTCATAATTGTCAGAAACCAGGCACTATGTAAGAGACTTCCCCCAACCACCTATGACATGTATGTGTTGTCATGTAGTAGACCATGAAATAGAAGATTTTCCTACACTTTGATAAATATACAGGACAAGAGGAACTAGACTAATCAGAACATACAATGGATTGGGGTGGAAAATAGAGAAGAAGATGGGAAGAAGACTAACATAGTGACTAGAGGTGGAGCTGAGATAGAACAAGATGCAAGCAAGAAGGATCAAGACCAGTATCAATGGGTCAGGAATAATACAGTGCCAGAAAAAAAGTTTGATGTGTGCAAAGAGAAAGAGATATTTAAGGAAGTTAGACCAGAGATATTGAATGAAAACATTGCATCCACTTCAGGAACGAAACTAGTAGATGAGACACTAGTCTATGGCATGCCTTCATTATTCAATTAGACCAATCAAGATAAGTATTCAAAACAAGTAAGTACCTTAAGAAACTTCTTGGGAGCTTGTGTCAGATTTTTGAGTGATAAAAATTCCTTACAAGTACTGCAGAGTTTGTTAGAAAAGCGTAATCCTGGGGAATAGGTGGTAAAAAGAGTAAATCAGGTCCGTAAGAAGAGAATAACCAATAGGGAATTCATATTGAATCCTAACATATGATATTTCAATATGGGGTATATTATACTAAACTTAGGATATGAAGTCAATTTTCTGCCAAAGAAAACCTGGGAAGCTATGGGAGAACCTCAACTGGGGTATTCACCTATTCAGTTGAAGTTGGAAAATCAACACAGAGTGGTGCCAATTGGGAGTTTGAAGGGGATTGTTGAGCCCTTTATTTTGATAAATATAAGTTGCACAATTTATGTTTCAGCTTCATTTTGGTGAACAGAAGTTGCGCAAGCTGCTGAGGAGCTGGACAATGGACTAAAGGAAGAAACAGAAAGTGGTTGGAAGGACAACGCAACATCAATTTTGAAGAAAAAAGTTGCAACAAGATCAATAAGAAGAAATAACTCTCAGTTTCTCAAACAACAACCCTATATCGGACTATATATATGACACTGATGTGATTGTAATAAGGTTGTTGGTTGTTAGTGAAGGGTTGGGATTGTCGTTGTTGCTAGAGTCATTGTTGTTATTATTCATGTTGTTAGCTTAGTTGAGTCTTGAGATCTGGGTAAGAACCAGATTGTCAATGTAATAGATTTGTGTATTATTGTAGAGTTGTAAAGAGAAAGGGACTAAGATAAACTTGTCTCATACTTGTTGGGGAGCATCCTCTAATTACTTGTATATGTGACTCAAGATGTGAGAAGAACATGATATGTTAATTCAATTGGGGACCTAAATTTTGAATATATCTTGTGTATCTAGTCATTTAAATGTATTGAATGTTGCTATGCATTATATTTTATGTCTAATATGATTAAATTCTTCCTTGTGAATGATGACACAACATTGTTTCTTTATTCTCAATTAGGAAATGTTCTTAACTGCTACGAGTTTAATCTATCTTGCGCAAGACTAACATGAATATTGATACCTTAGATATTTGTCTAAGTATTATCCTTACCCTTTCCTCTCTTTATCATCTCTCTTGCACTTCAGGTGAGAATTTTTCCCTCCTGGAAGATGAAAATGCCAACACTCTATACTACTTCAGTACCTTTTGTTGGAAACTGTAAGAGGACCCTCGTCTGATCACTTTTGCGCCAACGAAATGGTTCCATTACTGGAGCATATGTTTTAAAAGGGAACCTTTGAGGAGAATGCTTCCGCGGATCTATAGATATGAGATTCATAAATGGTGGGAATGAAATTGTGATGCATTTATATGGAAGGAAGCGAATTTGTGAGGTAAATGTGAGAAGGATACAATTTTTTTTGTCTTTTATTCAGAGAGATTGAGTGACTAGTATGAGATATTCTGGGTAAAATTCTCGAAAGAACTATTCCATTGGATATATCAGCTCCAAGAAGCTCCAGAATTACAAGAACACATCAAGAAGACTTGTGCTTGGGTTACAAAGAATATCACAAAACTTCATCAGTTGGATCACCAGATTACGCGAGTGATCGTTTTCTGGGTTAATACAACTCTAGAGGGATATATCATTGAATTTGCAGCTGAGAATCACCAATATTTTTCATGGGCAGAAGACAATTTTAAGAAAGGTGTGTTAGCACTCCTTAAATATGTTTGGTTGATAAACAAACGACGAAGGTAACTTTTTCAACCAACTTTGAGACTCGAAACTAGCCTTTCGGACCTGGAGAGGGCTCTCTCAGAAGTGGCGCAGTCTCCGCATGAGATATGACTTTGAAAATAATGGCTAGATTTAGAACCTATGATATAATGGGTTCTGGTTATATTGGTGCAAGAAATTAATACTTGGGCTATGGGGTCAGTCTGAGGAAAAGACGGGACAAATGACTCAGTGACTGGACTCAAGAGGATAAGGCTAGGCAAGAAACAACCTTCAGTGTAGAACCATAATGCGTGGCAGGAGAAATTACAGGAAGTGACTCAGGAGCACCGTTGTGGGAGAATTCAGAGTTAGCTTTTAGAGGAAAACTTTTTGTCTAAGTGGTGCGAACAAGGGGCGTTGTACAACGAATCTATAGGTTCGATGATTCATTCCAAAATAGACAGAAAGAGATATGAAATAAATATAACAGGAAATCACATACTCAAATAAAGAAGAAAAATACATCCAACTGTTACAACTAGAATCTTTTCATCAAGTCACATGTCCTTTGAATTAAATTCTGGTCAAAACTTCAGAGTACATACAATAGCTATCATCTACCAAATTTTTCGACCAACCCTGTTTACATGAAAATGATCCCCATATATAGAAATCTAATGTCACCCTTGGATTATAGGGTCGAACTAATCCCTCCTAGAATCATGGATCCATTTTCTTTGAAAGAGAACAATAACTTCAACGGATTCACTAAAAATAAAAAACCCGACTTTGCCAAATCATAATAGTAACCGAAATATTATTTAAAATCATTGATCATGATCAAAATTTGACCATATGGTTGTGATGAGACATCATGTGCACTACTGGACACTATGTCACCCTTTCACAACAAGGCTTCCATGCAACAATAACCTACAACAAAACACACAACAGATTGTGCAACAAACTAGGGAAATAGGTGTTAAATATGGCACCATATCTCACTTATAAAACACTATTTTTAGAAAATGAGAGAGGTTTGTGTATTTAAGTTTTTTATAAAGAAAACCGTCTCTCGGTTTCTTGAAATTAATCTCAATATAGCCAGAATACGTGTCGCAAAAACATGTCTAGGATAGGAAATCATGAAAACTGAAAAATAGGGCTCAAAGATTCCTTCGAATCACCCAATACGTTACATATTTTTCAAATATGAGAGAGGTTTTTATTATTTGGTTTGTCCTCAACAAAAAATTCTTAGTGATTTTCAAAATTCCTCTCCAGTTGTTCATAAAGTGATATTGACGTTGACCACTAAACCAGTCATTTGCGCAGTGCGAGCTGTAGCCTCTGTGCAGGAAAATCCACTGCGCGATGAAATCTTCTCTGCGATAACATCCTATGAACAAAAGAATCCATTACATGATGAAATCCCATAACATCCTATGAACAAAAGAATCCATTACATGACAACATCCCATTACATGACGAAAGCCCCTGCGTGACGAAATCCCACTGCGCAACACAATCCCATTGCGCAACGAAATCCACTACACGACGAAATCTACTGTGCAACAGAATCCATTGAGTGGTGAATTTCTCTACACAATGCGTAGCAGATTTTGCAGCACGCAGTTGAAAATGGAAATGGAACAAATAAGTGATAAGCTTTCTTTTGAAACTAACCCTTGGAGATGTTAGATGATTCCAGTCATAAAAACAATATGGGTGCTAACATGCATGCCTTTGAAAATTGTTGAAAAACCTATAAACTTAGCTATGAAAATCGTGTTGCTAACAAGGTTCACGAGGGATAATATTGAGGGAAATTCCCTCGTGGATAAAATTATTATTGATGGAGGAGGGGATGATAACTATTCCCTCAACTAAGATGGAAACCTAAACACCTATGCTTAGGGTAGGGTGATTGTGGGGTAGGATCATGACCTGAGAAGGAGAAAGGGTTCATTGAAAGGTGAGGGAAGATCAAGAAAAGAGCACAAGAAATGAGTGAGCCTTAAGGAAAGCCACCATAGTTGAGAAGTGGTGATGTGGAAGGGTAAATAAAGTAGTAAAGCAGTCTGAGGTGTTGCAGAAAGTAATCAGATCAAGAGGAATAGATGAAATAAAGAAGGAAGAGTTGAGGAAGTTAAGAAGACAAGAAAGATTGGCTATTCTAGGACTACAGCAGAGAGAAGCACAAAGAGTAAGGAGTCCCCAAGTGGGTGGATGATAAGAAGCGTGTGAAAAAGCAAGGGAATATGAAGTAGTTATGTACCTTGCCGGAGACTAAGAATATTCAACCCCAATATCAGGAAACATCGAGAATTAGGTAGAGAAGGCTGCTCTAGAGGAAGAAAACGAGACCCCCCAAATCAAAGAAACCCTTCCATAAGTCAGTGGAACCTGCCCTGAATCACTCATCCCCCATGTGTCCTCTATACCCGTGGTAAATTCTACACTGCCTACTTATGCCATTTCTATTCCATCGCATCCAGTTAGTCAGAACCGGTCTATAAGTGTAAACACTAAGAGGATATTGGGATCCCTAGGCATATTACAACCAAGTCCATTAGGTTTCATTCTAATAGGAATAGTGAGACCTGGAATGGCTAGAAATATGGGAGGATCGATCGCTTGATACTCAAAATTCTAGGGTAAAGGGGACGAGGATGTAGAGCAACATTGGTTCTTATGTGAATCCATATAGATATCTAGAGGGACTCTCGATGAAAATAAGTTAGTAGAGTTTCATACTACCTTGAGGGGTTGTTCTCTCAAATGGTACATGAAGGCTATTGAACCAGGGGTGCAAGGATAAGTGTTCACCCTTGGCCAAGTTTGTTTGAAGTTCATCATTGAATTAAAACTACGTTAGTCAGAGAAACAAGAAGGATATTCAACAAAGGGAAGGAGAATCTACCTAGGAGTACAGTCAGAAATTTAAAGATGTTATTGGAAGGATAGCACATCCAATTCATGAAGATCACCAGAGGGAATGGTACATCCAAGGATTACTACCTCTGACGAGAATTCCTCTAACACAAAAATGGATATCCACATTAACAGACACCTTGGAATATTCAATGAAGATCAAATCCATGGAATATTATCTAGGGAGTCTGAAGATGACCAAGCCTCCAATAGATGCAAATTGTTTTCAACTCCAGGGACAAATATCGATGATAATGGAGAAGATTCAAGAATTAACCATACCAAGACCAGAATAGCCTCAGGTTTGGTGCACATGATGCTACATAGAAGAGCATTTGGAAAATGAATGTATGCGCATGAGTGGAATGGGAGATCCTCACAATCCGATCTGACCCTCTCCAGGACCAATGTGAGGATTTGTGTTGTAATATCCCAATATCGAGCCCCAATTGTAATTGTAAATGTAACATGTTTTATAGGCTAGTGAGCCAAGTGATTATAAGCTAGGATGCTTATGTGATGATTAGGCCATAAAGCCTAGATGTTAAAGGCCGGAGAGCCTATTTTTTTATATGTAAACACTCATATAATTAATATAAATACATCGTTGTGTGTATACCAACCACGATAAAAGAGAATGGGGGACTAATATCCACTAGGTAGGGAAAGGGAAGGGGATAAGAAGGCTAGGAAAAATGGCTAAGCTTGAGGGATTATCTCTAAGGGAATATTATAATATATTTCCTAAAAGACTGAGGTTTGGAAAATAACCAATGTTATCCTAAGTTCTTGTGGGAAGGGAACAAATTATATGTGGAGCTCATGCAGCTTCATGAAGAAAAGTGTATGATTTGGGACATGTAGTTATATTTGAAAAACTCATCATTCTTGGGGGGATCTCTACCATTCTTTCCATTCTTCCCCATTCTGAAATTATTACCTACATAATGATGCACTCATACACTCACGCACTAAGCCGTGACCTCCATTATCGAACTTTGAGAATACACTCACCTCTAGAACCCACAATTATACTTGAGTTATCTTGTGTATTTCCTGTGAAACCCGACACAACTATATTTGCTTGAGCTTGTGTGGTGTCTTAACGATTTGTTGTTGATGCCAACATAGTTCATGGACTAAACATATCTTGCTGCCATATTTTGTTTCCTTACCCATTTTCAGTTGTTGCCTTTACCTGAGCCTATTTCTGGTTAACTAGGAGCAAGAGTGAAGAGGCAGGTTCTTAGGCCCGTGAATTAAAGAAGCAGGTTGTCATGCCTGTGGAAAACTCTCTTTAGGTGAGAGAGTTTGTTGGAAAAGAAGAAGTAGGTTGTCAAGCCTGTGAGAAACTATCTCTAGGTGAGAGAGGTTGTTGGGGAAGTGATTTCTCTTGGAGGGATCCCAACAACATCTATAGTGCTCTAAGAATTCTTATCTAGCCTGTTGTTGAATCCCTAGAAGGGAAGTGGGGCAACTGAGGGACTATTGAGAAGAGAAGGGGTACACTTAATGGGGTGGGACAGACATGTGGGAACATTTCAACATTCGGGAAGATGAGGGGTAAGGGATTCTTTGTTACGAGATTCCCGAAATCAAAAAACACGATACGGCCGTGCAAGAGGAGGACGTGGGCAACGTTTCGGGAAA
>JZKD02S0155787.1:1702043-1712218 GCA_000966675.3 Picea glauca | reverse complement strand
GACATGCACTGAAAAAACGATCAAGAGCAGCCTGCTCTGATACCACTGATCCGGATTATTTTCGGCACGAAATGAGAGCGGAGATATAATAAAGAAATGCACAGAGATATTGCATGTTACTTGGTCAACATATCACCCTCATCAACATTAGATGACAAGAATCCACAAGAGGTATGGATTGGTAAGAAACATTCTCTCACACATATCAAGGTATTTGGTTGTGATGCACATTTCCATGTTCCAAATTAAAACAAGAGTAAGCTAGATATGAAGGCAGAAAAGTGTATCTTTATTGGATATAAAGATGGTCTCAAAGGTTATAAGATTTGGAACCCAAAAACTAAGAAGGTAGTGTATAGCCGAGATTTGGTATTTAGAGAAATGAAGGATGTTGTTAAACAAGAAGTCCTACCATGTAAGGAAGAACCAGATAAAATAGAGTTTGATTTAAAGGATGATGGATCAAACTCTACATAAGAACATGAATCAGAAGAAAAATATCCTCATACTCCAGTATTGAGGAGATCGGTTCAAGAAAGAAGGCTACCGGAAAGGTATACTCCATCTAATTTCCATTCAAATTTTGCTTTGTCTATTACTGATGATGATCCTAGAACTATCAAGCAGGAAATGGATTCAGAGGATGGAAATCTCTAGAAAAAGGCCATGGATGATGAAATGGCAGCCTTGTATAAGAATGAGGCTTGGGATCTAGTGGAGTTTCCAACTAGAAGAAATCCCATTGCCAACAAATGGGTATTTAAAAAGTAGTTGAATTCAGAAGGAAAAGTGGACAATTACAAAGCTCGGTTAGTAGAAAAGGGTTATTTTCAGGTTGAGGGAATTGATTTTGGTGATATTTTTTCTCTTGTTGCCAAGTTAACCTTTATAAGATTTATGTTATCTATTTTTGTTGCATTTGATTTTTAAGTAGAACAGATGAATGTGAAGACAACATTCCTACATGGGGATCTGGAAGAAGAAATCTATATGAAGAAACCTGAAGGTTATGATGTGAAGGGAAAGAAGGAGTTGGTATGCATGCTGAAAAAGTACATGTATGGTTTAAAACAATCACCAAGGATGTGGTATAAAAAATTTGATACTTATATGCTGGGACTTGGCTTCACAAGAAGCAAAGAGGATCATTGTGTGTATTTTAAATTAATTGGTGATCATTCGATTTATTTGGTATTGCATGTGGATGACATGTTGCTAATAGGAAACAACAAGGAGATTATCTAGGATGTGAAAACTCATTTGTCCTCTAAATTTTACATGAAGGATCTCGGAGCTTCAAATTTCATTTTGGGCATGGAAATTAAAAGAGATAGGAAAAAGAGTAAACTTTGGTTAAATCAGAGAAAATATGTCGAGACAATATTTCATAGGTTTAATATGAAGGGATGTAAAATGATCAAGGTTCCTATTCATGTTGGTGTAAAGTTATCTGCGGACCAGTGTCCCAAGACACAGGAAGAGGAGGAGGACATGTCTCGTGTTCCATATGTGAGTTCAGTTGACAGTTTGATGTATGCAATGGTATGTACTAGACCAGACATTGCACATGCAATGGGATTTTTTAATAGGTATATGTCAAAAATAGGGAAGGGGCATTGGACAACAGTAAAAAGGGTTTTCAGGTATTTGCATCGCACTTCTAGCTATGGATTGTGCTACCAAGGAAGACTGGGATTAGAAAGAGTGGTGGATATACATGGTTTTCTGGATACATATTGGGCTGGAGATATGGATTTTAGGAGATCTACAAATCGATATGTGTTTAACCTGTTTGGAGGAGCAATAAGTTGGATGAGCAAAAGACAGTTTGTAGTGACACTTTCAACTACAGAAGTTGAATACATGGTAGCCACTCATGAAAGTAAGGAAGTAGTATGGTTAAAAATATTTTATTCATATATTGGGTTGGTACAACAAGCTGTAAGGATAGATTGTGACAGTCAAAGTGAAATTTTTCTGGTGAAGAACCTGACTTATCATTCAAAGACAAAGCATATTGATATTCAATGTCACTTTGTGAGAGACATGGTTGAAGAAAAGAAAGTATTGTTGATGAAGCTGGAAACTTTGAAGAATGTTGTAGATTCATTAACAAAATTTGTGAGCATTGAGAATTTCTCTTTGTGTAGAGGATCCATGGGCATTGCTGCCCTAGATTGTTGATTATGTAACCTTGTAACCCCCTATATGCAAAGAAAAAAACAAGTGGGAGAATGTTGGGTATGCGTTATAATATTTGCACGAGTAGTAATGTCTGCGTTGTGCCAGGTGCGTAGGAGGGTTTGAAGGGGAAGATATCCCCTCACATGGGGGTTCAGGGGCAATGCCCTCAAGAAAATTTTGTAGCCTCAAGAAACGTGTCTCATTTTTGGGTGGTTTTTCGGCAAATGGTTTTTGCCGATGGTTTTCTATTTCCAGTTAAGGAATTAGGGTTGTTGAGTAATGCAGGTCATTGGGTTAGGGTTTTGGATGCCGTTGGATCCTATATGTATATTGTATTGTAAACAATGTAACACTATGAATGAATATAGAATATGTTGGTTTTCCCGTTTTGGGTTTACAGGGGAAAAATCTCTGTGTAATGTTTGTATTTGCCATTGTATCTTTTATGTTCTTTTACTGAAAATCTGTTTGCAGTAAATATTGTGCAATGTTAAAATCTACACCTTCCTGACTGACTGTGTAGCATCCCATTTTCTCAGCCTAGCCTAGGAATCCCTTTACTCAGGTGGAGTTTAGTCCCATCTTGGGGGTGACCCACTGGTGAGAGTGATGAGCAGCATGGTCTATGGATGAGAGGTTCGTGGAAGGTCTTCACGTAGTTGGTGGTCTTCTACAAAAAGATAAGTACCATTTCTATGTTTATTTACATGTTGTGTATTTGTACATGTTTTATATTTATTAGTTTTTCATGTATATGTTGTATGTATAGGCTTATTGCTATTTCCACATTAGTCTATGTGTTAGTAGAATGTAATTGTTTGTTAAGTATATTTGTATGATGTTTCGTATGAGTTTTTGTGTTCCATAGCCTAGTAGGTATATGGATGGGTATGTTACATTTTAGTTATCAGAAGCTCAATAAATGTGTTTTAGCATAGCATGGCCTGGAATCTCAGGGATGATTTTAAGGATGGAAATTTATTTTAGAATGTATAAACCTTGGCGAATATTACTAATCCTTCATATTCCAAATATACATGTTTGGCGATATTTTTGTAAAAATATTCAAATTTCCAAGGATTTTATATATTTTTGGCGATTTTTAAGGTAAAATAATTTTATCCTATAGAATTTGGGTGAATCATTTTTAAAATAGTGAATCTTGCTTTTGGAAAAAACATATAAAATTAGCCCATGAGCAAAATTTAGCCCCTAAAATCATCCCTAGGGCCCTGGATTGGGTGCTCGAGGCCGCTACAATATGGTATCAAAGATTGAACATAGCATAATTGTAGCAGCATGCCTTGGCTTGGGTGGATGGGAATGCTAAAAATTGGTATCATAGCCCATGGTTTCAACACTGAGCCTAGATGGACCATGTAAGTGGAAATTGAAGAAGAAATTTCATAATGAATTATTGTTGAAATGGACAAAATCAAGTATCATAGACATGGTTTCAACACTGAACTTGGATGGGCCATGTAAGTGGAAATCAATAAATATTTTCAGAGGGAATTGTTGTCGAAATGGACAAAATTCAAATTCCTGAGCATCCATGAGTGCCAAGAGGGCGTTGAGAGAACTTTAACTATGGTAGAATTCTCAAAAGGTGTAGTGGTTCGAAAAATCCAGTCGAGGAGGGAAACCATAGTAACCCTGTTATTGGGCCAAAAATTTCAAATTTTAGCCATAGGATTTGGGAGAAGGAAGAACCTTCACAACCATCATATAGGGAAAAAGGAGCATAGTGGTTAAGCACTGAATTCCTTCGAACTTCGCCACTTTGATTGTTTGAAGTTATTTGTCGTAAAAGAGGAAAAGTCCCAGGAGCTTTGAATTTCCATAGTGGATCTACGCCATAGATCACTGGGAGAATTTCTTGACCATTGGATTTGTCCAAGGATATATCAGAGTTGTTAGATCAATCAAATATCAGAAGGTGATGTGAATTGGTGAAGATCATATCCTAGATGTCAAATTTGCATGTGAGTGAATGTGAGTCATAGATATCATGGAAGTTCGGAGGTTGGACACTCTGAGAGAAGTGAGTCCTCAAGCTGCTAGGAGGGAAATCTCCCGAAGTCTCGAACTCTGGAGTTAATCTAGATCATTTTTGTTTGAGGACACGTGTCTGTAGATCATCCTATTTGGGAATTCGACATTCGAGGGATTTGTGGTGTAGTGTGGAGAAGTCTCCCAAAGTCCTGCAGTCCCAAAGTCCTAAACTACCAAAGTCTTGAAGTCTTGAAGTCATGAAGCACCAAAGTGACATGGCATGATGACATCACCTAGGGTGACGTAGACACACTTGATTCTTTCCACGTGTCACTATGTTCCATGTTTTCAAATACATTTTTTCCTAGTTAGTATATGACACATGTCACCTGTCAGATAGGGACACATTTCCATTCCTTATTTTTTGCCACATAGCACCCCTTGGTGCTTAGTTACTGACAAAGAATTTGGTAGTTCATCGATTCATCGTTTAGAAGGAATGAAGTGTGATGAAGGTGAAACCCTCGAAGCTCCAAAGAGAGGAGTAAATCCTCACTGTTTATCAGGAAAGGACACGTGGAAGTAGATATCGTAGTTTGGAGACTTGGCACTCCAAAGGATTCAAGGAATAAGCAGTTGGGGTCGAGGACTCCCGAAGGCCGGAGTCCATATCATCCGGAGATTACAATGGAAAAGTGGCACTAGATCCCAAGGTCCGAAGACTTGGTACTCCAGAGGAATTGAGTTGTAGGATACTTTGAGTTGAGAACTCTTGAAGGTTGGAGTTAATCTCGACCATTGATCGAGAGACGATACGTGGAGGAGGTAGAGGATCTCCGATAATTTGACACTCCGAGAGATCTATGGAGAGGTGCTTTGGAAAGCCCAGAAGTTTGGAGATTCAGAGAAAATTCTAGTCGTTGATCAGGAGAGGATACATGGAAGTAGATCATGCAGTTCAGAGACTTGGGACTCTAGAAATATTGAGAGTGTGGACAGTCTGGAACTCCCGAAGCCCGGAGTCCTAGAGTTGATCACATATGTCGGTTAACGAGAAGGAGTGGTTAATTGATTTGTTGTTTGTGACTTCACTAGTCCATCATTCTGATAGATCTTTGGAGAAGCTCTTCGAAAAATCTCAAAGCCCAAAGTTTCGTAATGGATCTCAGTCGTTGGAGGCTGGGAAGATGTGGACCGTCGATCAACCGATCTTTGTGAGTTTTCCAATTTGGTGCTTCGGGGGATTGGAAGTTTAGATTTGAGATAACCTATGAAGTTATGAAGCCTCAAAGTCCCAAGGCTCTTGATAAGCACCTATCTTCTAGTGCTTGGTCACATGTTATTGGGGGCCAAAGAAAAGGGGCTAAATGCCTGAAAATTGTTTTAAATAAATAAAAGGGATTAGGAAGGAAGCCCGTGGGGTTTTGATTATTTGGACCTGCATCAAAAGTTGTAAAGAAGGTATGTGAATCTTATGAGTGGATCCATAAAAGGTCCAAGAGCTATTTTGGCTCCGAGAAAGGAGAATAATTACACATGGATTGCATCATAGAAAAGGACAATTTTCAATTGTCCATAACTTTCTGCTCATGACTTAGAATTGAGAAAGGAAGCAGTCAATGGAAAGGTCTTGGAAAGAGGATTCTAGGTATTCAAACATAATTGATGATTGAAAATATTATATCACAAGAAGTCAGAAAGAATATTGTTGGTGACCATAAAAGGAAAATTGTGCATATATTACCAAAATGGTATATTATGGTTCTAGCTAACAAATTGTGTTGTATGCCTATTTTTGGGATGTAATGGTTACATTTAAAACATAAAAAGTGATAGAAATTTCTACATATAGAGGGAAGAAGGAAAGAGACAATTCTTCATTTTTCATTTGAGATCTTTAAGAAGATATTGGATCAGATGTTGGGTTCAATAAGCAGCTTGGAAAACCCTAACGAAATTCTTGTTCGGGGAAGACATTCCAGGTGACAAATTTTGCACATAAAATGTGTGATGGGTGGGGAAATCCATATAAAATACACGATAATGCATGAACTATAGGTTCATATGGATATGAAAAGCATGGGAATAAGGAAGGTTTTATGGAATATATAAGAGTTTGGACCTGATATCAATAAAGAAAAGAGGAACTTGAGGACATAATGTTACGTCAAGAATATTCCATAATAGGGTCAAAGGTCGGGACTGAAGAATGTTAAGATAAAGAAGTACATAGTGGGAATCCTAATCTATATAGATTGATATATTAGGATGCTATTTTTTTTTATAAAGAAATACATAGTGTATGCATGGATAAAGTGACAACATATCCAAAGATTAGTCCTACAGTTTGGAGATAACACCTCCATTATTTCTATCAAAATGAGCAGTGGAAGCATGGTGTGAAGGTCATCAAATATGGCATGACAGAAGTTGAATATGCATGTCAGGTTGAAAAACCAGATGGTCAAGACCAAAGAAAGTAACAATTCATCAAGATAATCCCAGTGTTGATGTGATCAATCATGGTAAGGATAAATCAATTTCTTCAAGAAATAAATTGGTATTAAATATACAAGTTTACTCAGGTAACATGACTGGAAATATAATTGGGTCATGTAGGAGTTGGATCAGAGGGATCCAAGTAAATATGGGAATGCTGAAAATTAATATAATCACAATATATGGTTGCAAGTATGCAAAGTAGACAAGGAAAGATTCCTGGATGGAGTCAAGTCCATGAACATTCTAAGATAATGGAAGAAGAAATCATGAGGTGGATATCAAGCTAATAGGAATGCATGACAACACTCCAGGAGGGACAAAAAGAATAGTAGAGGATTGTTGATATATTCCAAAAGTATTGAAGATATTTCCACAATATCATGGAGATGTCAAAGACAAGAAGGACTTCAAAAACAAATGAATATCTGTAGAGAATCAGTAAGGAACCATGAAGAATAAAATGGTTCTATGCATGGTTTAAATGAAAGGATATGGCTCCTGACAAGAATCCATATTAAGTGGCATAGAGACATGAGTGACATTCCCATAGGTTGGAAGTATCACTCGAAATTATGATGGTAAAGTAAAAGAAGTGTTGAGTACCTTCAATTAATTCTATGCATCTATCGAAGGAGGCTTATTTTCATCCTTACAGTGTGCTAGAGACTGTCTATGCAAGTCAAGTTTGAGGCAAGTTGGAAAAGATAAGAGAAGGCTACAAGAAAACTTAAATAATAAATTATTCAGTCATGAAGGGGATGAAGTAGTTCAGTATGAAAAGTAAATGGATGTTGAAGATCCAAAGTCTATAAGACAACATGATTGGAATTATAATTCATCCAAGTATGAGTTGGGATAGGTGGATCCAAGAAATAAATAAAAGTTGAAGGTTAATATTAGCTTAGCATTTGGCTAGAAAAGAAAAGGAAGGAAAGAGTGAATTGGCTAGAAAGTGCTCAGGTCAGAAATAATCATGCATAATGATTGTAGTGAGAGCACAAGAAGATTTAGGAATATGGGAAGAATTGAATACTTTTGGGATCAACAAGGAAAAGTGATACAAGAAGAAAGAGGTTGTTGCGATTACTGTAGCAACAAGTATATTATGACTTGTTGGGATAACCATAAAGAGAGAATGCTTGATTGTTTACAAGTGTTTCCGATGGTGTTTCTGCATATGGAAGGAAGCAACAAAAAGATGGAATGATGATTATAAGACTGGTAAAAGAGGCATGAAATATTCTTCTGTAATCATCCAATTAGGTAGAATCGAATTCGTTTAATCAAAGCTATGTGGGTAAGTATTTCTCTTTTGAAATTGCGTTGCATAAATTCCAAAGGAAAATTCAAGTAAGAATTTCCCCATATTGAATTATTATAATACACAGTATGGTATTGTTTAAGTACATTAATATGAATAAGATACCACTAGGTGTGGTAAAGGCTAGAGGCATGTAATAGTTATCAAAGCTTTTTAGCTTTTGAATGCACACACTGACATAATAACATGTCATGTTAATTTGGTTATGAGGTAAGAACCAAAGAAATAAAAGATAAGAACCTGTTATAGGAATGATGCTAGGAAAGTTAGTCATGTATGAGACCAGGAATTGGTTGGATATGGAAAAGTATGGATATAGGAAGGTTACATACCACACAAATACCCAATGAGATTCCTACATTTAAATAATTCTTGGACTACAACCTTTTTTCTAACACTAATTCACACCACAGACTTATATTGTTGGTGTAGTGTTCGGGTCGAAAAGGAAGGAATCGAAATAATTCAGAAGACAATGGGAAGTGTGGGGATAATGTGTCAAGACATTCGCTAGATTTCCAATTAATGGATGGTGAGATACATGACTTAGATAGAGATCATTCTGAACAATCAATGCAAAGGTGCATTGAATAGATATGCATTGAGAGTTGTACTCATGCCTACTAAGTGGAAAAGTTTCACTTATGCATGATAGAATTGTATACTTAAATGCATTTTTTGAATGTGTTTTGTGAATTCATGCATATATATTATTTCATGGAAATAATTGTACTAACAACTGAAATGTTGCTAACTCATGGAGTTGATAACATTCCATGAGATGTTAGACATTGCAATAGGAAAGTTGCAAGTCAAGTAGTCACATGAGCATTGACTACATGAAATTTTCCTGTTCAAAAAATGAAGTAATGAACTTACTGATAGTATTTATGAACATGTGTATGCATAGAATGATAATTCATTCTATCTAATAAAAAAAATTGTAGTTGTTATTGAATTGTTAGTTATAGAAAATTCTAAGAACACTTCATAAGGATTTTGTACATATTGCAATGAGAGTATGATGTACAAAAAATACTGACAATTTGTTGGTTGAATGCAAGATAGAAGCATTGCAGGAAAAATGGTATCGAACATGGTGCTTGTTGAAAGCCAAAAGGAAGACTACATCATATTATTGCAACAACAATGAAAAATTATGAAATAGAATTTCATATTTTGGGGAAAAGTTGAAATAATTATGAAATAAGTTGAGTTCGAAATGAATTAATTTATTTTCTCTCATGATAATTGCATGTGTGTGATGCAGATGAGATAATATTGATTAAATATGGAATGTTAGAAAACAACAACTATTGTTGAGGACACTAAATCCATACAATTGTAGAACCTTGGTGGGATTCTAGTAATGGGTTAGCACTCTCCTTGTGTGTGAAAGCCTTGGCAAGATGGATCGTTGAAGGACTGAGTAGGAGTGAAGGGATTCCTACACCTAGAAGGGTGAGTGCAACAAGGAGGAGGCAACTCAAAGATTCTTATGGCATGGTAGATGCCATAAAGAGGGTGCATCAAATCGAAAAGTGAGCTGAATTGTTTCTAGAAGCATCTCTATGGAATAGAGCGATTGACTTCCAGTTGCAGTATGAAAGCCAAAATCGGTGCTGGAAAGTAGAGCACTAGATGGATAACAAGCTTCCAATATCTAAAGCTTGGATTTTTTTGAAGAAATTGAATTGTACATGTATAAACAAGTTTCACTAAGGACACTACAAAAATAAGGGGAGGGTATTGTAATATCCCAAGACCAAACCCTAGTTGTAATTGTAAATTTAACATGTTTTTATAGGCTAGTGATCCAAGTGACTATAAGCTAGGTGGATTATGTGATGATTAGGCCAGATAGATTAGATCCTAAAGGCCAAAGAGACTATATTTATATATGTAAACACTCATATCATTAATATAAATACATCGTTGTGTTTAGATTGACCATGATAAAAGAGAATGGGGGACTAAGCTCCCCTAGGTGGGGAAAGGGAAGGGGATAAGAGGCTATGAAAAATGGCTAAGCTTGAGGGATTATCTCTAAGGGAATATTATAATATATTTCCTAAAAGACTAAGGATTGGGAAATAACCTATGTTATCCTAAGTTCATGTGGGAAGGGAACAAATTATATGTGGATATCATGCAACTTCATAAAGACAAGTGT